>JAJPGS010001960.1:0-181855 GCA_028654335.1 Alnus rubra | reverse complement strand
GAGCAGCAGAAGAATCAACTTACGTTACTGTGGTGAACAACCTTCTTTTGCTAATTAAACAATCCAAAAGCTGAAATACAGTACTATTCTTTTGCAACATAGAAGAAGATGGATAAGCATTTATTGCATAAGGATATGTCTTCACCAAATCTAACGCTGGAGGCCAGCCAAGGATACTGCGTCGTACGTAGATCGAATCGACATCTCAAGGCTTCTTGTTGGCATTGCCATGTTCTTCATAACATTCTAATAAACAAGTCACAGCTGGGCTTCTTTTCTTGTGTTTCTCAAAGCAATCTCTAACGCACCTTTTAATGGTAGGATAGATTGGGTCTTCAAGAGCTTTGATATCGCCGTCGCCGTGGCAGAGAACAAAAATCATGCCAATACACCAATTATATGCAAAGACTCGGATTCCCTCGTTTCTTATTTTTAGCCAAGCTTTACATTTTTCAGTTCTATTTCTAATACAAATGGCGAATGGTCCTTCAACTACTCCATCAAGTTTAGAAAAATGAGAAAGCCACGGGGTGCCAAGTGAAGAAGGAGAGAAAGAGAAAGCTTGCACTTGAAGAAAGTGAATGACGATAAGCAATTCCATCATCCCTGCTACCATAAATTTTCTAACACATTTCCTACTCATCGTTCTTCGATCTCCCACTTTAGAAATTTCCTTATTTTGAAGTTTGAATTACAAGGCAAGGCTTAAACCATTTATCTTTTTATATATGCATTAATCGATGATTAGACGGTGTTATTAATAGTTGTGACTTTTGGAACTGGCCGGGACAGCTTCCTATTCAAATTAAATAATATAAGCTAGGGTCACAAGGTTTCAAAATATTCTTTCTTTGATGTGATCTTTGAATAGCAAAAGTGAAGTATAATTGTAAAAGTGCAATGGGTTTGAAATGAACAAGTAAAGAGGGATGATCTGATGGTCACAATATATATATCATATCAACGCCCATTTTAAAATTTTCGAAGTAAAACTTAATTTAAAAGGCATGATAAATACATCATATATATTAGAATAATGGAATGGATGGCCGGCATTATCTTATTCCTTTATGAAAAGAATTACATATATATATATATTATCGACTCTATACATTACAAAAACGCTGGTGTTTGTGGAAAAATAATTATAGAAAAATGGATTCTTACAAATTATTGAAGCAAACAGAATAATTTAACTTGAAATTTCAAGATATATGGCTTTGATCGAGAATAAGTGTATTAATTCAATGCTTAAGCAACCCAAAATGCCATATCACATAACATTGCTCGCTAGAAAATATTATTTAAATGAAGAACAATTTATAAATGCTAAATTTTGATGGAAGAGAGATAAAAGTTAAGTGGCTTAATTTGTGTGTGTATATATATATATATATCATAAGCATTAAGCAATAGTACTGTCCCTCGGAGAGAAATATAGCTTCCAGAAAGTTACAATGTGATTAATACATAGGTAAATTTTATCAAATAAAGGCCAGGCATCTAAAACTCATAAGCGTTCAATTAATGGTGTTGATTTAAATGTGAAGAGTTCCTATGCAAAAGTCTCGATGCAAAAGATATACATACATAAAAAATAAAAATAAAAAATCCCAAAACACATTGGGTACGGTATAGGGAAGGTGTTGAATGTGGGTACGGTGTATATAAAACAATCTTTTCTCATAAGATCGTGGTTATCAGCACAAGAATCATTGTCCGGTCACGTATAAGATCGTGGTTATCAGCACAAGAATCATCGTCCAATCACGTATAAATATTTAATTTACACAATTATATTATAATATTATTCTCTAGCAATCAAATCAAAATAAACATCTGCATCCGCATGTATGAAAAGCGGATAATTGCAAATAACGGATATGGGCGATTAATATCCGTTTGCATGTAGACTCCTATTACACGCTATTATTATTCTTGCAGAAGAATCAACATACGTTACGTACTGTGGTGAATAAAATTAAAATAGAAAATTCGTAGTGAACCTTCTTTTGCTAAATTATATATCCAAAAGCTGAAATATAGTATTCTTTTGGGACATAGAAGAAGATGGATAAGCATTTATTGCATGCATATGGATATGTCTTCACCAAATCTAAATTGCTGGAGGCCAGCCATTCTGCGCGCGTAGAATCGACATCTCAATGCTTAATGTTGGCATTGGCATGTTTTTTATAACATTCTAATAAACAAGTCACACCTGGTCTTCTTTTCTTGTGTTTCTCAAAGCAATCTCCAACGCATCTTTTAATGGTAGGATAGATTGGGTCTTCAAGAGCTTTGTTATGGCCGTCGTCGCGGCAGAGATCAAAAATCACACCAATACACCAACTATATGCAAAGACTCGGATTCCCTCATTTTTTATTTGTAGCCAAGCATTACATTTTTTAGTTCTTTTTCTAATACAAATGGCGAATGGACCTTCAACTCCATCAAGTTTAGAAAAATGAGAAAGCGGGGTGCCAAGTGAAGAAGGAGAGAAAGAGAAAGCTTGCACTTGAAAGTGAATGATGATAAGCAATTCCATCATCACAGCTACCATAAATTTTCCAAGACATTTCCTACTCATCGTTCTCATCCTCCCACTTTAGAAATTTTCTTATTTTGAAGTTCGAATTACAAGGCAAGGCTTAAACCATATATTTATCTTTTTATATATGCATTTGGATGATTAGATGCGCTTGAAAAGGTAATTTAAGTCTTAAAATAATTTTATCCAAAAGGGTACTGTTATTTAATAGTTGTGACTTTTAATTTGGAACTGAGACAGCTCTTTAATCAAATAAGGGTCAAAAGGTTTCAAAATATTCTTTCTTTAATTTGATGTGATCTTTAAATAGCAAAAGTGAAGTATAATTGTAAAAGTGCAAAGGGTTACAAATGAACAAGTAAAGACGGATGATCCTATGGTCACTATAAGAATTTGCTTCATTAGCGTCCAACTTTTTACTGGTGAGGCCAAAGTGACCGTTAATAATGGATCATTAGTGACGATTATTAGTGGCGACATTTGTGTCGCCGCTAAATATTGGATGCTAAAAAAAAATTTAATATTAATGTTGACTTTTGGGTCAACGCTAATATGTCGCCGCTAATAATCGACTAGTAGCAACGAGAAAAATGTCGTTGCTAATAGTTGACACAAAATAATAATAATAAAAAAAATATAATAATAATAATAATAATAGTAAAAGTATTATTGGCTTTTGTGGGAAGATATTAGCGGCGACATGGGTCGCCAATAATAAAGACATTAGCGACGACCCAAAGTCGCCGCTAATGAGTTAGCAACTGATATCAGTCGCTGCTAATAATCTACTATTAGCAAGCGTTCAAAGACAAATAGAATGAAAAAAATAAAAAGTAAAAACTAAATGCTAAGAAGATATGGCAGCGACATTTTTGTCGCTAATAATAAAAATATTAGTGGCAACCCGAAGTTGCCGCTAATAATCTACTATTAGTGGCGACATTTTTGTCATAGCTAATAGTTGACGCAAAAAAAAAAAAAAAAAAAAAAAGTATTATTGGCTTTTGTGGGAAGATATTAGCGGCGACATGGGTCGCCACTAATGTAGCGGTGACCCATAATGTGTCGCCGCTAATGACACATTATCAAATGTTGTCGCTGATAATAACTCAGTAGCAACGACATTATGGGTTGCCGCCACTACATTTAGTCATTATAGTAGTCCGATTAATCTTGATAAGATTAATCGATCAATCATATTGCATTAGTTAAATTGATCGTGATACGATCAAATGATCGATCAAACTTGATATAATTGAAGGTTTGATCGAATATCTAATTGATTCTATTACACACTACAAAAAAAAAAGGCTGATTCTAGTCGGGTTTTTTTCTAGACGGTTTTCAAAATTGTCTAGAATTATAGTTTTACATTCAGTTTTGTAAAACCATTTGTAAATTTATAGACGGTTTTAACCAAATCGTCTGGAAATTAATTTCCAAAATTAAAAATTTACGGACAATTTTTTTTTCTTGGTTCTTTCTTTTTAAAACAAAAGCCATCAAACTGAACCATCGTTCTTCTTTTTCTTTTTATCTTTTTTTTTTCTTTCCCTGTTTGCTTCTTTTTTTAAACAAAAGCTGCACAACAAACCATCGAACTGAACCATCTCCCTCTCTCTCTCTCTCTCTCTCTCTCTCTTCGGCCGGCGAATGAAGACGGGTGACAGGATTTGGACGATTGGTGGGATCGGGACGATAGGATCTCGCGACAGGAGAGAGTGGGTTTTCGGTCGGATCCAGCCGGATTCGTCAAACCTACGCTGGTGTGCGTAGGTTTTTGGCCAGATCCGGCTGAAACCCACGCTCGACCGGACCTTTGGCCGGATACAGAGAGAGATTAGGTTAGAATACGTAGATTTCCGGCCGGTTCTCTCTTCCTCTCTCTTTCTTTGTTGCCGGCTGGTGTGCGTGGTGCTGGATCTCTCTTCCTCTCTCTTTCTTTGTTTCCGGCCGGATCACTCTTCTCGGCGTGGGGCTTGTATATCAGATTGATTTTTTTTTTTATTCTCAGATCGGTTAATTTAGTTTTAATATAAAAAAAACTAATTAATATTAAAAAAATAATTATACTAATATTAATGATATATATATATATTCATTGTATTTCTAGACTGTTTGGGCCAAACCGTCCATAAATAATTGCGGACAGTTTTGCCCAAACTGTCTGGAATTAATTTCGGACAATTTGGCCCAAACCGTCCAGAATCCGAATTCTCGACCAAAAGTTCGAGTGTCACCGCTAATAATATAGCATTAGGGGCGACCCGAACGTCGTTGCTAATTATAGAGCATTAGTGGCGACATACGGGTCAAGTTTTAAAGTTTTTTAACATTGACATAAAATATTTTTAGCGCGACATTTATCGTTGCTATTGATCTAATATTAGCGGCGACCCTTTGAAGTTGCCGCTATTGATCATTTGCGTCCAATTTTTAATGACAACCTCATTAACGGCAACAAAATACTCATTAGAGGCAACATTGTGTCGCCGCTAAAGAACTTATTTTTTGTAGCGATAATATATCATATCAATGCTCATTTTAAAAGTTTTGAAAGTAAAGATTAATTTAAAAGGCATGATAAATATATAATATTAGAATAATGGAATTGATGGCGGCATTATATTATTCCATTATGAAAAGACAACATATATTATGGAATCAATTACAAAAGCGCTGGTGTTTGTGGGAAAAACAATTATAGAAAATTGGATTCTTACAAATTATGAAAAGACATTAATTTGAAGCAAAAAGAGAACAATTTCACTTTACCACGTCCGTCAAGATATGTGGATTTGAATGAAAAGAAATGTATTAATTCAACGCCTAAGCAATCCAAAATGCCATATCACAAAATATTGCCCAAAATAAAGTTTTATTCAAATGAAGAACCGTCTATATATATATATATATATATAAATGCTAAGTACTTTTGATGGAAAACACATAAAAATTATGTGGCGTTGTGTACGTTATGTCTATATATATATAAGTAATACGTATATACTATACCTTGAAGAGAATTATAGCTTCAAAAAAAATTAAAATGTGATTAATAAGTTTTACCAAAAAACATATAAACTGTCCTCAAGGAATAGCTCAATCAGTTGGGGACTACATCTTATGAAGCGGAGGTTACTAGTTCGAATCCCCTCTCTTTCTTTCTTGTGTGGACTTGTCAAAAAAAAAAACAAAAAAACATCTAAACTCATACATTAAATGAAAGCAACCCCCATTGAAAGGCTGAAGAGATAATTTATTTTTAGTATTAGTCGTAATAATTCTATTTTGAAAACTGTGAAAAGACTTTTTTACGGCACCTAACCCAAATCCATGTTTCACTCTATGCTTTAAGTGATAAAGTAATCATACCATTAAAAAATATCAAACCCCTCTATTCCTAAGGCAATGTATTCAAGTTGGGTTATATCACCTCACCCGTCCTCTTCCACTATCAATACAAAAAAATATGAGAATACTAGTCTATAGAATTTTATACGTGAGTGATTACAGTAACGTGATAATTATTTGACATGTTACTGAAATATATAGTATCGTGTAAAATTTACATCGTAACTCCTTTGTAACCTGAAAATTTTATGAGTTACTGGATAGTAACGTAAATATATACTGGTTACTACACACTAACCTGGTAAATTTACGCGTTACTCCAGAGTAACGTGCAAATTAATCCGTTAGTTAATATATGACCTAATAACCTGATATTGTTCACGTTACTCAATATAGAGTAACAAGCATATATGTATCACGTTACAATTATAGTAACGTGTAGTTTTATCACGCTACTGTATTTGCCACAGAATTGAATATTTATATGCATATAAACCTCTATAATTAACCATATATACCGTATGTACGTTTTGTAATGGAGAAATTTCTAAGCAGGTTGTTTGTTGACATTTTATTACCTATTGCAAATGCAACAGTCTATTTCTTTTAAATAACCACGTGCAAGGGGTTTGTAGACCAAAACACAAAAATTAATTAAGTACAATAAAATTTTTATTACTTTCCTTATAACATTTTACAAAACAAATAAGCTTCATGTTCACACCGACAGTACATACAGCATGTGAACCTCTCATCATGATCTTCTACATGGTCCCCGAAATTCCATCCGGTTTGCCTTGCCACCAAATAATTTGGCGTTATTCAATTGCAGCATGTTTCTACATGGCAGTAGGGTTCCTCATTTTCATTAATTGTTAAATTAACATTACTTAATGAAAATATTTAACATTCTGCTTGTATATTTTCATTAAAAATATTTAAACAAATTGCAGCATGTTTCTTTAATATGTAACACCAATATTTAAAAGTAAAAGTAAAAGCAAAAGCATGCTTAAAATTACTTAATTAATGTATCATGTGTGTTATACGGTTTCTCATTTTCTATAAGGCCCCTCTTTTTTCTATAAAATATAAGGTGAGCCTCATGGAATTTTATGTGGGGCAATTATTTCTCACTATATTTTGTAAATTATTTTTTCTGAAATATAACCAAATGTCCATCTAATAGGAATCGTAGGTCCATCGACCATGATCACCCAGTAGATTGTCCTGTCTAAATGGGAGTAAATTAATTAATTTCGTAGGTCCATCTCTAATTCATTTAGATTTATTTTTTATTTTTTTAAATTCATGTAGGTCCTAAAATTTAATGCTGAATTTGAAAAAAAAAAAAAAAAAATTGAATGAAAAATTATCACCTACCCCTCATTGAAGTCTTTATTTTTGGTTCCCATTTCAATTAAGGGAAATGAAGGGTTTTTTCCGGGCCACCGTAATTGAGTTTTGCTAATGGTTAATTAAATTTTCATTTTTAAAAGCATGAATATATTTTAAGTAAACTAACATTAATGCTCCGTTTGTTTCGGCGTAAAATATTTATGTTTTCTGTATTTTTCAGTGTTTGGTGCGACTAAAAATAATGGTCAAACTGAAAATATTTACGGTTTGACCCAAAAAGCTTTTACAGTTTAGGAAAATGATTTACATTTTTAAATTTCGTAAATTATTTTTCGAGTTTGAGTATCTCCTTATCAAACCATCATTCCACCACCAAGCGAGTACCAGGCCACCCCTGGACCACTACCGAACGACTTCGGACCACCACCATGCCACTCTTGGACCACCACCGAGCCACCCTGAACCAATGTTGTAGTACCATCAAGCCACCTTCGGACTACCACTGAGCCAACTGTGGACCACCATTGAGCGACCCCCAAACCACCGTCGAACAACTACTAGGCCATTGTCGAACCATTACTGTACCACCTACAGGCTTTCGCCAGACCACTGCTAGAACTCAAATTATTATTTTTTTTCAAAAAAATTATAATAACATTTTTATGTTGTGATTAATATGTTTGAATGAAAATATAAAAAATATTTATGATTTTTTGTATACATCAGACGCCAAAAAATATTTTCGGCGAACAAATTTTTTTTGAAAAATGATCCCCTTCCTGCCAAAACAAACAGAGCCTAAGTAATATTTGAATACTTCAAAATATAAAATATTAATGGATTTACTAGTCAAAATAGCTAAAAATCACTTTTCTATATTCTAGTGAGCCATTTTTTAATGCACTCCCAATAGTTTCACCATTTTAAATATTCACTTTTACTATTTCATTTAAATAATATTTTTTCAGATTTCTTCATTCTTTCTTTATTTAATCTTTTTCGAATGTTTGTCTTTTCCTAACGGTCATATTTTTGAATATTTGTTTTACTCTAATGGTCATATTTTAAAAAATTTATATTATATTTTTTTTTTATTTTTTACTATATTTAATTACGAATACCGAGAAAATTTGTTTCTTAAAATAATTATGTTTAGATGGTTTAGAGAACTCAAAGACAAAATTGAAAAAAGTTTGATAAAACTTGAGTAGAATTTGAATTTAAAAAACCTACCCAAACATGTTTTTAAAAAATAATCAAAAATAAAATGCTACCCAAATATGCCCCTTCAATTCCACAAAACTTGTTGGAATATGTGAACAATAAATTTGTACGGCACTCGATGTCTAAAGTGTGAAAATATTGTAATTTAAGAGAAAAAAAAATACACTTTTATCCTAAAACATTGCAAAACGAAACAGAGCTGTGCGTAAAAAAGAAAAAACGAAGAGAGAGAAATGGCTAAAGTTTTATAATTTTTTAATGATTTGGTGAGTTTACTCACCAAATTTTTTAGTTATAGTAGTGAGGCCGCTGGAATTGTAAAAGGTTTTTGTGTGTTTTTACAAAATTGTAGGGTTGGCAATTCGGGTCAGCGGGTCGGGTTCGTGTCGACCCGGCTGACCCGATTACATAATCGGGTCAGACACTATAACCCGAACACGACCCAGTTGTGAACCGGGTTACACGACACGAACCCGTTGAACCCGGTAACGCGTGCCCACTGCCCACCCCACAACCCACAGGACACGACGTCGACGAGCCCAGTGCCCACCCCACAGCCCACAGGACACGACGTCGACGAGGTGGAGCAGCCGAGCAGGGCTGGCAAGCCCAGGCCTCCGGATCTGATGAGTCGATGACTAGAACCGAGCACTTCCGCCTTTAGGAGGTTCGACTGGCTTGGACCTTGAAAGATCCGGTGGGGACGACGCCAGTGGAAATTGAAGGGAAAGAGCCGGTGGAGATCGAAGGGAAAGCCCGGACAGAACCGGTGGAGATGTCACCGTTTTGGAGGGTTGCGTGGTGGAGCTCGGCTTTGAGAACTCTGCTTTTGCGGCTCTGAGAGCTTGGGCCCCTGGACCTCGTGGGGAGGATCCGAGTCTCCGAGAGGTGTCTCGGCCGTTTAGGAGGGTTGCGGTGTGAACTGTGAGTCTGTGAACTTCATGAAGATTGAAGATGGTGAACAGGCGGCACTAGCCCAACTGGGTGATGGCGTGAAGCGAAAAGAAAACAAGAAATGGGTGATGCGTGATCCGGGTAGGGTTTCACCGTTTCGGTCCTTTTGGTTTTGGACCTGACTTTAAAAAAAAAAAAAGGAGCTAATCGTGTAATCGTGTCTGGCGGGTTGACCCGCCAGACACAATTATAAACGGGACCCGATAATATTAAACCTTAACCCTGAATTTTCGTGTCGTGTTCGTGTCGGGTTCGTGGGTCGTGTCAAAAATTGTCAAACCCTACAAAATTGTCTCACAAAAATTTAAAAAATACTTAAAAGTCTATTTTGATGATGCAGCTAGAATAGTCTTACAAGTAGCGGAGAGAGATATTGATGGGACCGAACACGTACAGCCCTTCAAGTGGTGTGGATGGACTTTATTTGGATTTTGTATCTATTTTTCTTTGGTTGAGAAAGTGGAAGAGCTGTACTGCCTGTACATGAATGTGGTCAAATATGGTGGCCTAGCCTCCAGGCATGTGAATAAGAGAAGACGTATTACCACCAATGGACCCCACCAACCATCAAAAATGTGCCATCAATCATTTGATTCATTTCATACAATATAATGGATTTATCAAATATAATGGGGGTAGGCAAGATATATATATATATATATATATATATCAATCAAAGAACAACTACAACAAAGAACAATAAAAAATGGTTAAGTAACTCAATAATAAGCTTAAAAATAAACAGAGTAAACATAAATTAAAGAGGAATGTATCAAACGAATGACGCGATCTTATAAATTTTTGGTATGAAATCAAGAAAAGTGTCCGCTATTTTAGGCGGTTAGACAAGGCGCGGACATAGAAATGATTGTCACGAGACCCTCAATCCTACTTGTACCTCAGTAAAAGGGACGCAAATAAACACATAACCTTCGGAAATCCTTTTCAACTCTACTCGAACACTTATAGGTAAATAATAACAGAAAAAAAAAATTAAAAAATAAAGAGTAAAAAATAAAGCATAAAACCTAACAAACAATAGCACCAAGCAAAAAAGGAGGTGGGCCTTACTAATACTACTCATGCAATTTTTATAATCACTAGGGATATTAATGTGCATCCAAATAAAATGAGAAATTCTTTTTTAACCGAGCAGGATATAATTATTTTTTATTGTTGATTCTAGCTAATTACAATATAATAGTTCAAGTAGGAAGTTTTGCCCTATAAAAATCTTTTGCAAGTAAAGCGATTTTATGAGATCCACATGTTATAGTAATTAGTATGGTACTGAGGAGAGATAATAGGATTAAATTCTACTAATCCTTTCTCTCTCTCTCTTTTTTTTTTTTTTTTTTTTTTTTAGAATTTTAACACTTTTAAAAAAAATGTACTGAATTTTAAAAAGTGTCAAAATTTGGGGCATTCATCTTTCAATTTTTTTCAATTTCAATTATCCTTTAGAGTTTTCCATTAAATCATGTCAAAATTTTCAAAATACCCATTCTTTTTTTAGGAAAAAGAAAAAAAAATTCTACGATTTAAGTGTTGGTCAGAATTTAAAGAAATTTGCAAAAATACCCATGTCTGAATCTTTGAATTTCTTTTTAAAAAAATAAACACTTTCAATTTTTTTTTTTTTAATTTCATCCCTCTGTTAGAAGTTTTCGTTAAATCATGTCAAAATTCTTAAAATACCTCTATTTTTTTTTAAGAAAAAATAAAAAATTATATGATTTAGGTGTTGGTAAAAATTTAACGGAATTCGCAAAAATATCCATGCCTGAATCTTTGATTTTTTTTTTTTAAAAAAAATAAACACGGATATATATATTTTTTAAAAAAAATATAAATTCTAACAGAGGATTAAACTTTGGTAATTTTAATTTTAATTTTTATCTGTTTAACTAGCGACCAGCGAGGTCTATGTCGGTGATACCAAAGAGCAGAGTAAAAAGTTCCTTTTAAGTTTTCCGTGTGAAATAATGCCAAGTGTCAAACAAATGAGGTTGCTTTTTCTTTGGTTCTCCTTTTCTAAGTCTCGTGTGTGGACTCTGGAGTTCACCATAAATTGGCTACATTCAAACGACCAACCCCTCTCTTTTTAGCTGTTTTAAAAAACACACTATTTTTTTTTTTTTTTTTTAGAATTATCCTTCGAAAC
The DNA here is from genome assembly GCA_028654335.1 of Alnus rubra. Lineage (NCBI taxonomy): Eukaryota > Viridiplantae > Streptophyta > Magnoliopsida > Fagales > Betulaceae > Alnus > Alnus rubra. The sequence continues at coordinate 170,248 of JAJPGS010001960.1, read as the reverse complement.
GAGGAATGCTACACATCATCCCTTTGTCCTTTTTTTATCCTCCTAAAATTGATGTGACTCTTAAAATGTTACCCAAATATGCCCCTTCAATTCTACAAAACTTGTTGGAATATGTGAACAATAAATTTGTATGGCACTCGATGTCTAAAGTATGAAAATATTGTAGTTTAAGAGAAAAAAAAATACACTTTTAACAAAAACGAAACGGAGCTGTGCGTGAAAAAGAAAGATAATAAAAACCGAAGAGAGAAAAATGACAAAATTTTTATAGTTTTTTAATAATACTCCCCAAACCTTGTTATATTTTATAGTAATAAGGCTACTAGATTGTGAAAGATTTTTGTGTGTTTTTACAAAATTATTTCAAAACTTAGAAAAAAAATTGAAAAGCTATTTTAATAAGACTGCTAGAATAGTCTTACAAGTAGTGGATAGAGGTATTGATGGGACAGAACACAGCCCTTCAAGTGGTGCGGATGGACTTTATTTGGATTTTGTATCTATTTTTCTTTGGTTGAGAAAGTGGGAGAGCTTTACATAAATGTGGTCAAATATGGTGGCCTCCAGGCATATGAATAAGAGAAGACGTATTAATTACCAACAATGGACCTCCCCAACCATCAATCATTTGATTCATTTCATACAATATAATGGATTTATTTATTTGTACAATATAATGGATTTATCAAATACAATGGGGGTAGGCAAGAGTGTATATATTTTTTCTTTTATATAAATACATCAAAGAAGAACTACAACAAAAAACAATAAAAAATAGTTAAGCAACTCAATAATAAGTTTCAAAACAAACAGAATAAACATAAATTAAAAATGAATGTATCAAATGATTGATGCGGTCTTATAAATTTTTTGTACGAATACCAAGAAAAATGTTCACCATTTTAGGCAATTAGACAAGGCGCGAACAGAGAAATGATCGTCGCAAGACCCTCAATTCTAGTTGTACCCTAGTAAAAGGGACGCGCGCAGATAATAACATGACCTTTGAAATCCTTAATTTTCAACCCTACTCGAACACTTACAGGGAAATAATAACATAAACAAAAAATCTAACATTCATTTTTAAAAAAACAAAAAAACATATCAGAAATCGAAGGCAAGAGTAGTGTATTTAGTTACTACTTACTTATCCTTAAACCCTGAAATATATGTGAAATTATCCTTATTTATCCCGAGGGCAACAGCCAACAGCCATTAACTAATAGTTTTCATGCATGCAGCTCAGAAAAAAAAGAAAAAGAAAAAAGAAAAGAAGAAGAAGAGATAAATAAAGCTTTTATGCATCCAACGAGGATTAATCACATAAACACAACCAACGTACTAAAACACAATGTCAATACCCATATGTGATAGGAAGTGAAAAACATACGCGTGAGTAAACAAGAAGAAAGAAGCCAACAAGTGCCCCCACAACCACAAACATCCCCTGTTGTTCACGTACGGCAGAAGAAACCAGCTGTTACTTCTTCTGCTTCTGAGTTTTTAGCTACCTTTGCTTCGTAATCTCCCCACCATTAATCCTTCCTACAAAGAAAACCATGGCAGTGGGAGAGCTTTTCCTTGCTGCGTTCCTCCAAGTGCTGTTTGACCGACTGGCGTCTCGCGAGTTGCTTAACTTTGCACGCCGATACGAGGGACTCGGAAGAAAGCTGGACAAGTGGAAGCACACGTTGAAAGAAATCCAGGCAGTCCTTCAGGATGCGGGCGAGAAGCAACTGGATAATGACGGAAGGGTGGAAGGGTGGCTGGATGATCTCAGAGACTTGGCTTACGATGTGGAGGACATTCTGGACGAGTTCGCCACCGAAGTTTTGCTGCGCAAATTGAAGGGAGGAGAAGATCAGGGCAGCACAAGTAAGGTACGCAACCTCATCCCTGGTTGTTGCACTGCTTTGACTCCAAGTGCTCTTAGGATCCGTGTTAGGCTGGGTTCAAAGATAAAGGAGATTACTGTTCGATTCAATGATATCGTGACACGAAAAGATCAACTGAAGCTGAAGGAAACTGTTGATGGGAGGTCAAGCAAAGGAAGAGGGACGCTACCCTCAACTTCTTTAGTGAATGAAGCTCGTGTTTATGGAAGGGAAAAAGATAAAGAGGCTATAGTTCAAATGTTACTGAGTGAAAAACGTAGTGATGCCGATGATGCTGAAGTCTCTGTTATTCCAATACTTGGCATGGGGGGTCTAGGAAAGACAACTCTTGCCCAGCTTGTGTACAATGATGAAAAAGTACAACGCTTTTTTAATTTGAAAGCATGGGCTTGTGTTTCTGAAGATTTCGATGCTTTTAGAGTCACAAAAACAATTTTGAAATCGGTCGTCTCTGAAAGCTCTGATGAAAGTGATCTGAATGACAATGATCTGAATATGTTGCAAGTCAAATTGAAGGAGAAACTGTCTGGGAAGAAGTTTCTTGTCATTCTGGATGATGTTTGGAATGAAAACTACCATAATTGGACTATCCTACGTGCTCCTTTCGAAGCAGGGGCTCCGGGAAGTGCAATTGTCATCACAACTCGTAACCAGGTAGTTTCATCAACGACAGGTTCCGTTCCAGAGTACCGTTTGCAAGTGTTGTCAAATGATTCATGTTTGTCTGTATTTACCCAGCATGCACTGGGGGCAAGTAACTTCGGTAGACATCCAGACCTTCGGGATATTGGTGAAAAAATCGTTGAAAGATGTAAAGGCTTGCCTTTGGCGGCAAAGACCCTTGGAGGCCTCTTGCGTACTACACTCGACCATGATAAGTGGGAAGATGTACTTGAGAGCAATATATGGGATATACCTGAGGAGAGAAGTGGAATTCTTCCGGCTCTTATGTTGAGCTACCACCATCTCCCTTCCCATTTAAAACGGTGCTTTATGTATTGTTCAATTCTTCCCAAGGACTATGAATTTGAAGAGCAGCAGTTGGTTCGGTTATGGATGGCAGAAGGTCTAATTCAGCCACGAGATGGGGACAAGCAAATGGAAGATTTGGGTAGCAAGCATTTTCATGATCTCTTGTCAAGGTCCTTTTTTCAACATTCGAATATGAAGGAATCACAATTTGAGATGCCATGGTGGTTATCTTTCGACCAGTTAAGCACAGAAAAACCACGATTTGTGATGCACGACCTCATCAACGATTTGGCCCAAAGGGTTGCAGGAGATATATGCTTCAGAATGGAAGATCGAATTGGGGGTAGTAATGGAAGGAGACTTCCTAAACAGGCTCGGCACTCTTCTTACCTGGGTGGCGAATACGATAGAACTAAAGATTTTGAGGCTTTTTTTGAGGCTTCTTTTGAACTCAAATGTTTGCGTACATTCTTGCCTCTTATGCTTTCACGTCCTGGGGCATGTTATTTGACTTATAAAGTTCATCTTCAATTGTTGCCAAAACTATTATGTTTAAGAGTGCTCTCTTTGAGTGGTTATTGCATAGTTGAGCTACCGGATTCGATTGGAGATTTGAAGCATCTACGGTACCTTGACCTTTCTTACACTCGAATTAGAGGATTGCCTGAATCGACAACCACTCTTTACAATTTACAGACATTGATATTAGAGAATTGTTTTTATCTAAAAGAATTGCCTTCAAAGTTGGGGAACCTAGTCAACTTGCGCCACCTCAACATTCTAAATGCAAATAAGCTCGAAGGAATGCCTCCTCAAATAGGTAAATTAACTTTTCTCCAAACATTGTCTAATCTAATTGTTGGAAAAGGCAATTGCTTTGTGTTAAAAGAGTTAGGTTCATTATTGCATCTTCGGGGGATACTCGTCATCTCACAATTGGAGAATGCTACTAAACCTAGGGATGCAAGCGATGATAAGTTAATTGAAATGCTTGATCTTACTGCAGTGCGCTTGGAATGGAGTGTCAACGTGAATGATTCACAAGACAGAACAAGTGAGTTAGACACACTTAACATGCTACATCCAAAAAAGTCTTTGAAAGAGCTCACTATCAGGGGTTATGGTGGTATAAAATTTTCGACTTGGTTAAGAGGTCATTCCTTTCCTCATGTAGTGCTGCTAAGGATTGAAAATTGTAAAAAGTGCACATCATTGCCACCGATCGGTCAACTACCATCACTCAAACACCTTTTCATTGGAGGCATGGCGAGTGTGAAGAATGTTGGTGTTGAGTTTTATGGGAAATGTTCCTCACTACCTTTTAGATTGTTGGAGACTTTGTGGTTCAAGGATATGGAGGAATGGGAGAAGTGGAGTCCTAATGGAGGGTTCCCACACTTGCTCGAGCTTTCTATTCTAAGGTGTCCCAAGTTGAGGAAGTTAGGAATCGGGCCATTACCATCACTCAAAGTCCTTTCCATTGCAGGCTTGGCTAGTGTAAAGAATGTTGGTCATGAGTTTTATGGGGAAGATTGCTCACAGCCTTTTAGATCCTTGGAGACTTTACGCTTCGAGAGTATGAAGGAATGGGAGAACTGGAGGCCTAATGGAGAGTTCCCACACCTGCGTGAGCTTTCTATTAAATATTGTCCCAAGCTGTTGGGGCAGTTACCAAATCACCTTCCTTTTCTAAAAAAAGTTTTGGTTGAAGGCTGTAAGAGATTGGTGGTTTCAATTTCAAGCTTTCCTGAACTTTGTGAACTAGACATTGAGGGATCGAAGGGGGTGGTGTGCAGAAGTAAGGTTGACTTCAGCTCACTAAACATGAGTTCTCTTCCAACAATTTCAGAATTCACATCTCCAATAAAAGGGCTTCTTCTCGAAGGACTAACTCATGTAAAAGATCTAGCTATTAAAAATTGTGAGGAGTTGACGCCTCTGTGGTCAAATGATGTGGGATTACTACAACCCTTCCCCTATCTTCATGTTCTAAAGTTTGAGAACTGTCCGAAACTAGTTTCTTTGATAGCAGAAGAAGTAAAAGAGCAGCCACAATCGGATTTGCCTTCCACACTGAGAGAAATTTGTATCTATCGTTGCAATGCCCTGGAGTGTTTTCCCAAGGCAGTGATGTACAACTACGGGTGTCTTGAGGATATTAAGATTAATGGATGTGACTCGCTGAAGCAATTTGCAATAGGCCAGCTAACTTCAACACTAAAACGGCTAGAGATATGGTCTTGCAGGAATGTGCTGATTTTGCTAGACGAGGATGATAGCAGCTGTTGCAGTAGCAGCACATCTCTTCTTGAGTACTTGAGCGTTAAGAACTGTCCGTCGCTCAAATCCTTAACATCAGGTGGAGAATTACCTGCCACACTCAAACTCCTCAGCATTGACTCTTGTGAAAAGCTGGAGTCAATAGCAAAGAGCTTCCATCACAACTCGTCTCTTGAAAAATTTATTATTCACAGTTGTGAAAGCCTTAAATCCTTACCAATGGGCATACACACCCTCGGCCATCTAGAGGAGATTGAAATAATTTTTTGTCCGACTCTTGTTTCCTTCCCAGACGGAGGGTTGCTCCCCGGCAACCTTAGAGAGTTAAGGATTTCTGATATGGCCCTACCCAACTGCATACACAGCATCACCTCGCTTCAAAATTTGCAGTTTTGGAGTCGTCCAAGCATGGTATCATCCTTTCCGAAAGAGGGTTTTCCGGTCAACCTAACATCGCTGGATATCTGGGATTGCAACTTCACTGAGGCCTTGCTTGAGTGGGGGTTGCACAAGCTTACTTCTCTTAAACGCCTTAGAATTAGAGATGAATGTCTGAATCTGGAGTCCTTTCCAAAGAAGATGATGCCTGCGTCTCTTACTAGCCTCACCATCGAACGCTTCCACAATCTGAAATACCTGTCTTCCGAAGGCTTTCGAAACCTTGACTCTCTTGAAGAACTGTTAATCGATGAGTGTGAAAATCTCACATCCTTTCCAGAGGATGGCTTGCCTCCCTCACTCCAGAAACTCTATTTCAGACGTTGTCCTCGGCTGAAAGAACGCTGCAAGAAAGATAAAGGACGGGAGTGGTCCAAGATAGCCCACATCCCTTTAGTTGCGATTGATCACCGGTTCATCCATGACCCAGAAGAGGAGGAATCAAAGTGAAGGGCTCCCCTACACCCATTTGCCCAGTTCTATTTAGTATTTTTCAAGAGGCCTCTAAACCGTTAGCAGCAGGAGGAGAACATGCATCATCCCGCACAAATATACTTGTAATCTGTCGAAGTGAAACCGATGATTAAGTTGAGTTTATATTTGCCTGAGAAACAATGTGGATGTTTTGGAACTTGGGTTTGTAAAGTTGTTCATTTTCCTGTTTGGGAATTTTATAAGAGGCTCTTTTGTTTGTGTCTGAATGTTGGCGTTGGAGAGATCTTGTTGTAACGTTGTTCCTGTTTCTTAACGTTCTTGTTGGGTTCGCATAAATGCATAACAGTTGTTTGTTGAATTGCCTCAAGGCAAGCGGAGAGGGAAAGCCTTTGTTAAATTGTTGGTCTACCTGCTTCGTTCGGGTGTAGAAGGCTTATCAATTAAGTGAATAAAGTTAATGAAAAGTTGGCATGTATATGTTATGAAAAGAGCAAAAAAAAAAATCTCTGGAAGATTGTCAAAGATAATGTTATAAAAAAAATCTTGTGAATTTTTTATAGAAAAGGTGGGAGTTTGTGGTCCTAGATAGTAGATCCAACGCCTACAGATGCAATAATTTGGAGTTTGGTTGATGAATAGCTGGTTCGTAACACAATGTACTAATATTTTTGTTCAATGTGTCCTTGCAGAGTTCTAGCTGTCCCCAACTAAAGCAATCTGATATTAACGAGAGGATGAGAGCTATTCTCATTGATTGGCTGATTGAGGTACATTATACTTTGTTTTAGTGGCTTAAATCTAGGAGATGGTATTATGGTTTCATCTAGTTTAACTGAAATCACTAACGAGTTAGTGAATAAAATGACAGGTGCACTGAACTGATGGATGAGACCTTATATCTTACTATAAACCTGATTGATAGACTCTTAGCTGCTCAACCAGTGGCGAGGAAGAAACTCCAGCTGGTTGGAGTAACAGTGATGCTTCTCGCCTGCAAATATGAAGAAGTTTCAGTTCCCGTTGTGGAGGATTTCATTGTGATTTCTGACAGGGCTTACAGCAGAAAAGAAGTGCTTGATATGGTAGATTTAACTAAAAGCATTTTGTTTTAAATTCTCTTCAAACATAATTAAGATTAGAGCATATGATTCACTTATATACCCCTGCAGGAGAAGCTTCTTTCCCAAGTTTGGGATGGGTGGTAATTCATGATTGCGTATCCGATTTAGGTTACGTTATTATGAGAAGACATTAATAAAAAATTATAAAAATTAATTATAATTCGATTTATTTAATGGAATAATTACACCACTGGTCCTTGAAGTATGTCATAATTACGAATCATTCTCTATAGTTTAAAAAGTTCATGGGAGGTCCTTGTGATAAACTATAATTACAAATCGATCCCTGAAGTCAAATTCCGTTAAAATTTTTGACAGATTCTGTTAAATGCTACGTCAGCGCTATATCAAACTAATAAAATGTCGATAAGTGTCCATTTTAATAAATAAATATAAATTTATTAAAAAATAAATAAATAAACTTATATTTTTTTTTAAAAAAAATTAATTCCAAAAAAAGAAAAAAAAAGGTGGCGGGGCCACTCCCTGCCACCTCTGGTGGTGGCCGCGGCCTCCCCAGAGTAGGGTTGGCAATTCAGGTCGGCGGGTCGGGTTCGTGTCAACCCGACTGACCCGATTACACAATCGGGTTCGACATGAACCCGACCCGATTATTAATCGGGTTGAGTTGCAGAACCCGAACACGACCCACTTCCCATCCGTGTTACCCGAACACGACCCGGGTAACACGATTCACTGATTCAGCAATTTCAGGCTTTTAGCCGCTAGGTCTGGGACTCTGGGTCTTCCTTCTTCATTGCCGACTCGCTGACGCTGTTACCATCAAGGCTCAAGCGCTAGGTCTTCCGTCTTCGTCGCTGTTACCATCAAGTGCTGGGTCTTCCGTCTTCGTCTCCGTCCTCACCCTCTCCAGGTCCTTCTTTTTCCTCTTCAGCTTCTCCCTAACCCTCCTCATCTCCATTGCTCTCTTCGACTCCTTCAGCCTCATCAGCCCCAACATGAAATCTGGCACACTCGCACAATATTGTGGGTTCACTGGGTTGTCAATCAAATTAATAGACAACCCAGTGAACCCACAATATTTTCCTTTAAAGTTTAAACCCCATTCGGTTAGAGGCTTAGAGCTTCTTCAACCAACCAAATAACCAATCAAACCTAAATCAGTAAATCTCAAAAGGAAACCAAAGTTACCAAACCAACACCCATACCTTGAGGAGGAACTAAAAAGTTTGGCGTAGAAAGAGCCAAAGAGGGGGAAAAGGCCGAATGGTTGGCAATCGCGACGGTCGGGTGTGCGGAGTGTGGTGGGCGGGCGGGCGGAGTGCGGGTCGGCGGGAGACGGGCTACTAGGCTAGGGTTCCACCGTTTCGAACTTTCGGCCCTTTCTCTGTTTCTCACTTCTCGTATCTCACTTCTCACTGTTCTCAGTTCTCACTTCTCAGAAATCAGAAGAATATCAGAGATTCAGATTATCAGTGATTCAGTTTTGAGTTTTCTGACTTTTCTCAATTCTCACTTTTCTGAACTTTTTGATTTCAGGTTAGTCGGGTTAGTCGGGTTAGCGTGTTAGACTGTTAGTGTTAGAGTTAGACTAGTTTTTTTTTTTTTTTTTTAACTTAACCGGGTCACAATAGTGTCACACGGGTCAACCCGCGGGTTGACCCGTGTGACACGATTACAATCGGGTCATAATCGGGTTGACCCGATTATGACCCTAACTCGATTACAGTAAACCCTAACCCTATTTTCCCGTGTCGTGTTCGTGTCGGGTTCGCGGGTCGTGTCAAAAATTGCCAACCCTACCCCAGAGTAGTATAAATGACAACATTGTGAGTCTTTTAGAGAGAGAGAGAGAGAGAGAGAGAGGGTGGTGATGAGGAGCTTTGTGAGTTGGGCCAGAAATAGGCCTCTACAACCACGTGAAACAGAGAAATATTTAGGGCGAGCGAACGGCGTTATGTTTGACGAGGACATGAAAGGTTTGACGTCGCCGTTAGTCAGGGTTAGCCGTGACGTGGATAGCAGAGAGAGAGAGAGATAATAAAGGAACGGGGTGGTGAGCTGGCAAACAAAGTGATGGGGGGAGCTGTTGGGTTGCACCGAGGCAGTGAGTACATTTACTTGCTGGCAGTGCTTCAACGGTTTGTATTTTCGATGTCTTAATCTTAATCAAACTATTTTAGTTAGAGACTCACATCCTCTACCAAAAGGGGGACCTATGAATCACGTGAAGGGGCTTACAAAAAATCGTTTACAAACTTATTGACACATATATCATCATATAATTTGAGGGCTTTGATTTTTTTATTTTTAATAACGGACATGGTTCTAATCGTGTATTGACACATATCAACAAGTTTTAAAAAAATAATTTTATTTATTTATTTTTTAATAAATTTATATTTATTTATTCAGATGGACACGTGTCGCTATTTTATTGGTTTGATGTGATGCTGACGTGGCATTTAACAGAATCTGTCAAATTTTTTAACAGAATTTGACTTCAGGGATCGATTTGTAATTATAGTTTACCACAATGACTTCCCATGAACTTTTTAGACCACAAGGAGTGAAAAATAATTATGACTAACTTTAAAGACTAATGGTGCAATTATCCCTTATTGAATTAAATGTGTAATAATGCGTTTGGTTCGAATATTATTCAATATTCGAACCGGGTTTTTATTCAAAAACCCGGAACCCGAACCAAACTGAATAAAACCCGACTGTCCTCTTGAATATTGTTTTGATGCAGTTTGAATTTCGAGGTGATGAAATCATGAAATTGACGCGTGAATTTCTAGCTGCATTTTCTTTCAACTGGCAGAAATTAGAGCTGGCATAAATCAAAAGCAAATAAATAAAACTAAAAAATAAAAAATAAAAAAAAATTCAAGAAAAATAGGAAAATGGGGTGGCCGGGGGTGATGCAAACCAAGGAGCTGGACATGCTGATCATACACATGGGAATGGAGCTGAAGTTGCGCAAGACCCTTTGTCACTTCCTAGTGGCTCAATTACAAGACTTAGAGTCAAACGTTTCAAGGAAGCACTAAATGGGCTAATCCAAGAGAATTGGACTAACTCTAAAAAGACCAAGATGGGCTCAAATAATAATCAAGGCTTAGTCCATGTCATCAAAGCAATTGAAGAGGATAATTAGCATGCAAAAACGTGACCAGCATGGTTTGACCATTAAAGGGTGTGAACTTGTTGAGTTTCAAGTATATTAAATAGGGGAATGAACTTGTTCTTGGCTGGTTATGTTAAATACATTGAATTTAGTCATTTAGTTATTTTGGCTGCCTCTAGAACTCCAAAGAGACCTAAAAATGTGGGGATTTGTTTATGTTGGTGTTTGTGTTGCTTTTAAAGCTATAGTTAAGGCTTTTCCTATTCTTGGAGGGTTGTTCCAAGTATATAGATGGGTATTACAAATTTTGTAAGAGATAGATATTTGTTTTCAAAAAATTATTATTATTGTGAGGTCTTGTGTTCCTCTTTGTTCTTGAAAGAACTTCTTGAGCATATCAAGTTAATCTTGTGGCGTTCAAACAACCAAACTTATCACCTTGATTCTTGAAGAAATTCAGATTCTTGGTGTGGCGTTTCAATCCTTCGTAGTCTTGGTTTCTCATCTAGTTAGGTGACGGGTCAAGCCTCAACAATTTTTGTCTACACAATCTTGGGGTTTCAAACCATCATTGCTATCGGGTTTCATCACAATTGATTGTGGAGTTCATATCATTTTGGTATCAGAGCCTTGGTTCTAAGGCAAGTTTGACTATCTTTTATTATTATTATTTTTTTATTTCCTGTTCCCTGCTGTGAAAAAAAAAAAGGCAAAAAAAAAAAAAAAACGAAAAGAAAAGAAAAAGTACTCGATTCCAATAAGAAAATTTCTTCCTTTCAATCTTGTTTCTCACCTTATTCAAGTTCTTGACCTTTTTGAGTAAGAAAATTTCTTCCTTTCTATCTTGTTCCTCACTTTATTCAAGTTCTTGACCTTTTTAATGAGTTTTGGTTGTTTCTCATTTTGAATTGCTGCTAGATTATTTTGAATTAGTTTCTTGAAGTTCGTTAAGAACTAAGAAGACAAAAAAGAGTGGAAAAAGGCAAGAGTGTGTGAGACCATAAGAGGGTAAAAGCCATTTAGAGTGAAAACACGAGTGCAAGTGTATCAATTCTTGAGTGAAATACCTGAGGGAGTGCTTGTGAGGATTCTAACCTTGTTTTGCAGATTCTAAACATGTCCAATAATCAAGAAGAGGACACAACCGAAGAATTTCGACAACCCGCAGCTTAGAACCTCCAAATGCAAGCGTTGTTAGGGGAGATGAGGCGTATGTTGAGGGCTGAATTAGAACCTATTCACGAGAGGTTGGACAGGGTAGAAGCAGAAACTCCTAGGGGACAGCAACAAGACAATCCCAATAGGCAACAAGGTGGGCGTGTTCCGTGGCGGAATGTTGGGGAAGAGGCGAAGTTGGAGGAATTTGATGAGCCATATTTGAACCGAGGCAGGTTTGAGCGTGGGTATGGGAATAGAGAAGCTAGGATGGGTAGGCCTAGGAGGGATAATGATTTAGGAAACATAAAGATTAAAATCCCATCTTTTCAAGGTAAAAATGATCCTAAAGCTTATTTGGAGTGGGAAACTAAAATGGAGATGGTGTTTGATTGGCTGCAATTGAATTCACAGATTATGCCATTGTTTGGTGGGATCAATTACTGATTAATAGAATGAGAAATAGAGAGCCACCCGTGGACACTTGGGAGGAGATGAAAATGCTTATGAGGAGGTGTTTTGTACCCAGCCATTATTATAGGGGATTGTATCAAAAGTTGTAGAGGTTAACTCAAGGTTCCAAGAGTGTGGATGAGTATTACAAGGAGATGGAGGTAGCTATGATCCGGGCTAATGTAGAAGAGGACCGGGAAGCCACCATGGCTAGGTTTTTGCACGGTTTGAATCGTGAGATTGCAGATATAGTCGAGTTGCAGCACTATGTTGAGTTAACGGATATGGTGCATCAATCCATAAAGGTGGAGGAACAATTCAAACGGAAGGGATGGGCTAGGAAGGGACAACCTATGGCTACCATCAGCCCGTGGAAGACAGCTCCAAAAAGGGATGAGCAGCTTCAAAATAAGCCAAAATTTGAACCCTCTAAGAATGCCAAACCAACAACCACCACTACTTCAGGTAACACTGAGGCTTCTACTTCTAAAACACGTGATATTAAGTGTTTTAAATGTCAGGGGCAGGGATACATAGCCAGCCAGTGTATAAACAAAAGGGTGATGGTGATAAACGCCAAAGGAGAGCTTGAGTCGGAGAATGAGGAAGAAGTAGATGATGATGACATGCCACCTTTGGAGGATGCCGATGATGAGCAAAATGCTGTGGTTGGAGATTTATTGGTAGCAAGAAGAGTTCTCAATGTGCAAGTTAAGGAGGAAGAAAGTAACCAAAGGGAAAACTTGTTTCATACTCGGTGCTTTGTAAATAACAAAGTTTGCAGTGTCATTATCGATGGTGGGAGTTGCACAAACGTAGCCAACACTTATTTGGTGGAGAAATTGGCCTTAACCACCTTGAAACATCCTCACCCTTACCGGCTTCAGTGGCTGAATGAATGTGGCGAAATCAAGGTGACAAGGCAAATATTGGTGGCATTATCCATTGGCAAATATGAGGATGAGGTGCTTTGTGATGTGGTTCCTATGCATGCATGCCATTTATTGTTGGGAAGACCATGGCAGTATGATCGGAGGGTTACGCATGATGGATTCACAAATAGGTATTCTTTCACTCTTAAAAGGCAACCCATTACTCTTGCGCCATTAACTCCAAAACAGGTCATGGAGGACCAACTAAAGTTACAAAGATCAAATGAAAAGAAAAAAGAAAAAGAAAGGAAGGCCGAAATTGAAAAAAAAAAAAGAGTTGAAAAAAAAGAGAGAGAGAAAAACATTAATCATAGTGAAAAAGAAAGAGAAAGGATTTCGGCCATAGTGAGAGCAAGAGAGGAAAAATTCAATTACATTGCAAAAAAAAAGTGAGATCAAGAGAGCATTATTTTCACACTAGCCCCTTATTGTACTCATGTACAAGGAGGCTCTTTTATGTACTAATGACCTCGTCGGTGCTTTGCCGAGCAATATTGTTTCTCTTTTGCAGAAGTTTGAAGATGTCTTTCCCGAAGAGATACCTTGTGGCTTATCTCCAATCCGAGGGATTGAACATCAAATTGATTTCATACCTGGTGCATCAATTCCAAACCGACCTGCTTATAGGAGCAATCCCGAGGAGACCAAGGAACTTCAGAGGCAAGTAGGTGAATTATTGGAGAAGGGGTATGTGCGTGGAAGCATGAGTCCTTGTGCGGTTTCAGTGTTATTAATTCCTAAGAAGGATGGAACATGGAGAATGTGTGTTGATTGCCGGGCCATCAACAACATAACGGTAAAGTATCATCATCCTATTCCTAGGTTAGATGATATGCTGGATGAATTGCATGGTTCTTGTGTCTTTACAAAAATTGATCTTAAGAGTGGATATCATTAAATTAGGATGAAGGGAGGTGATGAATGGAAAACTGCTTTTAAGACTAAATATGGTTTGTTTGAATGGTTAGTGATGCCTTTCGGCTTAACTAATGCGCCGAGCATATTTATACGTTTGATGAACCATGTTTTGCGTGCATTTATTGGCAGATTTGTAGTTGTGTATTTTGATGATATCCTAATTTATAGCAAAAACTTGAAAGAACATGTGATGCATTTAAAATCTGTTTTGGAAATTCTAAGGAAAGAAAAGTTGTTTGCTAACCTCAAGAAGTGCACCTTTTGCACGGATAAGCTTGTGTTTCTTGGTTTTGTTGTTAGTAAGAGAGGAATTGGGGTGGACGTGGAAAAGGTGAAGCAATCCAAGAGTGGCCAACGCCTACAACAATCAGCCAAGCGAGGAGTTTCCACGGCTTAGCTAGCTTCTATAGACGGTTTGTGCGTGATTTTAGTAGCTTAGCCGCCCCTCTTACTGAAGTCATCAAGAAAAATGTGTCGTTTAAGTGGGGAAAATAACAAGAAAAGACATTGAATCTGATCAAAGAAAAGTTAACTAATGCACCTTTGCTTGTTTTACCTAACTTTGCCAAAACTTTTGAAATTGAAAGTGATGCTTCAGGAATAGGTATTGGAACTGTTTTGATGCAAGGTGGTCATCCAGTTGCTTATTTCAGTGAAAAGTTGAGTGGGGCAGCCCTAAATTACCCCACTTATGATAAGAAGATGTATGCCTTGGTAAGGGCTTTGGAAAATTGGTAGCACTATCTATGGCCAAAGGAATTTGTGATTCATACAGATCATGAATCTTTGAAGCATTTGAAAGGACAGCAAAGGTTGAACAAACGCCATGCCAAGTGGGTGGAATTCATTGAAACATTTCCTTATGTGATCAGATACAAGCAAGGTAAGGAAAATGTGGTGGTTGATGCATTATCCCGAAGGTATGCTTTACTTTCCATTTAAGATACAAAATTGCTTGGCTTTGAATACATTAAGGATTTGTATGCACAAGATTCTAATTTTGGTGATGTGTTCAATGCATGTGAAAAAGTGGCGTTTGGTAAGTTTTATAGGCAAGATGGATTTTTGTTTCGGGAAAATAAACTGTGTGTGCCTATGTGTTCTTTGCGTGAATTGCTTGTGAGAGACGCTCATGGTGGTGGTTTGATGGGTCATTTTGGTGTAGCTAAGACTTTAGAAATTTTGCATGATCATTTTTTTTTGGCCTCATATGAAACGTGATGTGGAAAGAATCTGTGAGAAGTGTATCACGTGTAAACATGCTAAGTCTAAGTTGAAACCCCGTGGTTTGTACACCCCTTTGCCAATACCTAGTGAACCTTGGACTGATATTTCTATGGATTTTGTTTTAGGTTTACCTAGGACTAAGAGGGGGAAAGATTCAGTTTTTGTGGTGGTAGATAGATTTTCCAAGATGGCACACTTCATTGCATGTCATAAAACCGATGATGCATCACATATAGTTGATTTGTTCTTCAAAGAAATTGTTAAGTTACATGGCATGCCTAGGACCATTGTTTCTGATAGGGATGCAAAGTTTTTGAGTTACTTTTGGAAGACTTTGTAGGGAAAGTTGGGAACCAAATTGTTAGTTTCTACTGCTTGTCATCCACAAACGGATGGTCAAACTGAAGTAGTAAATAGAACTTTGTCTTCTTTGTTGCGTGCCATCATTAAAAAGAACTTTAAAACATGGGAAGATTATTTGCCACATGTTGAATTTACTTACAATAGAAGTATACATTCTGCAACTAAGTTTTCACCATTTGAAATTGTTTATGGCTTTAACCCATTGTCACCTTTGGATTTAACTCCTTTACCTTTGAGTGAACGTGTGAACTTAGATGGCAAAAAGAAGGCAGAATTTGTAAAGATGATTCATGAAAAGGCACGGCTGAACATTGAAAGGAGAACTCAACAATATGTCCATCAAGCCAACAAGGGACGCAAGAAGGTAGTATTTGAACTAGGAGATTGGGTTTGGTTGCACTTAAGGAAGGAACGTTTTCTAGAGAAACGACGTTCAAAACTCCTACCTCGGGGTGACAGACCATTCCAAGTAGTGGAGCGCATTAATGATAATGCCTACAAGCTTGACTTACCGAGTGAGTATGGTGTCAGTGCAAGCTTTAATGTTGCTGATTTGTCTCCATTTGATGTAGGTGATGATTTGAGGATAAATCCTTCTCAAGAGGGGGAGAATGATGCAAACCAAGGAGCTGGACATGCTGATCATACACATGGGAATGGAGCTGAAGTTGCGCAAGACCCTTTGGCACTTCCTAGTGGCCCAATTACAAGACTTAGAGTCAAACGTTTCAAGGAAGCACTAAATGGGCTAATCCAAGAGAATTGGGCTGATTCTAAAAAGACCAAGATGGGCTCAAATAATAATCAAGGCTTAGTCTATGTCATCAAAGCAATTGAAGAGGATAATTAGCATGCAAAAACGTGACCAGCATGGTTTGACCATTAAAGGGTGTGAACTTGTTGAGTTTCAAGGATATTAAATAGGGGAATGAACTTGTTCTTGGCTGGTTATGTTAAATACATTGAATTTAGTCATTTAGTTATTTTGGCTGCCTCTAAAAGTCCAAAGAGACCTAAAAATGTGGGGACTTGTTTATGTTGGTGTTTGTGTTGCTTTTAAAGCTATAGTTAAGACTTTTCCTATTCTTGGAGGGTTGTTCCAAGTATATAGATGGGCATTATGAATTTTGTAAGAGATAGATATTTGTTTTCAGAAAATCATTATTATTGTGAGGTCTTGTGTTCCTCTTTGTTCTTGAAAGAACTTCTTGAGCTTATCAAGTTAATCTTGTGGCGTTCAAACAACCAAACTTATCACCTTGATTCTTGAAGAAATTCGGATTCTTCGTGTGGCGTTTCAATCTTTCGAATTGATGTGGTCTTTTGTTTACCAAAATATATCAATAATAAAATTAACCACTCGCAATAGAACGAATCATTGTAGGATAAAGCTATAGAGAGGGTGTCGAACCTCAAGGACTGCAGGGATATTGCTATCAAGTTTTTCAAGATTAAAAATAACTTAATTAAAAAGATATTTGATTTTTGTTTTCTTAAAATAAATACATAAAAGTAAAAGACATAAATGTAAAGATAGTAAGGATGAGATAAAGAATAGGGGATTGATTTCACCACTCACCGCATAACAATGGTCAATAATAAATTAATAAGAAAAATTCATACTATGCATGATAAAGGGCTCGTCTCACTCGAGTAGTCAAGAAATTACCTCTAAAGAATAAGTATAATCCATCTTCGGTTGGCACGGACCGTCCACCTAACCACTAAGATGCGGTACGACCCGTCTTCCCTAGGCATGGACTAGCTACGTCTTTAATAGGATATACACACAATCAATGGAATAGTATAACCCATCTTCGGTTGGCACGGACTGTCTACCTAAATTACACTAAACTAGGGTGTAGTACAATCCGTCTTTCCTAGGCATGGTCTATCTAATCCTCTTGATCATATATCAATTAAAACCGTTGTATAACAATCATTCACATAATCACAGAAAATATGAAGGATTGAGTTCAATCAATATAAAAGACTTTCTAAGACAATATAAGAAATTCACAATGATTGAATATAAACATTAAAATCAATTCTCATAGTTATACAACCATCATGCATAGAGAAAATCCCAAACTAAAATACAATTAAACCATTGTTACTTGGAAAGGGCTACATCAATACCCTATTAGGAATTTAACTGCTCATCGTGGTGCTGGGATGGCCTCCTGCCATGGTATTCTCCTCTTCAACTTGTTAGGCCTCCAAGAAGAATTTTTGTCTAAAGCTAAGCACAAGCCCAAGCACCAAGCACCAAGCACACATTCTCTTGAAGCTTAGGGGTCTATTTATAGGGAGCACACAAGTCCTAGAAGCCCTTGGAATTCCAGAGATAATCGTCTCTTGAGTCTTCTTGTCCAAGTAGGAGATTGGAACTTTAATCCAAGTAGGAAAAGGATTCCAAATTCGGCTAGAATTGCGGTCTTTTATTTCGAGACAATTTTAGCATAGTAAACGTTCTAATTAGAGAAAATCTATTTCTGACATATTTGTTGAATATTTTATTAGCTTTCCAACGCCACCAATTTCATTGCAATCCAATATCTGACGCAAAAGTTATGATCCAAACACTGAGACATATGCATAATCCAAATTTGAATCTAATCCGATTTTGACTCTTGTTGGAGAAATTTCGATTTAATCCTTCACTTGATTTGATTAAACTTAACCACATCATATAGATATTCTATTATGATTGGTTAAGTTTAAACATATCTTCTAGGTCTTCTCAAAGTGTGCTTTAAGCCCAAAATTAATAGAATTAATTGCATCTTTATTTAAAACCTGAAAACATTAAAACAACACAAAATTAAACAAATAACAATGCTAAGGAATTAACATATATAAGTTAAGGGGCTTGAATGTGCAACATTCGACGCTTATCAGTAGTCTTGGTTTCTCATCTAGTTAGGTGACGGGTCAAGCCTCAACAATTCTTGTCTACACCATTTTGGGGTTTCAAACCATCATTGCTATCGGGTTTCATCACAATTGTTGGTGGAGTTAATTCATTTCAGGGGGTGGTCACCCTCAACCACCCCTGGGGCCGAGGGTGACCGCGCTGCTACCCCTAGTAGCCGAGGTTGGCCGCGCAGCTACCCCCAGTGGCCAGGGGTGCCCACGCGCCACCCCCTGAGCCCTAAGGGTGGCTTTCGGGCCACCCCTGGGGCCGAGGGTGGGGGTCGAGGTGGCTCACATGCCACCCCCCTCCCCAAGGCGGCAACCACCCCAAAACAGTATTTTCTCTCTTTTTTTTCTTTTTTTTTAAATAAAAATAAAATTTTTAGTTTTTTTTTTATTATTAGTTTTATTATTTTTTTACCATACCAATCATTATACACAACTTTTCATACAATCCAATCACTTTCTACCATTATAAAACACTTTTTTTCAATCTCAAAAATTCAACACTCAAAACACATATTCGAAAAGAATCTGAATTATATTCAACATCCAAACACATTTTTATTGCCTTGAAATCCGCAATCAGATTCAGAATATTATTCATATTCGAAATATTCAATACCCAAACGGACCATTAGATTTTTTTAACCTGCGAATGTGTGCCTTTGTTAACATATACATTGAAGTTTATCATTACTATGAGTGCCTTTGTTAAATTGTTGGCTTGACAAAAGAGAAGAAACCTGTAAGTTCAACACTCCCAACCTAATGCAGTATCCCTCCCTAGGAACAAACTGATCGAGATTGTGAATACAAAGAGGTATGCCTTACTGCTCATGCAATTTTATTTTATAATTTATAGGGATGTTGTGTAACCAAATAGACAAATTCCTTTTTAATTGATCAAGAGTGTAATTGTTATTATTATATATCCTAGCTAGTTACATACCCGAAAATTAATGCATGCATGTTAAACCTAGGGTTTAGCTAGGGTTTGATGTTTGGTGCCAAACCGATGTTTGGTGTTTGGCTGGGGTTTGTGTTTAATTAGGGTTTTAGGGTTAAAAGGTGATGTGGTCTTTTGTTTACCAAAATATATCAATAATAAAATTACCACTCGCAATAGTACGAATCCTTATAGGATAGGGGTATATTGAGGGTGTCGAACCTCAAGGACTGCGTGGGAATTGCTATTAAGTTTTTGAAGATTAAAAATAACTAAAGAAAAGATTGTTTGATTTTTGTTTTCTTAAAATAAAAACATAAAAGTAAAATACATAAATTTAAATAAAGTAGGGATGAGATAAAGAATAAGGAATTGATTTCACCACTCACCGCATAACAATGGTCAATCATAAATTAACAAGGGAAATTCATACTATGCATGATATAGGGCTCGTCTCACTCGAGTAGTCAAGAGATTACCTTTAAAGAATAAGTATAATCCATCTTCGATTGGCACGCACCGTCCACCTAACCACTAAGATGCGGTACGACCCGTCTTCCCTAAGCATGGATTAGCTACATCTTTAATAGGATATACACAATCAATGGAATAGTATAACCCATCTTCGGTTGGTACGAACTGTCTACCTAAATTACACTAAACTAGGGTGTAGTACAATCCGTCTTCCCTAGGCATGGTCTATCTAACCCTCTTGATTATATGTCAATTAAAACCGTTGTATAACAATCATTCACATAATCACAGAAAATATGAAGGATTGAGTTCAATCAATATAAAAGACTTTCTAAGACAAGATAATAAATTCATAATGATTGAATATAAACATTAAGATCAATTCTCATAGTTATACAACCATCATGCATATAGAAAATACCAAATTAAAATACAATCAAACCATTGTTACTTGGAAAGGGCTACATCAACACCTTTGTAAGAATTTAGCCTCTCATCGTGGTGTTGGGATGGCCTCCTGTCATGTTCTTCTCCTCTTCAACTTGTCAAGCCTCCAAGAAGAATTTACTGTCTAAAACTAAGCATAAACACACTTTCTCTTGAAGCTTTAGAGTCTATTTATAGAGACTAGGAGAGGCCTAGAAGCTCTTGTAATTCCAGAAAAATCGTCTCTTGAGTCTTCTTGTCTAATTAGAAGATTGAAACTTCAATCCAAGTAGGAAAATGACTCCAAATTCGTCCAAAATTGCGGTCTTTTATTACGGGGCAATTTTGGCATAGTAAAACGTCCGAATTAGGGAAAAGCTATTTCTGACATATTTGTTGAATTTTTTATTATATTTCCAACGCCACCAATTTCATTGCAATTCAATATCTGAACCAAAAGTTATGATTAAAACACTGAGATATGTGCAGAATCCACACTACAAAAAATCATGATTTTAGAAACGTACGAATTTTTGCGGGTTACTAAAATTAGTAATGTGCTAAAAATTTCCACGTTACTAAATATTATGTGAATATAATTTTTAAAAAAATAATATAATTTTAAATATTTAGTAACATGGTAAATTTTGCACATTACAAATTTAGTAATGTGGTAAACTTTGCACGCTACTAATTTAGTAACATGCAAAATTTTGCACGTTACTAAATATTATGTCAATATTATTATTTTTTTTTAAAAAAATAATTTTAAATATTTAGTAACGTAGTTAATTTTGCACATTACTAATTTAGTAACCTGCAATATTTACCACGTTACTAAATATTATGTCAATATAATTTTAAAAAAAATAATCTAATTTTATATAATTAGTGACATGGTAAATTCTTCCCTCTCTTTATCGGCAATGAAGTCTGCAAGGGCACCGATCACAGTTCAAGGGGGATCACCCTTGCACATCCGATCGATCATAGAGTTTGATCAATCATACTTGGCACAATTAATGTTCAATCTAACGTGCGATTGATAATAATAAGTATTAGTCCGATCGATCATGACCAAGATCATAGGATCGATAGAATTCCTTATCGATCAAACATCCGATCGAACATACTGCATTAGT
Source organism: Alnus rubra (assembly GCA_028654335.1). Taxonomy (NCBI): domain Eukaryota; kingdom Viridiplantae; phylum Streptophyta; class Magnoliopsida; order Fagales; family Betulaceae; genus Alnus; species Alnus rubra. The sequence continues at coordinate 149,058 of JAJPGS010001960.1, read as the reverse complement.
TCGATTGATCGTGATAGAATTCGATCAGCTAGACTTGACACAGAAAAGGTTCAATCGAACGTCCAATCAATCCTAGTGTAGTACTCTGGTCGATCACGATGGATCGGATGATATATCGATCATATTGATCTATCACGATTGATCGGATGATCTATCGATCTTATTGATCGATCACGATCGGTCGAATGATCTATCGATCATAATCATCGATCACGATCGATGGGATGATCTATCGATCCTATTGATCGATCACGATCTATGGGATGATCTATCGATCCTATTTATCGATCACGATCGATGAGATGATCTATCGATCCTATTGACCGATCACAATCGATCGTATGATCTATCGATCCTATTGATCTATCACGATCGATCGTATGATCTATCGATTATATTGATCTATCAGGATCGATTGGATGATCTATCGATCCTATTGATCTATTACGATTGATCGGTTGATCTATCGATCCTATTGATCTATCACGATCGATCGGATGATCTATCGATCCTATTGACCTATTGCGATCGATCAGATGATCTATTGATCCTATTGATCGATCCCGATTGATGGGATGATCTATCGATCCTATTGATCAATCATGATTGATCGGATGATCTATCGATCCTATGGATCTATCACGATCGATCGGACGATGTATCGATCCGATTGATCGATCACTATCTATGGGAAGATCTACCAATCCTATTGATCGATCACTATCGATGGGAAGATCTATCAATCCTATTGATCTATCACGATCAATGGGATGATCTATCGATTATATTGATCTATCACGATAGATGGGATGATCTATCGATCCTATGGATCTATCACGATCGATCGGATGATCTATTGATCCTATTGATCGATCGGATGATCTATCGATCCTATTGATCTATCGCGATCGATGGGATGATCTATCACGATCAATCGAATGATCTATCAATCCTAATGATCCATCACGATCAATCGGATGATCGATCAATCCTATTGATCGATCACGATCGATGGGATGATCAATAGATCCTATTGATCTATCACGATCGATCGGATGATCTATCGATCCTATTGATCGATCACGATCGATGGGATGATCTATCGATCATATTGATCTATCACGATAGATGGGATAATCTATCGATCCTATGGATCTATCACGATCGATCGGATGATCTATCGATCCTATGGATCTATCACGATCGATTAGACAATCTATCGATCCTATTGATCGAACACTATCGATGGAAAGATATATCGATCCTATTGATCTATCATGATCGATGGGATGATCTATCGATCATATTGATCTATCACGATAGATGGGATGATCTATCGATCCTATGGATCTATCACGATCAATTGGATGATCTATCGATCCTATTGATCTATCAGGATCGATCGGATGATCTATTGATCGATCGCGATCGATGGGATGATCTATCGATCTTATTCATCGATCGGATGATTTATCGATTCTATTGATCGATGGGAATATAATCAATCCTATTAATCTATCATGATCGATCAGATGGTCTATTGATCCTATTGATCGATCACGATCGATGGGATGATCTATCGATCCTATTGATCGATCACGATCGATTGGATGATCTATCACGATCGATTGGATGATCTATCGATCCTATTGATCGGATGATTTATCGATCCTATTGATCGATCACGATCGATGGGATGATCTATCGATCCAATTGATCTATCACGATCGATCCTATTGATCTATCACGGTCGATTGGATGATCTATCAATCCTATTGATCGGATCATCTATCGATCCTATGATCTATTGATCCTATTGATCATCCATCACGATCGATCAGATGATCTATCGATCCTATGGATCGATGGGATGATCTATTGATCGATTGGATAATCTATCGATCCTATTGATCTATCACGATTGATCGGATGATCTATTGATCCTATTGATCGATCCGATGATAGATCAATAGGATCGATAGATCACTAGATTGATTGTGATCGATCAATAGTAACATGGTAAATTTTGCACGTTACTAAATATTATGTCAATATAATTTTTTAAGAAATAATATAATTTTAAATATTTAGTAACGTGCAAAATTTTGAACGTTACTAATAATTTATTCTAAGTGCCGCGCACTTTTTTTTCCCCAATTTTTGCGCGGCTATCCAGTTTTTTGCATGCACTTTTTTTTTTTCCCAAAATTTTTCAAACGCCCGCCCCTGAGATATTATAGAAAAGAGAGAGAGAGAGAGAGAGAGAGAGAGAGAGAGAGAGAGAGGAATAAAGACTCAAGAGGACTTTACGGATTTTCTGGTCTTCTTCTTCTTCCTTTTTTAATGCCTACCAAGATTCTCTCTTTTTTTGTCCTTCTTCTTCCTCTCCACTTGTGTAAAGCTTCGTCGGTTTTTGCGGATTTGGTAAGATTTCCTATTATTCCCACTTTTAAATTTTTTCCTTTGCTGATTTGGTAAGATTTCTTGACTTGTTAAGACTGGTTTTTGTGTTGTCTTTAGGCATACCCGGAGCGACAAAGATGAACGACTTTCCATGGAACTGAAACTCCGTCAAAGAAAATACATCAACTGATGCGGCTGTGTTACCGCCGTTTTCTTACTCCTAGCCATTACCCTTTTAGTCCTCGTCTTCTGAAACCCTCTGTTTAGCACATAGCAAAGGTCGTCTCTCACTCTGAAATTCCTGTTTGTACAATTTGTATCTCACTTCTCAAGCTGAATAATTTATTGGGTTCTTTTTCTCTATTCATTTTTCATACGTACACAGCTGTTGTAGTTCTGGGTTTCGCTTGTTTTGTTCAATTTCTGTTGTTGTTTTGTAAATTTTGTAGCATTTGGTTGAAATCACCATCTGGGTATTTCATGAATTTGTTGATTGTAGACTCCAAGTAGAAGAAGACGGTGGTGTTGTCTCCAGTGTCTGGGTTTTTGGATGGGTCTCCGGTGACTGGGTCTGTCGACAAGCATTTTTTTTTATGGGTCTCCGGTGATGGGGTCTCAGTGGTAGTAGACAAGCATTTTTTTTTTTTTTTACATAATTTTAGTAACGTGTAAACACACGTTACTATATTTTTTTTAAAAAAATTCTATATAGATTAGTAACGTGGTTGTTTTTTTTTTTTTAAAAAAAAAAAATAATAAAAAAAATTCATTAAATTATTTTAGTAATGTGGAAAAGTGTTGAATGTCATTAAAGTTAGTAACGCGCAAAATTCCGCACGTTACTAATTTAGTAACGCGCAACATATCACGTTATTGAGTTCAGTAACGTGCAACGTGAATTATCACGTTACTATGTTTACTGGCGTCTCATTTGCATGTTACTATATATTTACTAACGTGCAATTTTTTCTAGGTTACTATGCAGTAACGTGATGTCCATTTGCACGTTACTAAAATTATTTTACTAACTATGGGATTAGGAACGTGAAAATCACGCCATTGTTTTCACGTTACTACAGTTCACTAACGTGCAAAAGGCTTTTGCACGTTAGTGAATCTAGGTTACTAAAATCGAAAATTTTTGTAGTGCCAAATTTGAATCCAATCTGATTTTGACTCTTAGTGGAGAAATTCCGATTTAATCATTCACTTGATTTGATTAATCTTAACCACATCATATAGGTCTTCTATTATGATTGGTTAAGCTTAAACATATCTTCTAAGTTTTCTCAAAGTGTGCTTTAAACCCAAAATCAATGGAATTAATTGCATATTTATTTAAAACCTGAAAACAGTAAAACAACACAAAATCAAACAAATAACAATGCTAAGGAATTAACATATATAAGTTATGGGGCTTGAATGTGCAACATTCGACGCTTATCAAAAGGTTTAGGGTTTGGTTCATGTTAATTTGGTTTATATATATGTGGTGTATATATGGAGTTTGATTTATGGTGTTTGGTCTGTGGGGTTTGTATTTATGTTTTTAGATTTTACGGTCTTGGCTCTTTAAGGATTTTAGGGTTTATATATATTTATATAGGGTTTTGGGTTTGGTTTTATGTTTTAGGTTATATATATATATATATATATATATATATATATATATATGTCAGGGGTTAATTAAATAGGAAATCGACACGTGTCTATTACAATAAAAAAATATAAAGATATGAAAAATATAAATAAATAAAACTTAAAAATTTTCTATTTTTTTTAAAAAAAAATTATAATTTTTAAGTTTTATTTATTTATATTTTTAATATATTTATATTTTTTATTGTAATAGACACGTGTCGATTTTCTATTGGGTATAACGTGGCAAACTAACAGACTATGTTAACTTGGTGGACGGAAAACGAGTGCAGGGAATGATTTGTAATTATAGTTTACCACAAAGACCCTCAATGAACTTTTTGTACCACATGGAGTTATTCATAATTTAAGCCAACCCCAAGGACTAATGGTGCAATTATCCTTTTATTTTATGCCTTTAGAGTTTGGGGTTAGGGGTTAAGAGTTTAGGTTTTAGGTTTTAGAGTTTAGTGTTTAGTTTTTAGGGTTTTAGGTTTGGAGTTAGGGGTTAGGGATTGGTTTTAGGTTTTAGTGTTTAGGGTTTGGGGTTTGGAGTTAGGTGCATGCATGTTTTGGGTATGATTTGTGTTTTGGGGTTTGGGGTTTGGGTCGGGGTTTGGTTTTCAGTTTTAGGGTTTAGGCTTTAGTGTTTAGTGTTTAGTGTTTGGGGTTAGGTGCATGTATGTTTGGGGTATGGTTTGGGGTTAGGTGTTTGGTTTTAGGTTTAGTGTTTATGGTTTTAGGGTTTAGTCTTGAGTGTTTAGTGTTTGGGGTTGGAGTTTGAGGTTAGATGCGTGTTTGGGGTATGGTTTGGGGTTTAGGGTTAGTGCATGCATGTTTGAGGTATGTTTGGGTTTAGGGTTTTGGGGTTTGGGTTTTGGTTTTAAGTTTTATTATTTAGGGTTTAGGGTTTGGGGTTTGGTGTTAGGGGTTTGGTTATAGACTTTAGGGCATAGATCGTAGTATACTAAATATAAATTATATTGGTTTAGTGCTATATATAGTATATATTACTATGCATGCCCTAAATATAATGGAACATAAACTTAGGGTTTAATTTAGTGCTATATATAATATATGTTCTACTATAACCTAAATATAGTGTAACATACACTTAGGGTTTATTTTAGTGCTATACATAGTATACTAAACATAACTTATTTTGGTTTAATGCTATATATAATATACTATGTATATGCCCTAAACCTAATGTTACATACACTTGGGGTTTATTTTGTAACATACACTTACATTTATGTGCTATATAGTATATAGGGTTAGGGGTTATACATAGTACATTAAATATAACTTATTTGGGTTTAGTACTATATATAATATATAGGTTTAGAGTTATACATAGTAATGAGCATATATATAACTTATATTGGTTTAGTGCTATATATAGTATATACTACTCTGTAAATGCCATAAACCTAGTGTTACATACATTTAGGGTTTATGTGCTATATATATAGTATACTACTATGCCCTAATTTGTGGTTTAGAGTTTGGGTTTGGCTAGGGTTTTTGGATTGAGATTTGAGGTTTAGGGTTTATGATCATTAGCTAGGTGAATATTACTACTATTTATAGGGTTACATAGTATAACCCTATACTATTATTTATAGGGTTATATAGTATATTCACATTATATATGTCTTTAATTAGAGTTACATATGACTAAATTTAATATGTTAGTATATATGTTCTAGGGTGCATGTGTATATTTGTGCATAACCTCTAATCATACCCAAGTTGGTGTTTAATTTTCAAATAAAACCTAATTAGGTTTGGTGTTAGGGTTTAGGTTTTTTATTCCTAAGTTTGGCTACTCACTAAATCATGGACTTAAATTTTATCTTTTCACCTATAAAACAACATTATTTTACAGCTAACCCTTGTATAGACCATGGTGAAGCGGGACCTGCTCCAAAGGCTAACAATGGATGATCTAGTTAGGTTGACTTTTGGGTCTAACCCTGAGATGGTAGCCTACATGGAGGCGCATCACAAGGAATAGGGTTTCTTCTTTTTAGTACTTTTCTTGCCGTGGTACGTACCTGATTTACCATCAGGATCCCTGAGGATTTTTTTGGCTCTCTAATATTCCAGACTTATCTTATGGCTTGATGATTTCATCATATCCTTGACATTTTTAGACTTGGTCTATAATATTTTGATGATATAGCTTATTTATTTGGTCTATGACCATAGTGATGGTTGACTTGATGATATTGTTAAGTTATGATATGATGGTTTAAGTCATATTACGGTTTTGTAGCTGCTTTGGTTATTGTTATTCATGATTTATTTTTAGTTTTGTTGTGGTTGTCAAAAAAAATAAAATAAATAAAAGAGAGATATACATTTCCACTGCATAGTTATCTATCTATTAGGGAGTAGTGGTAACTCTTCAGATTATTTAGCAGTTAAATAACACCAGGAACGTTACAGTAACAATTCGGGTTAACTATAGTTAGTTAGGGTCATTACACTTTCACTAATTCTAGTTTTACCATCATCTATTTTACTATAATGTTTCACTTGCATATGCATTACATCTAATGATCAGATTCTAATAATTCCCTAAATCTTAAGACCTTCTTCGAACCTTGAAAAACCTTTAAATTACAAATTGTCCTGTAAAAGTATCACTTTTAGAAAATAGCCCAAGCTCAATCGATCGAGGCTCTCAGGTTGATTCTATCTAACTTCTTGGTTGACCGAGATTCAACTAAGGCATCAACCTAGGCTCTCAGGTTGCTCTGTCCCAAACTCGGTCAAACGAGCATAGTACTCAGTCAACCGGGGGAGTTGTAGAAGCATTTTCAAAGTTCGAGAACACCCGAAAGCTCCACCTTTTTTCAACATTTTTCACACCCACTAGTACTTAAATACTATCAAAATAACCATTTAAAACCATCTGAAAACTTCGAACTTTAAATCCTAGAACAAAATATTAGTTTCCTTCACATAATTATCCATCGTGCGATTACCCTGCCTCAGATCGTACAGCTGCATATAATACTCTTGAAGATAATTTTATGTCAAAAATTTCTTCCTCAATTCCTTCTTCTTCTTTTCCCACAATATTGTGACCTATTTATAACATTATTCCTCCCATACGTAGAGAACGATTGGGCGGGCCTGTCAATTAAATTGGAAGATATGAGTGGATTGGAAGGGCATTTGAGTGCTTTAAATTCCAACAAGGACAATTTGGTATTAGTCGTTCACTTATTTGGATGAGTTATTAAACTTGAGTTAACCCAACCGGTTTGGCCTCCTTCGGCCTTTATGCCGCAAGTCCACAGAAACAACAGCCTCTGTGTTGCGACTTTCCCATCCATTCTCAACAAACTTTTAGCACCTACCTGATGCGTATTTCTTCAATTTTGACTTTCCTCTCATCCAGTACTTCTTTATGGTCGAACATTCTTTCAACCGAGTTGAGCCAATCAATGAATTCGTCAGGCTAAATCCTTCCTTTAAATTCTGGTACATCCACTATTAAATCAATATCATGAGCTTGTGGTAAATGAAAGGAAAGTTCATACTTCTCCCCTTCATGGCAATGTTGGTGAAAAGGATTGACATCATCGTCACAGACATGAGTGTCATTATCATGGAACATGCATGGGTTCAAAACATGCAAGGCTTTGATTGCCAAAGCTGTTCGATTTATCTTCTCAACTCATCTATGGATCTGATTAGTCTAGCAGCAATAAGCCAATAACCAAGGTTACAACAAGAAAAAAATGATAGAAATCTCAACTATATATAGTTGTAATTGCTAAAAGTGGAGGAGGAGAAACAACCTAGAGTGCAAAGCAAGCACTCAATGTATGAAATTCATTCAATAAAGTATAATTAATGATGATCTCCAAAAGACAATCATTTATAGAGATATGACAATTGTAGATTCTTCAATCAACTACATTTTTGAATACTTATTGATTATTCTGAAGTGTCTCCACATCCAAACCCTTCATATTATGTTCTTTCATTTATTTAGATTAAATAGTCTCTTAAATAAGTTAATTAGTTTCTTGATGCCTCTTTTGGACTTCCTCTTTTGGTCTCTTTAGTTTCGCTAGATGCTCCACTGCTGCTGGAAGACTCTTTACTGTTGCTGATCAACGCTCTTGCATCAATGGGGAGCATGTTTATTTATTTATTTTGATAAATAAGCAGAACTTTCATTCAACAAACGAGAAAACAAACAATTAGCAAGACAACTGAAAACAAAATAAGGAGCAAACAAAAAATCCTACACCCAAGCCCCAGGCACAGAGCCTAACACTACAAACTAAACCCCAACTAACAACTAGAAATGGGCCAAAACTACTAGACTATTTAAATCAATAAATCTGCAAGAATGTTCCAAGCCTGACAGAGGACAACATTGGCTCGAGACTTTGGAAACTTCCCCTTTCCCAGAATTCTGGATCTTACTTCCCAATAAATTACCTTCGAGAGCTGTTCCTCTGTTTTGGGATGACCGTTATGCTTGATCTCATTCCTAGAACTCCATAGATTATACACTGAGGAGCTCAACACCAACTTACACAAGGTAGCATGCAAGGAATTGCCCTTCCAATTCCTACTACCCAAACTCATTACTTCTTCCCATCGAGGAGGATTATCCACAATGCAACGGTGCATTCCAACTTTCCAAATGCGATGACTGAAACTGCACTCAAAGAATAAATGCTCACGACTATCCATGCCATTCCTGTAGAATAAACATTGCACATTCTCATTGAAACCAACTAGCCAAACAGTCCTCAGAAGACAGCCTATTCGCATAGCTAACCATAAGACAAAGTCATGTTTGGGGATAGCGTAGGAAAACCAAACAAGCTGCCACCAATTAACCACTTGATTTTTCTTCCAAAGATATTCCCAAGTATCAGAACATACATAGGAACCCTTCTTGGAGATTGACCAAATAGGAATGTCACAAGCACCTATCTTGATCTCAAGAAGCCTACTTTGGATATCTACAAGAGCATTAGAACGAGCAGCTTTCCAGTACCAAACTTTATTTTTTATCACTAAAGAAACTTTAGCTTCTAGTCTACTCTGAGCATCATAGACAACTCGGAAACCATAAGTATCAAACAATATTCCACAAAGGTGCCAATGGTCCAGCCATAAGTAAATGTTTTCCCCATCCCCCACATCAAATTTGAGGAAGTGTTTTGCTAAGACACACAATTTCAACAACTTCTTCCAACACCAAGAGCTGTTTTGAGAGATACCAATATTCCAAAAACTCTTATTTTTCAGTATGTTCTCTTTAATCCAAGCAACCCATATGGAACCTGATCTAGCAAACAGATTCCAAACATGCCGCAACATGAAGGCATGATTCCAAACTTCCAAATCCTTCAGCCCCAAGCCTATTCTTTTTTAGGATAGCATAAATCAATCCAAGCAACTTTTGCTTTTGCAGAACTAGAACTATGACCATTCCATAGGACCTGATTAAACTTTTGCTCAATAGCCTTTATGATCTTTTTGGGGAGGATGAAAATACCTGACCAATACACTTGAATACTATAGAGAATGGAGGATATCAATTGCAATCACTTGCAAAAGTAAGCCTTTTAGAAATCCAAGAGTCAATACGACTTGTGATTTTCATAATCAAAGCTTGGCAATCTGCTGCAGTGAGTCTAGAGGAGATTAGAGGAACCCCAAGGTACCTAACATGCAGAACACCTTCCTGCATTTGCATAGCAAACAACAAAATATGCTTTATTCTCTCAGAGACACCAGCAAAGAAGATGGAGCTCTTAGAAGGATTAGCTTTTAACCCCGACAAGCATTCAAACTCCTTCAAAACCTGTTGGATAACATTCACTAATTTGAGACTAGCCTCCGAGAAGATGAGTAAATCATCCACAAAACATAAATGAGATAATCTCAATTTGGCACAACAATGATGAAACTGAAAATCTGTATTCATTCTCGCATAATCTTCCATGAGATTAGAGAACACCCCAATGACTAGAACAAACAAATAAGAAGAGAGAGGGTCTCCCTGCCTTAGAACTTTCCTTCCTTCAAAATACCCTACCAAAGTGCCATTAAGAGCAAATAAGGAGGTGACACATTCTTTAATCCAGTTGATGAACTTAGCTAGAAAGCCAAAACAAAGCAAACAAATGCATTAGAAAATCCCAGTTAACCGATTCATATGCTTTCATGAGATCAACTTTAAGGGTACATCTCGATTTGCCCTCCTTCTTATGATAATTTCTAACAACCTCCTAGGCAAGCAAAATGTTTTCAGAGATGCTTCTAGAGGGAGTGAAGGCCGATTGGTTCGCACTAACCAAATCCTTCAAAATAGGCAACAAACGATTTGCAAAAATCTTGGTTATGCATTTTTTTTATAAAGAACATTGCAACAAGCTAAGCAATGGGCCTATAATCCCCCATACCAGCAGGGCTAGCTTAGCATGTTTATTTTTAGTGTGCTCGTGAATTTTTATTTTTTATTATTTGTCTCAATCCCTTTGATGAAGTCAGTTTATAACAAATCCTTCATAAAATGATCCTAAAAAATGAAAAAGAAAAGTCATGGTATTGAAGTTATTTTGTTTTACTTGCACTATAAAAAAATATCGTGGAGTACGAAACCTTGTTTGGAAGTGGAATCAACTCAAATATGAATCCTAAATTTTTTTTTTCTTTTTTTTTTTAAAAAAAAAACATGTAATTATGGATGCTATGGATGTTTAGAGTTTTAATCGAGTGTGAATTTCATGGCAAAAAAAAACAAGGAAAAAATTTGGGTTTTTTTTTTTCACTTGACCAAATCCTAAATTTGCATATAAATTTGTACTGTACACAAAAACAAGAACAAGAACAAATTTGCTTCTAAACAAGGCTGTAATTTCTCTGACCTAAGTCATTATCCTGAATTTTTACTTTTCAAAATTTTATCCAAGACTACTCACATTATTCAAAAGTACTTCTATTGTTGGATTTCACTAAATTTAAAACTTTATTATACAAGTGTATAATTACTCTATTTGATCATTTATGTACGTAACAATCTATACAAGTGTATCATAGAAACAAGATCAATACAAAAAATGAACAACCCTTTTTCCATTAAGTTAAAAAAAAAAAAAAAAATAGTGACAATCACTAGTTAAGACAATTAATGATAACAATTTCTTTAGGATTACTTTAGGTATGGAAATTACTAATTAAATGCTCAGAAAAGTTGAATGAAAATCAAATTTTAGTACACGTTAAGATTCGTGTTGGAGAAATAGTGTTTAACATTTTGTGTTGAATGAAAATATATCATTCATGCATAACTGACCTTCTATTGCTACCCTAGGAATAATGTAGAACTTGAAAAGTGTTCAGAGTAATGCTACACATCATCCCCTTGTCCTCCTTTTGTCACCCCAAAATTGATGTGGCTCTTAAAATCACCATTGAATTTTGGATATATCACTCTTGAATTTTGATCCAATGGTGATTTTAAGAGCACATCAATTTTGGGAGGACAAAAGGAGGATAAGGGGATGATGTGTAGCATTACTCGTGCAATATTATTCTTTCATTGAAGTGAGTGACAAAGAGAGAAGTTAGGAACTCTTTACCATATCGAAAGCGGGAACTTATGGAGTCTGCATATAAACAACATCCGAGAGCTTCTTGATATGCTTTTCATAGCATTCTATTAAACAAGCAGTAGTAGTAGCTGTTTTCCCTTCGAGTGAGTGCAGGCAATCTAATGCACACCTTTGAATGATAGGAAACAAAATTGGGTCGTCCTCTTCTTTGATATGAGTAACGCAGTGTAGAAAACTAGAAACAATGCACCATTCATAATATGCAACTAGCCGACTGTGTAGTTTACAAACTTCAATTTTATTTGTAAGGCAAATATGCAGAGGTCCTTCACTGGAAAAGGTAAGGGCAAGGTGATTAGCTTGCACCTGAACGAGAACGAGAATAAGGATAAGTAATTTCATCGTAACTGGCCGGCTATTGATTTTCCCTACTTTAGAATAATTCAGATCGAGCAATGACAGACTCTTAAACGCTTGTGTTTGCTATGCAATTGATTATATAGTAGACACACTTGCAATTTAAAATAATTTAGTCTATGAGTTGATTTATTCTTGAAGTATTTTTATTCTAATAAATATTATTTAATATTTGTGACTTTTGGAATTATATATGAATGGGTAGCTTTTCAATATATAGAGGGATGCAAGAGTGACACAATGACTTCTAACATTACTCAAATTCTACGAAAAAGAAAATATTTTTTTTTTTTAAAAAGGGAATTTTGCAAATTATGAAAAGACATGATGCAAATAGAGTAAATCAATTCGATCACTCTTAGAATATTAATTAAATAATTAAATTTTTTATTTTTTATCTGCTTAAACTCTTTAGACAATTAATAATTTCACAACCATGATATGTACGTCGACATATGATCTGGCTGGAAATTAATTGTTAATTTAATGCTTGAGCAATACAAAATGCCATGTTATGAGCTGTTCACAAATTGTAATTAACTTTTGATAGAGTAATAAGACATTGTAAGCTAAGTAATTGGTTTCTTTTTTGGAAATAATAATAATAAAAATAAAAATAAAAATTGCTTCTTGGATAGGACTAAGAGCTTCCAAAATCTTGTTATGTAATTAAGTAAGTAAATTTTATGAAAAAACATCTAAATTCGTACGTAGGGGCCAAATTGGTACATGCATGCGAAGAGTTCCTATTCAACATTTTAAATCAAAACACCCATTTGAAAGGTTTTAGGGATCATGGTAAATCATTATTTTTGTTAATACTAAATATCAAAAAATATATATTAAAATATTTTACCCCGAAATAAATGAAACTTGTTATCCGTAATTACATTTTCAAAACCGTCAGAATGTAGAGTACATGGTAAACCATCAGTGTTTTTGTTAGTTTTATATATGGGAAAGATGGTTTGAAAACTTCTTTCTCATTCTACTATATTACTTCAGCCATGGATATGAGACGTACGGTCTTTATTAAATTAGGAAACAAAAATCAATTATGATTATGAGGTCTATCTGTTTAAACAAGTCTCAGATTGCCTGAATACCTTCTCAGGTAGGTGAGCCTCACAAAGACTCCTCACAACTATTTGTCCAAATTGCAAGAGATATGGACAGACAATTGCAATGAATCTCTATTCCACCCCCAGATGCCAGGGACAGAGCTAGAAGAAATTATGAGTAGGGCCAGGGTTAAAAAAATTTAATCCCAGGGACAGTAAGCTAAAATGTTTTTTTTTTTTTTTTTTTTTCTTCCTTCGAGATTCGAGATGAAAAATAATATACCTTGAAAAGGAGTTTAGAGAGTAGAAATACTGTGCAAGAAGCTTAAATTTTGGGTCTCCCACCAATTCAAATCAAGCACCTCATAGAACTTGTTTGACCCAACTATATATGTCCTCTCTCAAATAATAGCTCCCATGACTTTCCATAATTTCATCTAAAAACCCATACCAGTGCGATCTCATATACTAATTTTCCAGTGAAAGTGAGATTTACTCGTTGATTATGGGTGAATGACAGGCCTTTGTCGTAGCCCAACCTTGAATGAATCACATGCATTTTCTGGATGTGCGTGTAGGAAGAGAAATCGTATAGGACTCAAATGACATAGAAAAGGAACCTCTTGGATGAAGCACATGCATTGTTCGACCAGTACTGCCCCTCCCTCCCTCCCTCCGTCTTTGTTGGATGCCTTCTATTCTCATGATTATTATTTTTTTTGGCCGTCTCTCTCTTTCTCTTGTAACTTTATGTATATTTCTGAATCACTTAAATTTGTATATTGATTTTCTCTTGCTATCTCTCTTTTCGATTTTATATTATTTATCATTATTGTGAATGGTAATATTTAACAACAGTTATTGTGCTTGTGATACTGGATGGCCATTTGAATAAAGAAGCATTCCAAATTCGTAAGATTCATCCAAGTGCCAATGTTGCTGGGGACAACTCAGATGGATGAGGTCCCTCCAATTTTACACCCTATAAGTGATAAAATCATCATACTATATCAAAATTAAGTATCAAACAATATAAAAATTAAGGTATATTTCTCAGAAACAAAGATCATGATTATATTGATGTTATTTGGTTGTACTTGACATTTATTATAAAAATTAGTGGAATACCAAAAAATAACTTCTGTTACCTTAATTATTATACTGCATTTATTTATTTATTTTAAAAAAAGTAATACAAGACTAGCTTGTATATATTGTTGTAACTCATTAAAATGAGAACTTTATTGCTTCAATTCAAATGATATTTGGCAATATACACATTTTTATCATTGAAAACTAGTTCAATACACAAACTCGATCTAACAACAACCCTTTTTTGTTAAGCGAAAAAATATTGACAATCATTTTGATGCGATAGTGAGAATTAAAGATATATTTGGAATCGTTGCTTTTTTTTAAAAAAAAAAAAAAAAAAATTAGTCACTCAATCCTTTCATAAATATAGAAATTAAAGATTACTGTGTTCGATCAGCAGTTACAACATTATCAAAAATATATAAATAGAGAGTATTCCTCTATATAAACTTGTTGGTCTATAAGAGAAAGTATTTTTTTTGGCTAGCCTATAAGCTACTTCATTCACCTTCCTTCTAATTGACATGGTTCACCCTCTATAACTACAAACAATTCGGCACAACTCTGGCATCTTCAATCAAAATGCCATACACACACTAATTATTTCCTTTATTTTTCAATGCCTGCACAATCTAGATAGCATCACCTTGTAATTCCACCTGTTGTTTGGTAGTTGCTTGGAAGTATATATAAAAGTTACTAACCAAGTGCTCCATAAATTAGAAAATTTGCATAAATATCAACTTAATTTTATTACACTTTAAAATTCATATACATGGAAAGAACAATATCCACCATTTTGTGCTGAATGAAAAATAAATATAATTTATAATAAACCTTGAATTTGTTGCTACCTTAGAAATATGTAAAAGTAGAAATTTAGAAGTGTACGTTCATACCAAAAATCTGCCTATAATGGACATGCATGCATCAGGGACGTGCATGCTTCTTCTTATTATGCTGTTCAAAACAGTGTTCTAAACATGCTGTAGAATGGCTTGCAGTTGCAGTTGCAGCTTTCCTTTCTAGCAGGCAACCCACGACGCACCTTGCAATGATAGGACCCCAAAATGGCTCGTAGTATCGAAGGCAGTTTACAAAACTTTGGCCAATACAATCATCATAGTCGAAGTTGCCTGCACCATGTAGCCGTATTTTTTGCCTACAATCTCCAATTTTCTTCTTAAGGCAAATACGCAGCAGTCCATAAACTTGATCAGGTTCAGAAAAATGGGAAAGCTGGATGGGAATTGAAGACGGATCGAAAGAGGTAGGGGCATGGTTATTAGCTTGTACTGTAACCAAACTAAGGACAAGCAACTTCACCGTCACCGGCGCCATAAGTCTCCTATTAATACATTTCCCGGCCATTGATTTTCTCCGACTTTAGAAACTTCCTTATATATATATTTTTGAAGTTTAATTCAGGACATGCAATAGGCAAGGCTAAAACATACACTTGCTATAAATAACTAATTAGTCTATGAATTATTTTATTCTTAATATATATATATATATATATATATATATATATATATATGAATGCACTCAAATAATTGTTGTTTAGAGGTCCGGTTGTGACTTTTGGTGTAAGTGATATCTCTTGGCTAGGGTGTAACACTCCGCATAAAAGAATTGCGAATATAAATAATTAATGAAAATATAATAATTAAATTGAAGTTGTATTTATTCTGGTAATATTTAGATTAATTATTTTATGTAGACATAAAAATTTATAAGAAAAGGCACGTAAGTTACTTCTAACCCAATTAAAATAAATAAATAAATAAAAAAGTCAACATAACATAGAGATGTAAATGTTGGTTCTCTGCAACATTCACATCCAAGATGTAAATATTAGTAGCAAAGTTTTATGAAAAAAGATGGCATGCCTTGCATTTATTATATATGGAGAAACTCTTACAGTAGAAAAATGAAAGATAAAACGCGTCTCTCTTCATTTAATTCATCTTCACGTTTTGTCTGTAAAATGCACCTCCTTGGTCTATGTTTTGATAAATTCAAATTATGCATGCCACCTACCGGCAAGATGAGAATTAAAAGGTAGGTTACATTAAATATTTGGCAACCAAAGAAGCCAAAGAAGATCAAATATAGGAGGAACAAATCTCAGCAAAATCATTCAATAATTCTAAGCCATCGGCTATAGGAGTAACCATTGCCTCTTCTTGTATTGGCTATCATTTGTTTGGTTTCTGAGTGTTCGTTTTCAAGACACAAAACAATTAAAAGTATTTCTTTTCTTTTCTTTCGTCCGTTGCACACACAAATAAAGAAAGTAACTAAGAGAAATGAACGGGAAGAAGTAGTGATTCTTTCAGTAAGGGGGAATAAGATGATTGTGTCATTAGGTCAAAACCCATTATGGAGATTAATCACCTTGGAGAGGAACAATTCCATTAAATCTATCTTAAGAGAATATATATTTCACTATTTAATAACACTCAGCCACTGGTCGTGCAAGCCACCCTCTTTGCAGTGGGGTGGCTGCTTGGGCCACCCCGCCCTAGTAATAGGTGGCTAAGTCACTGCCTCCTCGGGGGATCGATGTAGGGGTAGCTAATTAGTTACCCCCTCCATTTTTTTAAAGATTTTATTTTTTTTTAGAATTTATTTTTTAAAATAAAATTTTTCAAAAAAATTACTATTTTAATGATTTTATTTTTTTTTAGAATTTATTTTTTAAAATAAATTTTTTCAAAAAATTACTATTTTAATTTGATGTGACAAAAATGCTAACATGCATGGAACTAATAGATGTCACCAAAATTAGACGGAAAACGCAGGAAAGGACCCAATAAAAAGAGGGGGAAAAAACTAAGGAATTATCTGCAAATTAAGGCGTATTTACTCAGAGATTTATATCAATGTTAAGGAATTATCTGCCTTTTGATTCTATCGAGGAGTTTCTTTTCTTATGCAGGGCCTTATATTTTACTAGGTTCACAGTCAAAAATTTAAATTTTAGTCTTAGGGCCTTATATTTCAACAGATTCTTAATAATGTTGCATGTTCATGCAATTACAACTATTCCTTTCAATTACGTACAAATAATGAGCTATGTCACACTATCAACTATTCTTAATAGTGAGATATGTCAATGGTAGAAATGAGATGCTTCAATTATAACAATGTTATTGGCTCTGACGTGTCACACTATCAAAAGTATAAATTCTTGATAATGTTGTTTAATGAAGATATAATATTTCTCATAAACAAAGATAATGATATATGTTGATGTTATTTGGTTGTATATACTTGACATTATAAAAATTAGTGGAATACCAAAAAGTAACTTCTGTTACCTTAATTATATATTATCCTGCATTTCATTTTAAAGAATAATAATAATTATACAAGACTAAGGTAAATAATGCACAATATAGCTCTATTTTTTTCCCTCCAAGCTTTAACTTTCTTCTTAACGCAAGTACGCATTAGTTTCTGATCATAAACGTTATCAAGTTCAGAGAAATGAGAAAGCATAATAGGAATTGAAGTGGGATTGAAAGCGGTCGTAGGGACGAGGTTATTAGCTTGCACTTTAGTAACGAAGAAAGGAATAAGCAACTCCGGCCACCACCAGTACCATTACAAGTCTCCTAATACATTTTCCGGCCATCGGATTTCTCCCACTTTAGAAACTTTTTTAACTTTGAAAGTTGAATTCAGAGTCGTAGCCTGGTTGTAACCGGGTCTGCGGAATAGCAGTCATCTGCTATAAATAACTTAGTCTATGAATTATTTTATTCTTGATATGAATTCACTCAAATAAGTGTAGTTTAATAATTGTAACTTTTGAATTTAAAGAAATAAATAAATAAATAGTTGTAACTTTTAGAATTGTACGTGATCGATCGTTCTTTCAGTGAAACATTAAGATATACGATTTTGAATAGGAAAAACCATATTGGTTCAATGATTAATTAAGCAATGCAAAATATCAATTTAAATGGAGACCTATTTACGTAAGTGATCAGATTGATCATATGTCAAGTAGATTTTTATTTTATGTTTTTCTTCGATCAAAAGCAAAATTGTCCTTTGGGTAGCTTGTGGATGATCCACAACAATTAGCTATTTAAATTATTAGCAACTTGGGTAGCTTGTGTGCAGGACGGAGCCAGAAGTTCTTATGGGCAGGGGCCAATGGCCGAATTTTTTTTTTTGGTAGGGGCCAAGTACACTAAATTTTTAATTTTACCTTATATTTTTTAATTTTTTAGATTATTTTTTTTTCCCACCTTTAAATTATTTTTTTTAAGGAAATTTGGGGGGGGGGGGGGCATGGCCCCTGCCAGCCCCCCTCCCTCCGTCCCTGCTTGTGTGAGAGCATCTATGCTCTCTCAAATTAATTGTCTAATTTGCTAGCAATTTGGGTAGTTAATTGTTGTGAATCCTCGTCCGTCCCTTAATTAAGATTATGAGCTTTGAAAAAAAGGGACATATAGTTATTATGTAAGGTATGTAGTTTTCAAATATGTCAAGAGTTCCTATCTAAAAAATAAAAATAAAAAAAAAATAAAATAAAATAAAAACACTATTTGAAAGGTTTGAAGGGATCAATTCTTCAAGTGTTATTGTTTAAACAGCCTCTTGATTTTATTGAGGTGTTTCTTTTCTACTGCCTGTTATGCTATATTTCTTGTTGGGACAACGCTTTAGGCCTAGAGCTAGCCCTTCTCTAGTTCTTGTACATTTTAGATATCTTTTCTTTTTCTTTTTTTCTTTGATAGTCTTGAAAAATCAAAGCATCAATACATAATTTATGTCAATCAGTTCTCTATTTCTTTACTTGCTGCTACTGCAGATTAAGTAAATTTTGTTTGTTGGAAAATGTAGATTTTATTACAAAGAGAGATACTATGCAACGTACTATGTATATGATCGAGTAGCTTGTTCACAGATGGGCACAATACATAAATGTTAGAGATCTCTGAATACCCGTTGAATTCTCGTTTCAAGAACCAAGACTTGGTTAGAACGCCACAAAGGGTTTGCTTTTGATAAGTTCTTAGTTCAATCAAGAACAAGTAGAGAAAACTGAAAAGTTTTCTATGAAGGAAAAAACTTCATTCAAATTCAACTTGTCTAGCAAGTGCGGCTACAAGTCTTTTTAAAACTTCTCCATGAAACCCTAAACCTACTAAGACATACATCAATTAAAAGACATGGGCTGAACATCTTCAAGCCCAAAACATCCTAAACTACACTTCTATAACTAATAAAAGAAGTCAACTTAATGAAATAAATAGGCACAAAAGCCTACAACCATAGAAACATAAAAATAGGCCCACACGCCTATACTTAGTGAAATAAAGAGTTTGCACTAAACCACTAGGCTATGCAGCCCCTATCTATCGCTTGTATCACATGGATTAAAGTTGGTTCTTCTTCTTTCAAGCCCATCTTGAATGTTGGGGTCTTGCTCGATAAATTTTCAAACTCGGCCCAAGTGGATTGGACTAATCCTTGCATTGCTTCGTTAATCTTCTTCGTTCTTGACCTTGTGATTGGCCCATCTAGAACTTGCAAGGGATCTTTAAGATTCGGCCTACCATGAGGCCCATCAACCCCCTTTATGAAATGCTTGAATTTCTCTAAATTTCGGACAACCAAATTTCAGAGGATCATGATTATGATGATGCTTGGGCTATGAAATTGAGCTCTCTGCACAAAGACAATGAATGTAACACGAAAGTTATAGTTGTACGACAGTTTTGGTTATTTTGCATACATTTCACTCAATGAACTTGTGCCAAGAAATTCTATTATTTCATTTGCATTCAATGCCTGGCAATCTGGCATGAACTCTCTGCCTGCAAACTCAGATAAACTCTCCTCTTCACTCTTTTCTCACAGGTGAATTATGTGACATTGTCACGGCTAGTAGAAATGCATAACAACAATGGAATAGTTGCCATAGACAATAAGATTAAAAAAAAAAATAATAAAAAAAAAAAAAAACCACTATGAACAACTTGGTGATAAGATGAATTATTGCCATCTTCCGAGTCCCAGGTTTGAACCTCATACCTACATACCATATTACTTCCAAGAACTGCCGCTTCAGATAGAGGTGCTAGGCTTATTTACAGGAGAGGAGAGACATGATCATGTTTACAAATACTGGAAGCTTTGAAACAATTTTTTTTTTTAAAAAAATTAATGATGCAACTTTATTGAAAAAAAGTAAGACGCCTTTATGTACACGGACAATCAAATAGTATACAATAAAGCTCTTATAAACCCATAACCCAAAAAAGAGCAAAACAACCCGTCAAACCCTCCTAGCCAGAAAGCACCCACAATACCAAAAACTCACGCGAAACCCAATTCCCAAAAAACAATTGAAGCCCCCGTCAAAACTCTTTCCGAAAACACCCAAACCTGCCTTTGAAAGCACCCCAACCAAACAAACCCCCAAAACCCACTAGAAACCACGAACAACCCTCCCAAAAAAACACCCGCAAACCCAAAACCCACGTGAGACACCCAGTACCTAAGCTGACGGAAGCCAAAATACAAAACAAACCAAAAATACAAAGGAAATGCCAGAGCTACACACACACAAAAACCTGCAGCGGTAGTGGCACACAATGGTCATGTGCACTGGAGCGGTACATGGAAGCCACGTGTTGTAGCGACGCAGAATCTGCCAGAGAGGTGTGCGCAGTGAAAAGGTCCCAAACACTGTAGATTTAACTCCATAGCTACACGTTGTAACGACGCGGAATCTGCCGGAGAGGTGTGCGCGGTGAAAATGTCTCAAACACCGTAGATCTAACTCCCAAGCTTCATAAGCTCCCTCAACCACACGCGCTAGAACGGCGTGTGGCCGCCACTCGCAGTTGCGCCGACGACGGGGTAGAGCCGAAACACAATTGACAACTTGAGAAGTCAAATTGCATTGATGGGTCAAAATAAGAAGTCTTCAACCAGAACAATTTACAATAGGTATCTTCTAGCCTCAACTATGCTTAGACTAAAAATGAAATTCTTCTTGTGAAGTTGATGGAAACTTTTAACAGAAGCAATAATCAAATTACAACATTCAATAATTCATGTTTAAAGATATGCAAATATACAGAAACCATCCAGCAGTCCAGCCATGAGTGCATGCAAATATGTCGTCAGGTGAGGCTCATTCACCCCTTCTACAGTGTTCAAAATTATCTGTTCTGTCTTGCTCGACTCTACTTCCATCCTATTCTATCGGATTATCTTATTTTTGCCCATGCCAAATGATACTCTCAAATTGCATACACAAACACATATCCATAAATCTAGAGTAATGCTAGAAGGAAGATCCCCATGTCTCCTTTTTGTCCTCCCAAAATTGAAATGACTTTTAAAATCACCCGTAACAGATATACTAGTTAATGGGCCGCCTTAGTAGTTTAATGGGCCTTGGACCTTATTAGTTAGTGGCCTATTAATTTAGTAGCTTTTAGGTGGGTCTATATAAACAAGACTAGTTAAATGTTTTAGGCATGAAAATTGGTATCGGGAGAGCTCCTCGAAATGCTCATGGAGGTAGGCACCCTCGAAGTTGCCATATCTGTAATTTTCTATTGATTCAGTTTTAATTCCATTTCCAGATTCATCATCTATCTTTTCTTCCATTACCCTCCTCAATTCACCATCAATTCAATCCCATTCCAATTTCATTTTACAATTCTGAAATATAAACCCTAAATTTCTAAACAAATAATAAATCTGTTACATCACCATTAAATTTGTGATAGACCAGTATTGAATTTTAATACAATGATCATTTTAAAAATCACATTAATTTTAGGATACAAGAGAGACATAGGTCTTCCTTATAGCATTACTCATAAATCTATAGACCACAAGAAGATATACCAAAGCATACTTCAGCTATCCAATGGTTCATAGAATTTCGTATCACTAAATTATGCCATCAAAGATCAAACACAACATAGACGTCGAAGTAGTATCTTGATGGCTAGCCAAAGGGATGAAGTGAAGGATGGTTCTCTGAAAGCTCAACCCAACCAAGAAAAAAGAAAGCTCTTCAAGTTATCTCTCCAACGGTTGCAAACCGGAAAAGCTGCAGCTCTGAAACCCTCCCTTGGGACAACAAAAAGTTGTTTGCTTGGTGGGTAACAACTTATTTCCTACTTCGTCTGTGCACGTTTCAAGACCACAAGCATTGCAAAATGATACCAAATCTGATTCCTAAAAGAATCAAATGGAGCTTTTAAAACTCTCAACATTTTACACATTCAAACAATGAAAATCAGCAAAATCTATTTAATAAAATTGTACCTTCATCATCAAGAGTTTGCATAGGTGTGCCAGTGGATACGGATGAAGCTTGTACCCACCATTATTTATACATGACAAAGCCAGTGCTCGTACCTTTTATGGTCAGAGACAGAAGCAAGAAATAAATATTCTCAACATTTTATTGAAGTATGCAAAGATATAATTCTGGAAGTACACCACAAAGAGAGTTGAAAGCAACTTCTAACCCCACATCAACAAAATAAATTTATGAAACCAGTGAACTAATTAAGAACTCTTAAGAGCACTAAAATTGAAAAAGAGCCAGAAAACAGAGAGTGGAAGACCTCACCACCCTAAAAAAAACAAGAAAAAGAAAAACAACTGGCATCTTTCCAAAATAAGTGTCTTTCTTTCCTGTCTGGAATGTCCAAAGACAAGCCTCCACTTCCAAAAAGTAAAAGCATTTCCTACTACTTTTTTCTATACTACCTCAAACTAAAAAAGAGAACAAAAAAAATAAATATCATTATTAAGAGATTCTAGTGGTGTTCAAAATTCCCGCAAGACCGACCTGACCGAACTCGACCATGTGTGGCCGGTATTCCAGCCGGTTTGGTTTGGGGGTAAGAGCGATTTTGAGACTTCCAACTTTTTTCAGTTCAGGGTTGGTTTTCAAACCCCGAACCAACCCCAAGTTGTGTCCTCGTCTTAATTCAACTTCGCTTATTTTGTGATAACGTGTATCAGTAAGTATGCTATGCGCCACGTCCTTAGGTAGTGGTGTCAAGTCTTGAGTCAGAAGTCACGCGCTGACTAAGAAGCTTTATGTTTGTTGCAAAGCTAATCATGTACACGTAATTTAAATCAACATGTCCTTGTAGTGTCTTAGCTGTCCTTGTAATGGAAGAGTATCTAGCAAGACTTGAGTCTTGTATTCAGTGGGTTAGAAAGTTGTGGGTCATGTATGAAGTGGGTAGCCTAACGTCTACTTTATAGAAAAGGACTACATTGATGTGGTACTAAGTCAAAGAGTGTATAAATAGTGCAGTGCTGTTGAAACTGATCATTGTAGTTAACAAAGATCCAAGTTACTAAAATGCCAGAAAGAAAGGTCAGGACAAAATTGATATATACAATTACCTCACTGATATAAGGTTCAATGATACAATACTGTTGATAGGATGCCTCAGCTGCAGCACTTAGAAGGAAACGCTTATAATTTCCAATTCGGAAAAAGCTGTTACAAAACAGAGACAAGCTTTTAGCTTACAGTAACTCATATTATAAATGAATATGATATAGAAGATCATAAGACAAATCAAAAAAACAAAAAGAGCCTCCTAAACATGTTAATTTTAATGAAGCAAGTTAGCGACACTCAAGAAGCAAATGAAACCATTGAAAAATTATGGAAAATACCGCAAGATTCTCCGGGCAAAACACATTTCCTTTGACTTGATTATTGGAATGGGCACATGACGAAACCACAAAGAAAGTGATTCTCCCTGTGGATCAGAAACAGCTATATTTCACGTATTAAGGACGCAGCACAAGGCAGCAATTAAGAATGAACAAAATGAATTAACCACACCAATGAAGCAGAGATCAACCGTTGGTTGGCTGTTAGAATCAAGATGAAGAAGCACATAAAATGAATGGAACTCAGCTTCATTCTCATAAATAGAATTGGAACTTCGATTTGCATCGTACAGATTAAATAAAGATGTTAGAGCCTTCGTAAGCTGCTCCACGTTAAGGTAGTGCACGGAAGAAATATTTGGGTCGCTACTACAGCTTCGAAGCTTATGAAGAGAAATGACATGAAATTTAACCTGTGTGATAACACATATCATGAATTAATGTACAAAGCTTTAGAATGTTTCCATGGTTTCAAGCTCCCAACAAAAAATTTATGATTTTGATACACAGTTCTCCTGCAAAGCCATGTAGAAAAGATGCATTCCATGTTTTGAAGTTTCAATGACAGTGAAGGGTATCAAGTGTGCTAATATGTCAATATGCGCATGCCAGAAGTTAAAAAATAAAGACTCCTTTTTCTGGTCATCTGCCTAGGGCAACTGGGCAAGAAAGTTAAATTAATCTAGGTACTTGCAAAGCTTTATAATTTAAAAATAAATAAATAAATAAAAACACTATGATCACATCTGAGGATGCAAGGAAGATACAGAAATTGACCTCAAAAGGGGAGGGAGAGAGAGAGAGAGAGAGAGAGGTTACTGCAATTTGTCACTGGTGCAACAGTAGAAAACTATAGTAAGTGAAAATCAGAATTCGTATTCTTTACTAGTTGAGCTAAATCAGCATGGGTAAATGAAACTGACTTATTCTATAACATTTTTGGTCAAATCCATACCTTCAACAGCATGACTTTCATACTTTAAGTCAGCTAATTCCCCAGGTCCTCTCCCTATCCTCTATTTCATCACAATCCCCTGTTTCCCTCGAAAAAGACGACAATGGCTTAGTGCTCCTGATTTTCCTCTACCCCATCATAGATCTAAATATTATTTCTACTTTGCCACATAGGTTCACCAAAAGTACTGCCACCATGCATTTGTTAATGTCTCTTGCACTAACCAATTCAGAGCGCTCGTGTATGGGTGGGGTTGTAAGGTTGGGGGTGGTTTCATGGCTTGAATGGTCGTGACCGAGAAGGAAAAATATGCCCTGGCCTCAGTATGATCCAACCACCTTCCATTATATACCAATCTCTAGATGGAAACCATGGAACAAGCATGCTATTCATTCTCTTTTGATAAGTAAAAGCATTTCTTCATTATAATGTCCTGCAGATTCCCAAAAAGATGTCTAAATAAAAAAAACCATAGAAAGATGGTTCAAGACATCCTAGTTGAGAAACATGTCTAATGTAACGTCATACATTTGGGACCAACAAATAGGTCCCAAATGCTACTGAGTACCGGTTTGGTTTGTGGAAGTATGTTCTATGTCAAGCAATAGCATTAAGGAACTAGTGAGTTTTCAACTCTCAACCTTACCTCCACCTTGATCTTACACGGAAGGAAGCGTTATTTGAGCTAGAGCTGATTGGCTACAATGGCATTTCATAAAATTATAAAATGGCATATCTCAAAGTAAATGGCTTTTTCAAATGTCTATTATGAGATAAATAAATTTCTTCCACAATAACATAGATTGCAAAGGTTTAGAAAAGAAAAACACTAATTTTTTACGTCAATGAGATATCATGTTTAGAGAAGGAATATGCTAATGTTGAACAGCTTATGACAAGGATGAAGAAGACAGAGACAATTGAAAAGTTTTCTCCAAGATAAACATACCATTTTCTCATACATGTAGATTGCTTTTTCATTAACAATATTCTGCATGCTCAGATCTTGCCTTATTGACCTTGTCCTATCGAAGATGAAGTCATGAACCACTTGAAAAGGATGTTCTGTAGAGTCCAACAAGCTTAAAAGGAAGTCTAACGCGTCTTCCAATACCGGAAGAGGCCGCAAATCTGATGGTTGCACATCTCTTATGGATATAGTTCTGCAAAACTAGTGAGAGGAAAGGAGAGTGAATAGTTTTCTTCAATTAACTACACATGCGCCCACACACACAAAATGGCAATTATAAACCTCAAATGGCATTGTGACCAAAAAGATAATTCCACAAAAATTAACCTCTATATTATCATGCATCGGAGACATCTTTATCTGAGGAGGAGGCTTCGGAGAGAGACTCGGTGAAATAGATATGTTTGTGATATTATACCATATGAGATATTCAAGTAGATAGACGAAATTGAACAAAAAAAGGGTCAGGGTCATTATGCCTAGCGTCAAATTTACAAAATAATGCATCATGGAGACCATTATTCTGATTCAATAAAAAAAAATTTGATAAGTAGAGAATTTTATAAAAAGCGTAAAAGGCACCCCTAAGCATACAGGAAGTATACAAAGAGGAAACCAAAACATGAGAGCAAGAGGAGAGAGGAAAAACACCCGAAAAACCCAAAAACATAAGGAAACCCAAAGACCCCTACAAAACCAGCCCACAAAGCCCAGAGACTAAAACATTACATCAGAGGCCCTCTTGCCTTGCTCCGGCTAGAACTAAAACCCCTAGCATCATAATTAATAGTGCACTCTAGGTTCATTCTGATTCAATAAATGCTAACACATAATACTAAAATGTGATAAAGCTGTTGCAACCAATAAAGAAATAATATATTAGATAACCAAGTATCAACTATGAAAGAGACACAAAAAAACCAGCTCCTCATACAAGATCAACAGAAACATTGGACATTAAAAATGAAAAACTGAAGACTCTTCAGTAAGGATTGCTTTGAAAAAAAGGCTTCAGCTATGTGATAATGAAAAAAAACGAAGACAGATGAGATGGGGCTGATTTCCAGGCCACTTACTACTAAGCAAAGACATAAACAGAAACAAGGAAATCTTGGTCCAGTCACTCCACTTTAGCAAACCCCAATTTCAATTGCATGATTTCATCTTTCACTTTAGCACACCCCAATTTCAATTGCATGATTTCATCTTTCATAGGATCAATTAAAACAACAATTAAATTAACTGGAGCAATGGAAAAAGCATAACTTGAACAGCATATTGAGGCTACCCATCAACTCCTGTCTTAGTAGAAAGAAACATGATAGAGCCTCAAATAACATATTGAATCATACTTTTTGAAAGTGGGGAGGCAAAACAGTGCTTAATAAACTTTAATTTGAATGTGTCTATGTTAGAATTTTGATTAAGTGATTAAATTCATCATTTTCTATTGCAACTAATAATTTATCATAGTACCAAAGCAGGTGGTTTTGAATTCGAACCCTCACTCTTCACTCTACCTCCTATTCAAAGTTAAAATTTCACGTGTTGGGCCAAAAATTTAAAGTTAAAATTCTATGTGTTGGATCTAGAGTCTAGACCCAGATGTGAAATAAATGTTAGAATATTGATTATGTGATTAAGTTCACTGTTTCCTTCTAGATTACGTGTTGGGACAACTGGTAATTTATTAATCCGACACAACCAAATTTCTTCAAAAGGAATGCCATTAAAGCATGTAAATACATATTTCAGGAGGAAATTATCAACATTTTTAAAGTCAAATACATATATATTACCTTTTTAACAGCAAGAACAGGAGATGTTTTTCTAGGATTTCCATCCAGCCTCTCAAACACGGCTAAATCTCGTAGACGCTCACGTTGGGCCCTTTCACCCACTGGCACAACAAAGATGAACAACATAGGAGTACCAGCCATCAGCATATATAACACAATGCATAAATTCCACCATAATCATTGTCACCTAGAG
This sequence comes from Alnus rubra, assembly GCA_028654335.1. Taxonomy (NCBI): domain Eukaryota; kingdom Viridiplantae; phylum Streptophyta; class Magnoliopsida; order Fagales; family Betulaceae; genus Alnus; species Alnus rubra. The sequence goes on along the minus strand of JAJPGS010001960.1, from coordinate 121,227 downwards.
TAGCAAAATGACTATGAATCATAGATTAGAATCTTCCATATTTTCCTGTACAACTTCAAAGCAAAGTTCTTAAAACCCCCATCAGATTTTTCCATCTCACCCTTTATCAAATAGTATCTCAATTCATCATATATCCCTAAATCGTAAACTGAAGTGACAAAATCTTAACCATTCGATTAGGAATTTAAGAACTCCGCCATAAAATTACCTTAGAATACCAACACTTTTAGTGGAATGTAGAGGCAGCAGGACCAATATTTCAAAAAAAAAAAAATCTTGTTGAAGACTGCAAATAGTACCTGGGCACATGAAGGGGCAAGTGCCAACTAAGGGGGGAAGATTGAAAGGGTCGTCCACTTCTTGGTCTTCCTGACCAGCTCTTCTGGGTTTAACAAAGCCAGGGGCATGACGGTTTGTGTTTGGAGATTTGGCATTCTGGGTGGGATTTGAAGGGAATCTTCTGTATGTCTGGGGACGCGTCGAAGAAGAAGAAGAAGAAGAAGGGTTTGGACGTTGTCGCCGGCTCCTCTCCATTGCTTACAGCTCCCAAGACCTTTTCGCCATGCTCTTGGTTGCTTCTTTTCGTTATTCCTAAGTAATACTATATTCTATATTTTTATCCTCCAATTTTCCACAATTTTGAGAGTTAAATCAATTATTGGATTCTTCATGTAAAAATAAATAAATTCATTTCTTTTTTAAAAAAAAAAAAGTCAACATATTTACGTTCCTACCATTCAGAAAACTTTTTCAGCTCAAGCAACTGTTTGTCGTGATTTTGAAGGTTCGGTTGTTAAATGTTTAGCTCAAGTAAGCCCCCTTTGTTCTGCTATATTTGGTGAAGCCTCTGCGGCTTTTCTGGCAGCTCAACTGTCTCTATCTCTCAAGCTCATTTCAGTCATCTTTGAAGGCGATTCTCTTATGACAACTCTTGCTATTAACAATCCTTTTATGACTCAGGATTGGCTAATATCTTCAGTTATTTCGGACTTTTCATCTACGATTCCTTCCACAACTAGTTGGTTAGCTACTCATATCAATCGAAATGCAAATTTTTATGTCCATCATATGGCAAACTGGCAGCAACTAAATTCATTTTTAGCTGCATTCACCTTCCTTCATGTTTCACGATTTCCTTTCCACCCTGAGTAAGAAAGGAATCTTCTACTTTTTTTTTTTTTTTTTTTGCTTGATTTAGTTTTAATTTCAGTTTCTGATTTGTACTTAAAATAAATAAGTTTTTCATCAGATTCACCACCATACAGTATACTATTTATATTTTATATTTATATTTATTTATTGACGTATTTTACAGAAAAATGTTTTATTTAGTAGGAAGAGTCTAGGAAGTAAGCAGCACGCGCGCTTCCGACTTCACTTTAAGTGGAAATTGAAAGAAATAGTCTTTTCCTAACTTTTTCTTTATTCGGGTGTGAGGGGGCTTTTTGCTTTTTGCTTTTTGAAGTGTTTATTTATGGAGGATATGAGTAAAAATTATCATTGAAATTTATAAGGATTAATCTGAATATTCACATTAATGGTAATTTTTAATTTTTTACTTTCACATTAAAAAGTAAATACTTAAAAATAAGTACTTGAAAGTGCACGTATTATTTCTTTTTTTCTAAAATATCTTTGCCGCTGATATTTTTTATTTTGGGATAAATATATTTTAGCCCTCTAAATTATTACCCTTTTCTCCGGATGGCCCCCCAAACTACCAATGCTTAGATTCTGGCCCCCCAAACTACCACTTTCTGATTTTTTGGCATCATCCGTCAATTTATGCCGTCAATTCTAAACAGAAATCCGAAAATACCCCTCCTACACTTTGAAATTCTCACGGTTAAGGGAAATGGTATTTTTGGATTTTTAGCCAATTTCTGTTAGAATTAACGACATAAATAGACGGATGGGGCCTAAAAATCATAAAGTGATAATTTGGAGGGTCATCTGAAGAAAGGGTAGTAGTTTTGAGGACTAAAATATATTTAACCCTTTTTATTTTTGTAGCGGGGATTGCATCATCTACATATTAGCTGTTTCTAAAATATTATATAAGAATTGAATGATTATAGACTCGTTATTCTATAAGTATATTTATTGTTAAAGTATTTTGATTTAAACAAGTGTTATTTAAAGGTTGTGACTTTTGGAGGTACAAACTTTTTTAGTTAATAGATTTATATACATTTTCTCACAACAATAATTATAAATAATAACATCATTTATTTTTTAAAGACACACGAGAATCGTGGAAAGTTTCACCTCCAATTCAAAAGCCTCCCATTTAATTACTCTCTTTCTTTTCTTTTTTTCTTTTTCTTTTTTTATGGATTAAGATTCTTTTAAATTATTTGTCCGAATTTAAGATAATTCAAGTAATTAATTTACAAAGATCCTCATCTCTTCTTTATAAAGATAGGAGTCCCGTCTATAAAAGTATATATATATCCAAAAGCCAACCAGCACGTGAATAAAAGAAATTCATCTCATTTTTCAGCATAGTTGTCTCAATTCTTTGCCCGGTGCGCACCTCCACTCCTCTACTCATCTGCAAACCTCCGCACCACCGTTGAGCTCCTATCCCGCCACCTCTCTCATCGTTGTCACGCTAGTTAGGGTCATGAGAAGCCCTCCAAAAAAAGTTGAATCTATTGTTTTTTGATTAATTACACCCAGATCTCTAAAACGACCACTCATGGTGGATGGTTGGACAAATGCTACTGCTTAACTTTTTACACATACATGGCCCTCATGGTATAAAAATGAGAGCACATGAAAGGTTTTTGAATTGATGGCAACTAATTAAGGTGCTCCCAGTCCCACGAACAAATGTGGATGGTTAGAATATAAATTAAATAATTAAATTTATTTCTTAATTATTTTAAATTAAGTTTTTGAGTCAAGTACATAGCGATTTAACGTAATATCAGAACATAGATATTGAGTTCGAATCATATTTTCGTTGTTCACCTCACATTTTAATTAAATATTTCACGCGTGAAAGAATATTCTTATAAGCTTTTGAGTCGAGTGATCATTTAACATGTATTATACGCTCGGAGCAAGTTGTCATGCATATATACATCAATAACTACATCAATTGCATGCATGTATTCTCCTACATATATATAGCCAAAGGAAATCCAAAAGAAAATATTGTCAAACAATTATATTTCATTCAACAGTACTGCAATATTAATTGTTTAAACTAGAAGCACACCCCAAAATCTACAACATTTTTATATGATCTACTTTGCCAAATTCAATCCCAGCAGGATGCATATCGATCGAGGTCTCAGCACACCAACCAATAAGTACTCTAAACTCTATCTCCAGCTTCCATGAGAAACCTCCTACTGATGAATCTGAAACTATATATATATATATATATATATATATACCATATTAAAAGTCTGCAACAATCACATGAAAAATTATGTTTTTCTGCACAAACCACAAGCAAGAAAATTTCTCCATATGTGTGTGTGTCTATATATATATATATATATGTTTCAGAAAACGATCCTATGTATTGATTATATGCCAATTTTTTTGAGAACCTTTATTGCTAAAATTAACTAAAATGAGAAATTTATTGCTCCAACTGAAATGAAATTACTTTAGTTGGTTTTTTTTTTTTTCCCTTTTTTATGGACTTGGCTTACGTACGTGCTGTTAAAAAAAAAAAATCTACATTACATGATTCACATCTCTTGTAATTTTTTCAACGGTCCAAATTTAATTTTACTCTTTTTCTTTTTTCTTTCTTATGAAAAGTTTAAAATTAAATCTGGATTGTTGAAAAAAATATATAAAAGATATGTCGTAGTTAATTTCCAAATCCATTTTTTACAATATATATACATATTTCAATCACAAATTATAAAATTGATCAGGTATATATATATATATAGAAATACCTTCTTAAATGCTCCATAAACTAGAAAACATTTATGAATATATATCAACTCTGAGTATATATAGTATACGTTAAGATTCTCTGATAGTAGATATTTTGTCGTGAATGAATGCAACTAAACAAGTGATCATATATCATCAACCTAGCTTCTATTGCTTCCAAGATCCTCTCCATTATTTCATGGTCTAGAATCTAGATTTTGCTAAAAGAATTAATTAATCTAAAAATTTGAGAAGTCTTATTTTTACTATATAAAAGAATATTGCACGTGGATACATAGACGTAATATTGCACATGAGTTGAATCAAAATCGGAATAACTTCACTTATAACCTCAGATTTTTCATTACTTTTGAATATTTAAGGTACCTAAAATTTAAAAAGTGTTAATTAATTAGGATATACATCTTTCAATTTTTTTTCAATTTCAACAATTCGTTAAAATTTTCCGTTAAATTCTGTCAAAATTCTCAAAATACCCCTACTTTTCTTAAGGAAAAAAAAATTATATATATATTTTTTATATATTTATATTTGCAGTTAGCCACGTGTATTAAATACACGTGGCAAAAAAATTTATATTTTTTTTATTTTTTTATATTTATATTTGCAGTTAGCCACGTGTAATTAATACACGTGGCTAATTGGCCACGTGTAATTAATAAACGTGGCCAATTGGCCACATGTAATTAATAAACGTGGCCAATTGGCCACGTGTATTAAATACACGTGGCTAAAATATTTATATTTTTTTTATTTTTTCTTATATTTATATTTGCAGTTAGCCACGTGTATTAAATACACGTGGCTAAAATATTTATTTTTATTTTTTTTATATTTATATTTGCAGTTAGCCACGTGTAGTAATTACACGTGGCCAAATTGGCCACGTGTAATTAATACACGTGACGAATTGTTTTTATCAATTCAAATTTCAAATTTTTATTAAGGTTTTGTAATTTCAAATTTCGAAATTGGGTTGGTAGCTTTCAAATTTCAAATACCAAATAAAATCGCGTTCCCTCTCTCTCTCTCTCACTGAAATCGGTCTCTCTCTCTCTGTATCACGCTCTCTCTCTCTCTCTCTCTCTCTCTCTCTCTCTCTCTCTCTCTCTCTCCCCTTCAGTACTGCACCACCGGCGAGCTCCCCGACCACCGCGTGGCCGGCTTCCCTCCGGCCTTCCCGACGTCTCTCGTTCGCTCTCTCTCGCTCTCTCTCTCTCTCTCTCTCTCTCTCTCTCTCTCTCTCTCTCTCTCTCTCTCTCTCTCTCTCTCTCTCTCCGTCAGCATTGGACCACCGACCAGCTCCCCGACCACCGCTTGGTCGGCCTTCCCGACGGCCTCCCCGACCACCCACGCTCATTTCGGTGAGTCCGACGTAGTAGAACATACGATTTTTGCTGTTTCTCAGTAACACAGTTGTGACCGAGTCGCCGGGTGGGACTGAGTTGAACTCGAGCGTCGAGGACTTGCTCGAGTCGCGGTCGACCAGGCAGTAAGAAAACGACGACGCTTTGATCTCCGGCGCCGACGAACAGACCTTCGTCTTCGTGGCCTCAACCCAAAGCGACGTCGTTCACCGCGCCGGAGTTCCCTAACGACAGCGTCTCAGTGACGAAATCGCCGACCGTGTACGAGCCGTCGCCGACCATGTACGAGCCGTCGCCGACTGTGTATGAGCTGTCGCCGTACGCGACCTGGTAGAGGCAGCCGGCGACCGAGTCGATGCATTGCTGCTACCAAAAAAAAAAAAAAGAACAGATCTGTTCTTTTCTTCTTCTTTTTTTAAGCAATAATATTATTGTTGGAGACGTGTCTTAAGAATGCGTGTCAAAAAAATACAAAATTTTTCATTTTTTTTTTTAAAAAAATAAAAATACATTTAGCCACGTGTATTTAATACACGTGGCTAATTGTTCGCCACGTGTATTTTAGACGTGGCTGACAGTTAGCCACGTGTATTTTGTGACACGTGGCCATTTGGACACGTGTATTAAAATACACGTGGCTAAATGTGTTTTTAGTGACAACCAGATCCGCTACGTGGGGCACACGTGGCCACTTGCACGTGGCCAACAGTTCGCCACGTGTACAGTGCCCGTACACGTGGCGAAAATCATGTTTTTTTGTAGTGATGCATGAATGTTTGAAAAAAAAAATTTTAATTTAAAAAAAAAACAAAACAAAACACATGGGCATTTTGAAAATTTTGATAGGATTTAACGAATAATTCTAACGGAATGTTGAAATTGAAAAAATTGAAAGATAAATACCATAAATTGATACTTTTTAAAGATTTGGACCTTATTTTAAAAGTGACGAAAGATCAGGGGTTATAAGTGAAGTTTTCCCATCAAAATCTAATAGTGATCTATCATAAATTCAATAGTAATTTTAGAAGACGTCAAGTAAACTTTAAAAGGATAAAAAAGTAGTCTCTAACATTAATTACTCGTGGATACGTTGTTCATGCATGATGCATGCATTCTTTCATAAAAGAGGGGGAGAGAGAGAGAGAGAGAGAGAGAGAGAGAGAGAGAGAGAGAGAGAGAGAGAGAGAGAGAGAGAGCTAGGGAGCAACTCTTTACCCAATCCAAGACTAGAGCTGATGGATGGATAAACAATATCTCAGTGCAACTTGATACGCTTTTGAAAACATTCAAATAAACAAATTGGAAAACTGTGGCCTTTTTTCTTTGTTGAAAAAATGTGGCCTTTTTTATTTGCTGATTTCAAGCAAGAATGTAAGCACATTTCAGCCGCCCGATACGCTTTGTCGGCACGAATAGGCAAACGAGTCATACAGCTTTCAAAACTTCTAACTATGCATCTTTCAAAACCAAAGTTTGGACCTATTGGCAGCAATCTCTTCTGTAGCTCTTCACATCTTTCAATTTTTTGGGTAAGGCAATAATAAAATGGTCCAGGAATATTGTTATCCAGTTGTAGTACTTTAGAGGAATGAGGAAGCAGGATTTGAAGTGAAGAGGGATGGAAAGAGGTGGTAGGAGCAAGGTCATGATCATTAGCTTCCACTTCAATGAGAATAAGATCAATAAACAACACGTACTCCATCATCATTATCATCACCACCGTCGATCTTCTTGCAGCCATGCATGGATTAATTTTTCTCCCACTATAAATAAAAATTTCCTATTTTGAAGTTTAATTGATCAGAAATATTATTAGGGCTAAACCCTTTAGTCTTCTAGGCAATTGTATGGTTAATTATATATATATATATATATACACTTGCGCGCTTTGAAGGCTATTTACTTTATGATTTTTTTTTTTTTTTTTGAACAAAGAAGCATGTGCTCCTTTCATTTCTAAAAGCCCATAGGCATTACAGAGATAGAATGAGAGGTACAAGACACCCCAACATTCAAAGTCAGAGACAAATCTGACAAAGCAGTTGTCTAAACAATACACAAATATTACATGAACAACCCTTAAGCTCCACCACTACAAATAAGTCCAGTAAGTATTTGTGCACTACAAAGACACACTGTGAGACACACAGTCAACAAGGGAATATACAAACAACACAGAAAAAAACTCAAAACAACAGAGCCACCATCGGGGAGGAATTCCGACGCCGGAGAGACAGCGCGTGGAGGCCACGCGCCATCCCCGGAGTTATCCCTGCACGACCGACCACCAGAGAGCACCGGACAGCACCGAACACAGCCGGAAAAGCAGAACGTGGCCCACACGCGCGACCAAGGCGGAAACCACCCTGACGCGTGCAAGCCACGCGCCGAGCAAGGAGGACCCACACGGCCGTGGTTGGCGGCGACTGGACCGGAAGAAGACTGGGAGGCCAGTGGAGGGGTGCGTGTCGTGAAGAAACCGGCAACAAACTGTAGATCTGACTTGGAACGCCGGAGACACAAGAAGAAAAACTTCCCCAAAAGCCAACTCTAGATGAGCTTTTCTACCATAACAACTAAGGAAAAACAAAGAAAACAAACCAAAGAAAAGCTCCATAGTCCCAGAGGACTAGGAGGAGATCAGCTCCACTGGAGACAAAACCAGGGAGAACAAAACTCCCCTGGAACAACCAGGAGAGAACAAAAGCCTCCATAGCCAGAAGGGCTAGGAGGAAAAAAACACTTGGGAGGAGGGAGGCGTCAAGCCTCCCTCCCCCTTCACTGTGAGAACGAGGCCTCTTCCCCTCTGAAGGAAAATTTCTCGAGAGCTTCTCTCTCTTCAGCAGAGAGAGAAGCTTTTTTTTTTTAATTTGCTTTGGATGTCATTGTTTATTTACTTTATGAATTGATTTAGTCTTCAGAGTTTTTTTATTCTACTAAAAGTTATTTAAGATTGTGACCTTTGAATCAGCTATTTCTACCAAGGGACTTCGTTTAAGTAATATATATATATATATATATATATATATATATGAGGGTTTAGCTAGGAATGGGGGGTTATTTTCTCACGGCCGGTTTAAATAAATTTTTAGGATATTTGGCTACCTTTACCTTAAATCTAGTCTACTTGGAACAGATATATTCTTTAACTATTTTTGTACATGGGTTAGCGAAAAATAAAAGTCATAGATAGTACTTTATTGTAAGAATTTTGTTTGTATCTATGACTAGCTATGTAACCTCATAGCATGTGACTATGATTCTGCAGAACTTTACACTTTGTGATGTAAGTTAGAATTTCATGCTCGTGATCTTTGATCAATGAAATACTTAGATTTTTTGTTAATGTGTGTGTGTGTTTGTTTAATTTGTGTGTTTTTAGCAAAAGTTAAGTATACTTGTAAATGAGTAATTAAGTTTAAATGAACAAGTGAAAAAGGAAGGATGTAATTGTCGCAATATAATATCAAAGTATATATCGATCCAATCAAAAGGTTTTAAAAAGAAAATATTGATACCATCAATTTGTCATAGTAGAATATATATAATTCAAATCATCTGACTAGTCATTTATTTAAAAAGACAAAATAAATCGAAACATTTTTAAAATATGTATGAAGGTAATCTTTTAACATTTTTAAAAATTTTAAAATATTATTTTATTTGTTTGCACTTAAGTGATGGTTGAGTCGACATTCCCCGGCCAATATTTTTAACTGACAAGAATGTCCATCCCATAAAAACATATTTAATTTAAAATAATTAGGAAAATAAATATTGGATTTAAAATAAAATAATTTACTGTGGAGAATAATTATTTTTGAATATTGAAAAACCGTTACTAATATTTAAAGAAGGTATTGGACAATTTCAACCCTTCGTTAGAATTTTTCGTTAAATCTTATCAAAATTTTCAAAATACCCATGTATTTATTTTATAAAATATATATATAAAAAAAAAAAAAAAAAAAAAAAAAAAAAAAAATCAAAGATTCAGACATGGGTATTTTTGCAAATTCCGTTAAATTCTGACCAACACCTAAATCCTAGAAATTTGTTTCTTTTTTTTTCCTAAAAAAATTGATGGGTATTTTGAAAATTTTGACAGGATTTGACCGAAAATTCTAACGGAGTATTGAAATTGAAAAAAAATAATTGAAAGATGGATACCTTAAATTAACAATTTTTAAAGTGTTAGTACCTCTTTGCAAAAGTGATGAAAGATCAAGAGTTATAAGTGAAGTTTTCCCAAAAAAATTAGATGGATTAATTCAATATATTTATCCATCACTTGGACACTTTGTGATCCATGAACTGCTTCTTCGCGTCTGTTAGGTTTTAACTTGGCCAATTATGTGCCCAAATCCCTTAATTGGAAAAATCTTGAAGAACAAAGCATTTTGAGAAGTCCATAAACCTTCGTTCGATGCAGCCATTCAGAAGCGTTCGAACGTGTTGATTAAATGGTGATCTAATGTGGCTCGTTTGTAAAGCTTGTTTGGTATACATCTAGACAAGCTTAGTAAATCAAATTCAAAAGTTTGGCAGTAGCACTCGTTGCGAGCAACCTTGGTTAGAAGTACAATGTAGCGATATTAGTCTTGAATTTAATACCATATTCCCTTCTAAAATTTTCAAGTTCAATACTCCACAAAATCCTTTCATATCAAGACTCTATCTTCCTTATACACTTATTCCATCATATGCTCTCGTAGATCATCACCTAGTACCTAACAGATTAGTTCTTATAGTCTGCAAAGTTGATTACTCTAATATCATTTGTAACACCTCCAAAATTTAATTAACTGAAAATTACTTGTAGTGTCATCATAACCTCATCAAGCATATTTAATAAGTAAATAACCTAAAGAAATTACCTTAGTTCCTCAAGATGAGAATACAAAGCAACGGAAATATAAGACTTTTCTTTTATTCTATCACCATTAATCATTACAACGTAACAAGAACATTTACTAAGAACCATCACATTAATTGAAAACATTATGCAATATCTATTATCACCACAAAGTAGATCTAACCTAGCTACATCAAATCAGCCTAAACTATAAGTCCACAACCTCACTCAAAGGAAATAATATTGCTAGCAGCCTATGAAATCCAATAATAAGTCCTTAAGCAGTAACCATATCAATATTATTAATTCAAGCGGCCGCATTTGCCTCAAAGTCCTTCTTACACAAGTGAAACACAATTATGCAATGTGCCCAATAATTTTGAGACATAAGAGTGAAATCACACATGTAACAGTGTCTCTCAGTATGGTAACACAGAAAATCATGTGTGTGTGTGTGTGTCGCCTCACTATGGTCTACTTGTGTCATTTTCCCTCCATGTCAAGGTTTACGTGTCCTGGAGGACATTTGGTACAACCTTGGTTCCTCGGGCGAGGTGCATAACCATCCACCGCTAGCCACCCAACTGAGTCCTACCCCGAGTGATCCACACAACTAGTAATATCGCAGGGTGTGACCACCATTCTTGGATGGCTGCACCGGTCTTAATGACCTTCGGATCCAAGGTAGAAACTCACACACAACAACTAGGCCATAGGGTCAGTTTGCATAATCTATTATGCACATGCCACAAATTTCTTTCACAATAAATTTCACATTATTTAACAAAGATGGTCATGTCGTACGATTACATTATCATTTCATCTCCATGCATGAAAAATAACATTGAGAGTCACAATCATTCATTTTGCAAATAATTTCTTTTTCCAAAAATGTAGATTTCACAACATTAATAACAAAGCATTTTATGACTATATAAAATATGCAAGTTTGATATCTAGATAGGCATGCTTAAAAGTGTTAGTAAATAGTTTCTACGAGAGTTTTACTCACCTTGTTGGTACGAGTACTCTTGGTAAACTTCCTCGAACTCACCAACTATGTCGTTAATTTGCAAAATACCCTATTTGGCTAAAAACTTAACCTTAGTCCTCAAAATTGCTAAAACACACTTTCTAGTTTCTAGTCCAGGGGTGATTGATCACCCTTGAAGGGATGATCGATCACTGCTCGAGCAGTAATGGATAAGCATTGCTTAGTGCTAATCCTTGCTTGAATAGTGATGAACATTGATCCATGAAGACATTGTTCATCACATTAAAGCTCTGAAAGAACTCATTTTTAGCCGTCATGAAGCCTATAATAAAGGCAGTAAGATGCAAAAAGATTACTCCTTTGACTCATTGAACACCTTTAAACACCTAAAGTCATAATCGTTATACATTAAAACTACAAAGTTAAGAAACTTATAAACTTTCCATTAACAACCCCTCAAGAGCTCGAGTGCACAGTCCTTATCCACCTCTCACAAAGCCTACACTTGGATTAAAACCTAAATAGTATGATTAAAACAATAAACAACCTAAAGCTAGGGTTTTTCTTTAAAAAGCTTAAACATTTCTTCTTAAACCATGCTTAAAACATTTAAAATGAAATGAACACACCCACAACCAACTGCGGGAAAGACCATGAATAACAAGATATTAAAATACTAGAACAATGATTCTCACCTCGTGGGACCTTGTTCTCCTAAAATATACCTTCAAGGTACCTTCATTCTCTCTCTCTCTCTCTCTCTCTCTCTCTCTCTCTCTCTCTCTCTCTCTCTCTCTCTCTCCCTCCTAAGCATTCTGGAAGCCCTAGCTAACCAAATGGTCACTAGGGTTAACCTAAGGGTGAATATGTAGCCTAACCACCACGTCTACAAGTCTTGGACTATTCAAATCGCAAACTGGCTTACCCTAATCGATCATAAAGAGAGGGGTGATTGATCACTAAGGTTTATGGAACTTGGTGATCAATCACTGTTGCTGGGGTGATCGATCCCCCTCTGATCTGTCATGCCTAAAACTAGCCAAATGGCCAAATTAAGCTCATTTTCCCTATTTTACAAGCCAAATATGGTTCCTTATAAACCTTTAAGTTCTAATTAAGGATTTCTTAACCCTAGTTTAGACCGGGGTGTTACAGGTAGCCCAACATTTAATGTAATTATTTCCGGGTACATCAATAATCTTATTAAGTTGTGTTAAAAAAAAATGTGGTATTGAGTTATGGGCTTGATGTGTTTGATGAAATGTAAAACAAAGCTTATTTCTCAGACTTTAAGTGTCTCGGCTACCATTCAAAATGGTGAGTTTGATATGGGTTTGGAGATTTATTTGGACATGATGAGAAGTGGGTTGAGGCCGAATGAGGCTACTGCATTTTTAGCAGTGTTAGGAAAGCGTGCTCTATTCTGGGAGCTTATGAATTTGATTTCTGTATTCATGGTTTTCCTTTGAAAATTAGGATGGAGAAAAACTCTTTTCTAGGTAGTTCTATGTTAAACATGTATGCTTAGTTGGAAGATATTGAATTGTCTAAGAGAGTTTTAGCGTCTATGGACAATCTCGATTATGTTTGTTGGAATGCTAAGGTTGGAGGGTATGCACAATGTTACTGTAGCTTTGAAGCCTTGAAGATTGTATCTTGAATGTTGTACAAGGATGTTAAATTTCTTAATGGTGTCAAATTATTTGAATGAGTTGAATTTCTTAATGATGTTAAAAAATTATGTTAGGTTTTTAGTGTTGACCTATTCGTTGATTAAAACAAGTGTTGAAAGTCATTAAATACTTAGATGTTTTCGTGCATGTAATTTGGAATTGTTATTGTGAGTTTTACACTGGCATTAGCAGTCACGTCCTAACAGGATTGATCCAAAAGAGCCACCAATAGCATCATCAGCAAACATGTCAGCAGCACGTCCTGACGCAGCTCGAGTAAGAAGAGTTACAACTGTGTCTTCAACAAGGCCATCAATAAAGATGTCTTGACATGATGGGTTACAGAATATCCCCGAGAATGCTGTTAGCTAGGACGTCCACAATAGTAAAAAACCTGTGTTCCTAAGCAATGGGCAAAAGGTGTTAACAACACATTTAGAATTGAACCCTAGTCCTAGCTTGTAGAAAAAAAATCATTGTTTAAATCATTGCAGAAAAAGGCAAACCATTAACATGATTTCAAATTTGTGCTAATTTTAAGGGGACGTGAGTTGTATATGTGTATCTAGGACCTATTATATATCAGGTTTGGTTATTGGTTTAAAAGGTTTACTTAGTTCACACGTGAGGTTTCATGCCAAGGCCGAACCCCTACAAACTTTAGGTCTTTAACTTGCTTGTGAAGTCTGTCACACATAACACTTTTCATGGTTTAAAACATTTCAAATTCTATGTGCACTTTGTCTGTTTTGGAAAATCCATCATGTTGATTAACTTGTGCATTTGGTACACATTGTGAACAAAAGTTTTGCATTCAATATTCATGATTGTCATACGTGTTTTTGAGTCTCTTTAAAAATTGCATTTTGATATGGGAGAGAAAAGTTTGTTTCAGGGATTTTTTTTAAATGGGCGTCAGGGACAGTCTTCTGGCAACATCCTGATGGATACCTTTAAATAGGTATCCTTGATCCCATGTCACGTGAGGATTGTTTACTCAATAAGTCTTAATATTGAAGTTTTCAGTTCCAATCCTAGAAACCCCCAAGGTAATTTCCCGTTCCCTTGGATTTTCATTATGATTTTCTCATCATTCATGGGTTTAGGGTTTTGGGATTTGAATTTGAGGATTTTCAAGTCTTGTTGTTTTAAAGAAGATTAAGTTGAGATTTCTCTAATGTTTAGGCATATCATTTTGTTTTTCATGCTATTTGAATGTAATTGAGCTTTTAAAGACAGCATTCATCAAAGTGCTTTTTGCGTGGTCTTCATGTGTTCGACAAAATGTCCAAAGACATTTTTCTCAAACATGGTTGTTGTGTGTGTGATGTTCTGCATACATATTATATATTTCATGTGACTTATACTTCTTAAATGATTCAATTCACATAGTTTACATCCTATGCAATGCTCCCAAAACTAATTAATTAGTAATTAATTAACTCGATGCGCCTCACAAGACCTATTTACCAAGTAAATAAGTTATAATGGATCTCTCAACCCTCCAAGCTATGGGCCAATAAGGGAAAGTAAAATACTTAAAATATCACAAGATAGATAATTCTAATTAACCATAATATAGTAAATATTCATAGCAAAGTACTAGTCTTCCAACATAACTTAAATAACAAAGAAATAAACCATTAAGCATCTAAATCCAAAACCAAATCTCGGGAGAATATCTCAAAACAATACTTCAGAAATAAATGTCTCCAAAACTTATAAATATATCTAGTCTAATAGTCTGATTCATTGAGGCTTGCAGATAACCAATCCAACATGTCCGTACGACAATGGATATATTACACCAAAAACAAAACCTTTATGAACTCATTAAGCCCTTAAACTCAAACCATATGTAATGCCACAAGTTAGGATCTAACTCCTCAAATACCAGCTTGGCTAGGTCCTCCACAATCATCAACTTCTTCATAAATTCCATCGTCTTACAGTTGAGCAACTATAAAACAAACATGTTTTAGATGTGGAAACAAAGTGAGCGTAATTTCACGATTTAGTGAGTAAAGTACACATGGAATGGAAGGCAATTACCTCAGTGCTGCTTGATATGCTTTCTATAGCAATCCAATAAACAAGCTATATGCTTGCGTCTCATTATATTTGTTGTTTGCTGGCAGGTATGTAAGCACCATGCAGTGGCACGATAAGCTGGGTCATCAAAAATAGGAAAATTGATCATGCAGGCTTCAAAACTCTCAAGTATGCAAATTTCATAATCAAGGTTTCGAAATATTCGTAGCCACCATCTTCTCAGATGAAAATGATCACAATTTTCAATTCTTCTGGTAATGCAATAATAATTGATATTCGGAATATATATGACATCCAGTGCTTTAGAGGAATGATGGAAAGACTCATCATCAGCTTGCACTTCAATGGGAATAAGAAAAATATACCCCATCATGATCACCCCCATAAATTTCCCAGCCATGGATTTTCTCCCCTTCAATTCTAAAACTTCCCTATTTTGAAGTACTATGATTCACAAGGATATATAATTAAGGTTAAACCCTTAAAGTATTTATTCTGATAAGACATATTAATTACTTTAAGAATTGATTTACTCTTAAAGTATTTTTATTCTGATAAGTAATGTTTTTTTGGCAGGATCACGAGAAAGATAGAGAGAGAGAGAGAGAGAGAGAGAGAGAGAGAGATGAGTAATTAATTTTTAATGAACAAGCCAAAAAGAGATGATCATCGATGTAATAATCACAATATAATATCAAAGTATCCACTCAAAAGGTTTTAAAAGAAAATATTGATGCGATAAATTTGTCATATAAGAATATATATAGAATTTAAATCATCTAAGAAGTCATTTATAAAAAGACAAAATAAAAAAATTAATAGTCAAAATCTTGTGTTTACTGAAAGCTTATATATATATATTTAAAAAAAAAAGAATTTTTTGCAAATTAATTATGAAGAGAAATTTGAAGCCATGACTGAAAAATCAACTTGGTCAAGTTAAGATGTATGAATTTGTATATAGATAAATGCATTGATTCAATTCTTAAACAATTTAAGCAAAAACAATTTAAAATTCCTTTTGATATGAGATTTTCTGAAAGATAGTTTTATTCCAATATGTAGAGACCTCCTTCAAAACAATATATAACTTTTGAGAGAGTACGTAAGATAAATTATAAGTTCTCTTTTTTCATATTTCTTTTTTTCTTTTATGCAATGTCCCTTAGTTAAGGTTATGAGCTTAATTCCATTAAAGTTACTATTTAAGTAAAAGTAATGCCCCATACTAAAGTTTCAATATTATTAAATGATGATGGTACAGTAAAGATATTGGTGATCACATAAGAAGAGAAATGTTAAACATCCCATAAGAAATAATAATATTAGTGTATATAATGCAACTTGCGCTATATATATAAATATATTAAAAGACACAAATGGTCAAAGTTATATATATATATAAAAGTGAGTGTTAAAAGATTGAATATATACAAGTGAAAACTATATATATATAAGGCTAATTAAACCCTTAAAGTATAGGATTGTGATTCACAAGGATAATTAAGGCTAAACCCTTAAAGTATTTATTCTTTGAAGACAGGTTACTTTAAGAATTGATTTACTCTTAAAGTGTTTTTATTCTGATAAGTACTGGTTTTTTGGCAGGATCACAAGAGAGAGAGAGAGAGAGAGAGAGAGAGAGAGAGGAGTAATTAATTTTTAATGAACAAGCCAAAAAGAGATGAAGAGACATTTGAAGCCATATGTACCAAGCCTTTGTTGGTGTCTTTACTTGCAATAATAGTCATTATTCAACTTGATTAAAAATAAGTTGCTTATATGGGTATTTATAGGATACAAATGGCCCTTCTAACTTCTTTACATTAATTTACTTCATTCATTTACATCTCATATAACTCTCATGTAACTCCTATGTAAAATAACTCTTGAAAACCCAAAAGACGTACAACCTCTTCAAGTCACTTAGTAACTTACAAGAATAATAAAAGACTCAAATAAATGTTATTTTAAGTTTATTATTCAACATCTTTAACCCCACTACAAAAAAAAAATAATAATAATAATAAAAAAAAAAAAAAAAAAAAGCCACTTCCAGGCGTAAAATAAATGTCTTGAAGGGGCCAACAAACACTAGGAAACGTGTTCCTGGCATTTGATTCTTGGCACTTAAAAATTACCACTAATGCAGTATCTAGAAATATATACGTCAGGAAGGGAAGTTTCCTAGCCCTAAATGATATGCCATGAAATTATTTTTAAAACAAATACATTGATAAGCCTAATGAATTTCCTAAAACCAATTTCTTCCAACAAAATCCCATGGTCTGATCCAACGGTTAAAGTCGAATCTAGGTTTCTAGACCTCTATGCGGATAAGGAAAAAGTCTGCCTATTCTGGAAGTTTTCAACAAAAGAGCAAATATTAATTAAACAAATTGGAAAACTGTGGCCTTTTTTCTTTGCTGATTTCAAGCAAGAATGTAAGCACATTTCAGCCGCCCGATACGCTTTGTTGGCACGAATAAGCAAATGAGTCATACAGCTTTCAAAACTTGTAACTATGCATCTTTCAAAACCAAAGTTTGGAGCTATTGGCAGCAATCTCTTTTGTAGCTCTTCACATCTTTCAATTTTTTGTTAAGGCAATAATAAAATGGTCCAGGAACATTATTATCCAATTGTAGTACTTTAGAGGAATGAGGAAGCAGGATTTGAAGTGAAGAGGGATGGAAAGAGGTGGTAGGAGCAAGGTCATGATCATCAGCTTCCACTTCAATGAGAATAAGAATAAACAACACTATTAGTTTATTAGCTACATTATGTTGACAAAATCACTACCATATTAATGTATTGCTATAATAGGGATGCCGTAATTATTCAGAGTCTTCAGAATATTCAGAGATTATTTCCCTAACATGGAAAGCCTTAATATGACAAGTTCAGTGTCACAAATATCTAAAAATGCAATTTCCGAAAATCAAGGAAAATTTTGACGCACTTACAGCTCAACAATGTCAATTCCCTTGCTACCGTCCGGACGGCTCAGAGCAAGCATCTGGACACCCATCAGTGTTTGAAGAAAAGTCCGAACACCTCAGCCAACGCCAACCATAGGGAACTCATGTTCGCACAGATGTCCGAACAGCCCAGCGGACACCAACTCCCGAGAGCACTTGTTTGGACACGTGTTCGAACAGCAAACTGAAGGGTGCGAACAGTGAAGACAGCATGCAACTGTCTGGACTCTAGGGTGAAGCCATTCGGACTCGATGACTAAAAATTAATGAAGAAAACACGTGAAACCGCGTGAAAGGAAGTCGGTTGCTGCTTGCCGTCTGGACGCCCAAAGTCTAGGTCCGGACGTCGCCTAAAGAACTTCGAATCAGATTTGTATTAAGTCTTCTAAAGCCTATATATAGAGGTCTCTAGGCATGTATTATTTCAAGAATTCGGTATTGAATTCCATTATGCTAAGAGATGCTAGCTCTCTTAAAGTTTATTTGTGTGATTTGATTAACCCATTGAAGTCTAACTTTGGGAGGAGCCATAAGCTAAATGAGTCCATTGAAAACCCCTTCAGGTCGGTGACCTAGTTAGGAAGCGTTCACGTATAGGTATGTGTCAGAGTTAAAGGTATGACTATTGTATCAAAGGTATGTGAGTACGAGTGCTTTGTAACTAGCTATGTCTTCTGAATAATGGATTTTCTAGGTTTGGCTGCCCTGGAGTGGTTTTTCTCTTGATAAGAGTTTTCACTTCGTCAACAAAATATTAGTCTTTTTTAAATTCCGCATTTAAATATTTTGTTGCACAATTGATCACACACACACGTTAAATTAGGAGTCTTTATTTTTCAAACACGTACTCCATCATCATCATCACCACCGTCGATTTACCTGCAGCCATGCATGGATTATTTTTCTCCCACTATAAATAAAAATTTCATATTCTGAAGTTTAATTGATCAGAAATATTATTAGGGCTAAACCCTTAATTTAGTCTTCTAGGCAATTGTATGGTTAATTAGACATATATATATATATATATACTTGCTTTGAAGACTATTTACTTTTATGAATTGATTTAGTCTTAAAAGTTTTTTTATTCTACTAAAAGTTGTTTAAGATTGTGACCTTTGAATCATCTATTTCTACCAAGGGATTTGGTTTAAGTAATTTATTTTTATTATTATTTTTTTGGCAGGATGACAAGGTGTCATAATAATGTGTGTGTGTATATATATATATGTGTGTGTGTGTGTGTGTGTGTTTTAAACTTTTAGCAAAAGTTAAGTATACTTGTAAATGAGTAATTAAATTTAAATGAACAAGTGAAAAAGAGATGATGTAATTGTCGCAATATAATATCAAAGTATATATCGATCCACTTAAAAGGTTTTAAAAGCAAATATTGATATCATCAATTTGTCGAGTAATTTTATTAGTACATTAAGTGTCCATCAAAAAATGATGTGGCTTTTAAAATTACTATTTGATCAAAATCATCATTTGATCAATCGCATGTCCAATGGTGATTTTAAAAGCCACCTCATTTTTTTATGGACAATTATTGTACTAATAAAATTACTCCAATTTGTCATAGTAGAATATATAGAATTCAAATCATCTGACTAGTCATTTATAAAAAGACAAAATATATGGAAATTATGAAAAGACATTTGAAAAGAACACTTAAATTTATATATATATATATATATATATATATATATATATATATATATATAGTTCTTTTTCTTGCAAATTATGACGAGACATTTGAAGCGAACTGAAAAATTTACTTATTTATCTTGAGGGATCAGGATCCCTTATAATTTCAAAAAAAAAAAAAAAAAATTGTAGATTCTCAAATTACATAATTTAGGCCGTTTTTAAGCATCGAAACACTTGTAAAAGACTACCTATTAAAAATGTGGCATGTTATCGAGGCAGTCAGAAATAATTTTCCTCCCAAAAGCCTTCATTTTCAATTTTGCAAAGATGGTTCTTCTTCATAAGATCAAAATATAATTTTTTGCTCAAAACCTTTTTTACAACATAAAGAACTCTTATTTGATGAAAATATACTAAATTCACAACTATAACATGTCACATTTTTAATAAGCGACATTTTCCAAGCATTTTGATGCCTAGAAAAGTATAAAATTACATAATTTGAGAATTTAGAATTTCTTTGAAATTGTAGAGATATATACGAAGTTAGATAGGAATAAATGCAATGATTTAATTCTTAAGGAAGGTAAAATTCTATGACATTTTCTTAAAGAAAGTTTTATTTCAATGGAGAGCCATTTCAAAACAATAACTTTTGAGTTATATGCTTTTTTAAGTAATCTCCTCAGTTTAGGTTATGAGCTTCAATTAAAGTTATTATGTAACTAATGGACCGTTTGAATGAAGGTAATCTTTTAAGATTTTAAAAAAATTTAAAATATTATTTTATTTGATTGCACTTAAGTGAAGGTAGAGCCTACATTCCCTTGGCTGGGGAATGTGGTATTTTTAAATGACAAGAATGTCCATCCTATATATACAAACATATTTGATTTAAAATAATTAGAAACAAAAAAATATTAGATTTAAAACAAAATATTTTAATATGGAGAATAATTATGTTTGAATATTGAAAAACCACTACTAATATCTAAAGAAGGTATTGGATAATTTCAACCCTTTGTTAGAATTTTCAGTTAAATCCTATCAAAATTTCAAAAATACCCATGTGTTCATATTTTAAAAAAATTATAAAAAAAAATTCAAAGATTCAAGTATTTTTAAAAATTCTATTAAATTATGACCAACACCTAAATTTTGCCAATTTGTTTTATTTTTTCCATAAAAAAAAAAAAAAAAAAAAAAAAAAAAAAAAAGAAGAAGAAGAAGGTATTTTGAGAATTTTGATAGGATTTGACTAAAAATTCTAATGGAGAGTTGAAATTGAAAGATGAATACTTTAAATTGACACTTTTTTAAAGTTTTGATACATTTTTACAAAAGTGGTGAAATATCGGGAGGTTGTAAGTGAAGTTTTTCCAAAAAAAATAGATGGATTCAATATATTTATACATCACTTGGACACTTTGTGATCATGAACTGCTTCTTCGCGTCTGTTAGGTTTTAAGCTAGCCAATTATGTGTCCAAATCCCTTAATTGGAAAAATCTTGAAGAACAAAGCATTTTGAGAAGTCCATAAGCCGTCATTCGATGCAGCCATTTGGAAGCGTTTAGACATGTTAATTAAATGGTGATCTAATGTGGCTCATTTTGTAAAGCTTGTTTGGTATACATCTAGACACTTTATAGTTTCTAGTCCAGGGGTGATTGATCACCCATGAAGGGATGATCGATCACTACTCGAGCAGTAATGGATAAGCATTACTCGGTGCTAATCCTTGCTCGAATAGTGATGAACATTGATCCATCAAGACACTGTTCATCATATTTAACAGTTGGAAAAACTCATTTTTAGCTGTCATGAGGCCTATAAAGGCAATAAGATTCAAAAAGATCACTCCTCTAACTCATCGAACACCTTTAAACACCTAAAGTCGTAACCTTTACACATTAAAACTACAAAGTTAAGAAACTTATAAACTTTCCATTAACAACCCCTCAAGAGCTCGGGTGCACAGTCCTTATCCACCTCTCACAAAGCCTACACTTAGATTAAAACCTAAATAGTCTAATTAAAACAATAAACAACCTAAAGCTAGGGTTTTTCTTTAAAAAGCTTAAACATTTTTTCCTAAACCATGCTTAAAACATTTAAAATGACATTAACATACCCACAACCAACTGCGGGAAAGACCATGAAAAACAAGATATTAAAAGACTATAACAAGGATTTTCACCTCATGGGTCCTTGTTCTCCTAAAATATACCTTCAAGTTACCTTCATTCTCTCTCTCTCTCTCTCTCTCTCTCTCTCTCTCTCTCTCCTAAGTATTTTGGAAGCCCTAGCCGACCAAATGGTTGCTAGGGTTAGCCTAAGGGTGAATTTATAGCCTAACCACCACGTCTACAAGTCTTGGACACACTACAAAAAAATTGCTTATTAGCGGCCAACAAATTTGGCCGCTAATGATGTTATTTTGGCTGCTATTGCTCAATAGCGGCCAAATTTGGCCGCTAAAGAGTGGCCGCTAATAGTCCGACGCTAAAGACTATTAGCGGCCACATTTTTGACTGGCCGCTAATAATTGTTTTATAGCGGCGAACTTTGTGGCCGCTAAAAATAATTATACCCGCCGCTATTTTTTCTTAACTGACTCCAAGGTGGCCGCTAATACTAGACTATTAGCGGCCACATATGTGTGGCCGCTAATAATACTAAACTATTTTAACTATTAGCGGCCACACATATGTGGCCGCTAATAGTCTAGTATTAGCGGCCACCTTTGTGGCCGCTAATAGTTAACATACTCTAGTATTATTAGCGGCCACACATATGTGGCCGCTAATACTAGACTATTAGCGGCCACATATGTGGCCGCTAATAATACACGAGTATTTTAACTATTAGCGGCCACATTTGTGGCCGCTAATACTATTAAAAAAATGAAGAAAAAAAAATATTATTTAAAAAAAAAAAAAAAAAATCAAATCCATTCATCCTCACTGCATTAATTAAATCTCTATATGCAACTAATACTATTAAAAAATGAAAATATATATATATATATCTTTTTCTTTAAAAAAAAAAAAATCAAATCCACCCATCCTCACTGCATTAATTAAATTTCTACATGCATATTGCAATGCAGAAATTTAGAATGAGAGCAAATATTCTAAAAGAAGTACATGTCATAAGATATCAAGGATTCAGAAAATTAAAAAATAAATAAATAAATAAATAAATTAAGAGGCTATTACCCTAAAAAAAAAAATTAAAAATATATATTAAGAGACCATTAGCCTCAAAATAGTAGGCATATACTAATATAGCCAAAAAGGATGGGAAAACCCCTATAAGAGCCTAAAAGAATTCTTACTGGCATAAACTAATATAGCCAAATACTTTACCAAATAGCCTACACTCATCTAACATAGCATTACTTCATAAATAGGCATGGTCTACGCACATAACATTTAAATTCTCCACAACCTGCATGTATGAAGCCATGATTTTTATTAATATACCAGAGTCATAACATAAAGATGCACAAACCGCAAAGGGCTGCAGAAATGCACCTCTCCCCACAACAGATCAAGCAAAACTTCCTTCAAATGTTTAACTCTTCTACATTCTTGAATGCTTCCCCAGCTACATGGTTGAAAATACAACACAACTTTGTCTCTAGTGGTCAAATTTGTCAAAATCATCTCCCCTGGTGTCAATCCAAGTTCGTCCAAAGATTAAGTTGTTTACTTTTGTTGGAGGGGCACCAAACCCAGGATTGCACCATCTCTTTTGAGGGTTACTCCCATCCTGCATCCAAACACGGAGTAAAATTAAGCAAGCTGTTCACATAATTCATAGTATGTTGAGAAGAAGTTATTGCTTAAGATAATGCTTGCTTAAGCAAACTGTTCACTAATAAGATGTATTGTGCCTCGGCTTTCTTCAAAAAGAATAATATAAACAGTGAAAACAACTCAAATACGTGGTAGCAACACACATAAGAGTAAAATCAAGAATTTTATATCATTGAGTTCGACAATTTATAAGATAATGGAATTATTGAACACAATTATAGCAAAATAAGTTTACCTTCCAAGAGGATAGACGTCGACTGAGTTCCCTAAAAAATTTAGTTTTCACCTTCGAGGATATGTCATAAATGAAATGTTCATTCTCAACATGTCCAACACTCATTGGAGGGTGATGACTAACCTGAGAGGAAAAACAATTTGTGAAGGATATTAAAACTAGGCAGCATAGACAATGCAACACTAACAAGATGATAACTGTAAAATACCAGTTAATATCCAGTAATCTGTAATCCTGAATAGATGGGGGAGAAAAAAAAAAAAAGCTTCTACTTCTATCAAAAGCATCATCACAAAAAATGAAGACACTTCAAAAACTTACCTGTTCTGCTACAAATGTAATGCCCCCATGATTAACCATTTCATAAGTCTCACCAAGAATTGGATTAAATGGCTTCCAGGTTCTTTGGAGCGCATAGTAGACATATATATATATAAAATGATGTTGCAAACAGCAAGCATAAGTCCTAGATCACAGTGCAAACCCACCCACACACACAAACACACAACAGTGAGGGAGAGAGATGCAAAGGAATGCTTACCAGCATACACCAATCGCATGTGGGGATCCTCACATTCATCTACCAGATCTAACTGTTAGGAGTATTCCATCAGATGCAACAAACATTCTATAATTTGTAAGTTTCCTCAACAGCATCAGAGATAGAGAAAGAGCGACCAGACATGTAGTTAAAAAACAATTAACACAAACCTCTGCCATTTTCCACAAAACAGTACAAACAAAATGCAGAAAGTAGTGTACCTCCTGTTTCCATCTTCCTCTTTTTGCTTCCTCTTCAGAATCTTCAGTGCCTCCTTCCGAATTAAATTCCAGCCCTTCATAACCCACTAACCTGTACAATACAAAAACCACAGATTGTCAATAAATTGGATTCTTCAACACATGGAATTAGTGTGGCCAATAGACATAGTAACTCTGATAAATACCACTTTGTATGGGGCAGTTTGGTCATGATCCTTGATTAAATATATTTGCTACAATTCTTGATTAAATAGACTTACACCACCCATTAACAATAAGACTCCTAATATATAACAGTTTACAAACTACTCAACACTCCTAACAACGACTGAAACATCTTGAAATGATGATTTTTATTCAACAAACAAATAACCACTTTTACTAAAACTAAATTACTGGAGAGTTTACCTATAGGCAACATCCCTAGTATATAGAGGAGTTGATGAAGAGGAGTTTACCTTAAGGAATGAACGTTACCACGACCAAAAGTTATGATCCGGAATAATTGGCACTTGGGAATTTCGTAGATTCACTGCTTGAACCTCTATAAAAGGGTGGGCATTGGCAGTTACAACCTCACTCAGTAGCAAGCCACTCTCAAAGCTAAAAGATAAACAAAGGGCTTGCATTTCTGAGGACCCTGTCAAAAATTGGATTTTCTACCAATTCTTTAGCGGAAGGCCGCCGGACTGGATCTGGGTCTACCATCACCTAATAGAATTAGCAAAACAGAAGATAAAATCGGCAATGTAGTTGAAAGTTTCTTATAACTAAAAATCAACTTCAAAAATTATATTTGATGAAAGCGAACTTTCTTTTAACGACAAACATATATCTTTTACAAGATAAAGAAAGCGTATGAGAGCAACTTGAACTATGCCCAGATGCAGATTAATAGTACTCAACCTAATTAATATTCTATTAATGATTCTCCATGCAATTTTTATCCAAAGCTGCTTTCCACGCAGAATAAAGATGCAGTAGCAATATTTCCCCAGTTACAAAAGAAGAGCTCAAGCACAACTGACAGATAGAAGAAATTATTGTACCTAACTAAGTTTTGAAGTTGCAATAAATGACCAGGAAGGAGTGGCAATTTTCCCTTGATTTAGAGCTTGCTCGTAAGATTGGGGAAAAAACTGAGAAATTGGTTGAGAAATTTGTGGAGGATTGAAATTCCAAAGGTGAAGGATGAGAAGTGATTTATCTCTATAAAATCAAGAGATTATGCCGATCTTGCCAGAGATTATGCCGATCTTGCTACGAAAAGAGAGAAAAGGGAAGGAGGAGTTGACTGGGCAGGTGAAGCCGGGAGAAAGAAAAGTGAAGAAGAAAAGAAAAGAAGAACAAGAGAGAATTGAAGAAAGAAAGGGCAGACCAGGGAGAAAGGAAGAGAAAAGAAGAAGAAAAAAAATTGAGTTTGAAATTTTTTTTCCAAAAAACAGGGGGCGCGCGGGACATGAAAAATTTTGTGTCCCGCGCGCCAACCCCCCCTCCCGCCCCCAAAAAAAAACTCCAATTAATATAAAACTTAAATTAAAATAAATAAATAAAAAATTAAAAAAAAAACTAAAAGATTTAAAAATTTAAAACATTTTTTTTGATATATGACAAAAATTCTGTTAATAATTTTTTAAAAAAATACGAAAAGAATTAAATATAATATTATTTTTTTTAAATGAGTTCATATTTTTATTTCAAAAAATAAAATAAAATTTTAATCAACTGAGATTATTCTCAATTTTAGTATTTTTTTATTTTAAATTTAAATTTTATTATTTTCAACCATGGTAGATCATATGATCAGTCATTATAGATCATTTGATCGATCATGATAGATCAATAGGATCGATAGATTATCCATCGATCATGATAGATCATCCGATCGATCATGGTAAATCAATAGGATTGATAGATCATCTGATCGATCATGATAGATCAATAGGATCGATAGATCATCCGATCAATCATGGTAGATCATCCGATCGATCATGATAAATAAATGTGATCGATAGATCATCCGATCAATCATGGTAGATCAATAGGACCAATAGATCATTAGATCGGCCTTGATCAATCAATAGGATCCATAGATCATCCGATCGATCGTGATTGATCAATAGGATCGATAGATCATCCGATCGATCACGATCAATCCATAGGATCGATAGATCATCCAATCGATCACGATCAATCCATAGGATCGATAGATCATCCGATCGATCACGATCAATCCATAGGATCGATAGATCATCCGATCGATCATGACAGAGTAATAGGATCGATAGATCATCCGATCGATCATGATAGAGCAATAAGATCGATAGATCTATCGTGATCGATCGATAAGATCGATAGATCATCTGATCGATAGGATCTATCGTGATCGATCGATAAGATCAATAGATCATCCGATCGATCGTGATCGATCGATAGGATCGATAGATCATCCGTTCGATCGTGATCGATCCATAGGATGGATAGATCATCCGATCGATCGATAGGATCGATAGATCATCCGATCGATCGATAGGATCGATAGATCATCCGATCGATCGTGATCGATCGATAGGATCGATAGATCATCCGATCTATCGTGATCGATCCATAGGATCGATAGATCATCCGATCGATCGTGATCGATCCATAGGATCGATAGATCATCCGATCGATCACGATCAATCCATAGGATCGATAGATCATCCGATCGATCACGATCAATCCATAGGATCGATAGATCATCCGATCGATCACGATCAATCCATAGGATCGATAGATCATCCGATCGATCGGGACAGAGCAATAGGATCGATAGATCATCTGATCGATCATGATAGAGCAATAAGATTGATAGATCTATCGTGATCGATCGATAGGATAGATAGATCATCCGATCGATCGTTATCGATCGATAGGATCGATAGATCATCCGATCGATCGTTATCGATCCATAGGATGGATAGATCATCCGATCGATCGATAGGATCTATCGTGATCGATCGATAAGATCGATAGATCATCTGATCGATAGGATCTATCTTGATCGATCGATAAGATCAATAGATCATCCGATCGATAGGATCGATAGATCATCCGTTCGATCGTGATCGATCCATAGGATGGATAGATCATCCGATCGATCGATAGATCATCCGATCGATCGATAGATCATCCGATCGATCGTGATTGATTTTATGGATCGATAGATCATCCGATCGATTGTGATCGATCCATAAGATCAATAGATCATCCGATCGATCGTGATCGATCGATAGGATTGATAGATCATCCGTTCGATCGTGATCGATCCATAGGATCGATAGATCATCCGTTCGATCGTGATCGATCCATAGGATGGATAGATCATCCGATCGATCGATAGGATCGATAAATCATCCGTTCGATCGTGATCGATCCATAGGATGGATAGATCATCCGATTGATCGTGATCGATTTATGGATCGATAGATCATCAAATCGATCGTGATCGATCCTATGGATGGATAGATCATCCGATCGATCGTGATCGATCTATAGGATCGTTAGATCATCCGATCGATCGTGATCGATCAATAGGATCGTTAGATCATCCGATTGATCGTGATCGATCAATAGGATCGTTAGATCATCCGATCGATCGTAATAGATTCATAGGATCGATAAATCATCCGATCGATTGTGATTGATCGTGATCGAACAATAGGATTGATTGATCATTTGATATATCGTGATAGTATCGATCCTATCCGATTGATCGTGATAGTATCGATCCTATCCAATCGATCGTGATAGATCAATAGGATCGATAGATAATTCAATCGATCGTGATCGATCAATAGGATCGTTAGATCATCCGATCGATCGTGATCGATCTATAGGATCGATAGATCATCCGATCGGTCGTGAAAGATCAATATGATCGTGATAGATCAATAGGATCGTAATTTTTTTTTTTTTTTTTAAAAAAAAAAAAGGAAAAAGAACGATTTTTTTTTTGATAGAAAAACCAAAAATTAACTTTTCTTTTTATTATTTTAAAAAAACCAACTTTTTTTAAAATTATTTTTTACAAACAAATTAAAAAAATTAAAGAAAAACAAAAAAAAATTAAGAATGAAAAATATATATTTAAAATAAAAACAAACAAAAAAATGAAAATTTTGAAAACATTAAAAAAAAAAAAACGAAAAAAGTTAGTACAAATTATTTTGAAAACATAAAAAAAACGCTAAATATTATTAGCGGCCACATAAAATAGTGGCTGCTAATAATTGATTATTAGCGGCCAAAAAAGTGGCCGCTAAAAGTTCTGGAAAACATTTTTTTTAAAAAAAAAAACAAACGAAAAAATAAATAAAATAAATAAAAAAGAAAAACTAGTTTTCTATTAATCTCTTTTTTTTAAAAAAAAAAAAAAGGAAAAAGAACGATTTTTTTTTTGATAGAAAAGCCAAAAATTAACTTTTCTTTTTATTATTTTAAAAAAACCAATTTTTTTTAAAAAATATTTTTTACAAACAAATTAAAAAAATTAAAGAAAAACAAAAAAAAAAAATTAAGAATGAAAAATATATATTTAAAATAAAAACAAACAAAAAAAATGAAAATTTTGAAAACATTAAAAAAAAAAAGGAAAAAAGTTAGCACATATTATTTTGAAAACATAAAAAAACGCTAAATATTATTAGCGGCCACATAAGTGGCCGCTAATAATTGATTATTAGCGGCCACATAAAGTAGTGGCTGCTAATAATTGATTATTAGCGGCCAAAAAAGTGGCCGCTAATAGTTCTGAAAAACATTTTTTTTTAAAAAAAAAAAAACGAAAAAATAAATAAAATAAATAAAAAAGAAAAACTAGTTTTATATTAATATATTTTTTTCAAAAAAAAAAAAAAGGAAAAAGAACGATTTTTTTTTGATAGAAAAACCAAAAATTAACTTTTCTTTTTATTATTTTAAAAAAACCAATTTTTTTTTTTAAAAATATTTTTTACAAACAAATTAAAAAAATTAAAGAAAAACAAAAAAAAAATTAAGAATGAAAAATATATATTTAAAATAAAAACAAACAAAAAAAATGAAAATTTTGAAAACATTAAAAAAAAAAAAAAAGGAAAAAAGTTAGCACATATTATTTTGAAAACATAAAAAAAAGCTAAATATTTTTAGCGGCCACATAAAATAGTGGCTGCTAATAATTGATTATTAGCGGCCAAAAAAGTGGCCGCTAATAGTTCTGGAAAACATTTTTTTTTTAAAAAAAAACAAAAGAAAAAATAAATAAAAAAGAAAAACTAGTTTTCTATTAGTCTCTTATTATTTTTTTTTTAAAAAAAAAGGGAAAAAGAACGATTTTTTTTTTGATAGAAAAACCAAAAATTAACTTTTCTTTTTATTATTTAAAAAAACCATTTTTTTTTTTAAAATATTTTTACAAACAAATTTAAAAAATTAAAGAAAAACAAAAAAAAAATTAAGAATGAAAAATATATATTTAAAATAAAAACAAACAAAAAAAATGAAAATTTTGAAATCATTAAAAAAAAAAAAAAAAGGAAAAAAGTTAGCACATATTATTTTGAAAACATAAAAAAAAACGCAAAATATTATTAGCGGCCACATAAGTGGCCGCTAATATTTTTATTATTAGCGGCGACATTAGTCGCCGCTAATAGTTTCCCGGAATTTTCCGCACCTCCCCGCCAAGTTATTAGCGGCCATTTTTAGCGGCCACCATTAGGTGGCCGCTAATAGTTTATAAATAACGGTGAATATTAGCGGCCAATTGTTTTTGGCCGCTAATAGTGTATTATTAGCGGCCACTTTTAAAAGTGGCCGCTAATAATATGATCATTAGCGGCCACTATGCGTTGGCCGCTAATAATGTGGCCGCTAATGATCAAATTTCTTGTAGTGACATATTCAAATCGCAAATTTGCTAACCCTGATTGATCATTAAGAGAGGGGTGATTGATCATGAAGGTTTATGGAACTTGGGGGTCAATTAGTGCTGCTAGGGTGATCGATCTCCGTCTGATCTGTTAGGCCCAAAACTAGCCAAAGTGTCAAATTAAGCTAATTTTCCCTATTTTACAAGCCAAATCTGGTTTCTTATAAACCCTTAACTTCTAATTAAGGATTTCTTAACCCTAGTTTAGACCAAGGTGTTACAGGTAGCCCAACATTTAATGTAATTATTTTCGGGTACATCAATAATCTTATTAAGACGTGTACAAAAAAAAAAATGGGGTATTGAGTTATGGGCTTAATGTGTTTGATTATGTTTCTTGGAATGCTATGGTTGGAGGGTATGCACAATGTTACTGTAGCTTTGAAGCCTTGAAGATTGTATCTTGAATGTTGTATAGGGATGTTAAATTTCTTAATGATGTCGAATTATTTGAATGAGTTGAATTTCTTAATGATGTTAAAAGATTATGTTAAGTTTTTAGTGTTGACCTATTTGTTGATCAAAATAAGTGTTGAAAGTCATTAAATACTTAGATGTTTTTGTGGATGCAATTTGGAATTGTTATTGTAAGTTTTACACTGGCATTAGCAGTCACGTCCTGACGGGATTGATCCAAAAGAGCCACTGAAAGCATCATCAGCAAACACGTCAGCAGCACGTCATGACGCAGCTCGAGTAAGAAGAGTTACAACTGTGTCTTCAGCAAGGCCATCAATAAAGATGTCCTCACGTGATGGGTTACAAAATATCTACCGAGAGTGCTGTCAGCTAGGACGTGCTTAACAGTAAAAACCCGTGTTCCTGAGCAATGGGCAAAAGGTGTAAACTGCACATTTAGAATTGAAACCTAGTCCTTGTAGAAAAAATCATTGCAGAAAAAAGGCAAACAATAGACATAATTTCAAATTTGTGTTAATTTTAAAGGGAAGTGAGTTGTATAAGTACTGTATCTAGGACCTAGTATATATCAAGTTTGATTATTGGTTTAAAGGGTTTACCTAGTTCACACGTGAGGTTTCATGTCAAGGCCTGACCCCTACAAACTTTAGGTCTTAAACTCGCTTGTGAAGTTTGTCACACACAACACTTTTCATGGTTTAAAAAATTTCAAATTCTATGTGCACTTTGTGTGTGTTTTGAAAAATCCATCTTGTTGATTAACTTATGCATTTGGTACACATTGTGAACAAAAGTTTTGCATTCAATATTCATGATTGTCACCCGTGTTTTTTAGTCTCTTTAAAAATTGCATTTTGATTTGGGAGAGAAAAGTTTGCTTCGGGGATTTTTTTTAAATGGGCGTCAGGGATGGTCTTTTGGCAACATCCTAATGGATACCTTTAAATAGGAATCCTTGATCCCGTGTCACATGAGGACTGTTTACTCAACATGTCCCGATGCGACTTGAAGGGATGTGCCTCTTGTGCTTTTAAAATTTATGTTACAAACAATGTTTTTAATTAAAACTCAAAACACACCATTCTCCCTCTGAAATCAACACTTCTCTCTCCAAAAGATTGAATTTGGAGCATCAATATTGAAGTTTTTTGTTCAAATCCTAGAAACCCCCCAACGTAATTATGATTCATTTCACCTAGTTTACATCCTATGTAATGCCCTCGAAACTAATTAATCAGTAATTAACTTGATGCGCCTCACAAGACCTATTTACCAAGTAAATAAGTCCAAATGGATCTCTCAATCCTCCAAGCTATAGGCCAATAACCGGAAGTAAATACTTACTAATATCACAAGATAGCTAATTCTAATTAACCATAATATAATAAATATTTAGAGCGAAATACTAGTCTTCCAACATAACTTAAATAACAAAGAAATAAACCATCAGGCATCTAAATCCAAAACTAAATCTCGAGAGAATATCTCAAAACAATACAACAGAAATAAATGTCTCCAAAACTTACAAACATATCAAGTTTAATAGTCTGATTCATTGAGGCTTGCAGATAACCAATCCAACATGTCCGTACGACAATGGAAATAGTACACCAAAAACAAAACCTTTATGAACTCATTAAGATGTCCCTTAAACTCAAACCACATGTAATGCCACAAGTTAAGGTCTAACTCCTCAAATACTAACCTAGCTAGGTCCTCCACAGTTATCAACTTCCTCATAAGTTCCATCATCTAAAAATTGAGCAACCATAAAACAAACATGTTTTATAGGTGGAAACAAAGTTAGCGTAATTCTACGACTTAGTGAATAAAGTACACATGAAAGGCAATTATCATTGCAATGAACTCATAATTTGAATAAAAAAAATTCAAAATAAAATCAATATCATGTAAGGTAGTTCTTGGTAGAATATCAATGCAAAGAATGAAATGCATTATACATATAATACATGATATAGCATAAATGTAAATTTATAGTTCAACTCCATATGATCTATTCGTACCCTAAACCCCTTCACCGAAGAGTTTACGAGTCCCAAGCGACCTTTGGTACAAAATCGGTGTCCCAGTGAAGTACAATAGTAGCCACCATGTTTTCCTTTAATTTCTATAGGCTAGCCTTATGTTTTTTTCAATAAAAAAGCATTTTGGTTTTCTAAATTTAAGAAAAATATAAGGAAAGTTAATTGTTGCTAGAGCTCTTAGAAACTTTTTACCTCATCTAGAGCTAGAGCTCATGGATTCCGCGTATAAACGATATCTCAGTGCTGCTTGATATGCTTTCTATAGCAATCCAATAAACAAGTTATATGCTTGCGTCTCTTTGTATTTGTTGTTTGCTGGCAGGTATGTAAGCACCATGCAGCGGCATGACATGCTGGGTCATCAAAAATAAGAAAATTGCTCATGCAGGTTACAAAATTCTCAAGTATGCACATTTCATAATCAAGGTTTCGAAATATTCGCAGCCACCATCTTCTCAAATAAATATCACAACTTTCAATTCTTCTGGTAATGCAAGAAAAACATGCTCCCGGAATAGCATCCAGTGCTTTAGAGGAATGATGGAAAGACTCGTCATGATCAGCTTGCACTTCAATGAGAATAAGAAAAATCAACCCCATCATGATCACCCTCATAAATTTTCCAGCCATGGATTTTCTCCCCTTCTAAAACTTCCCTATTTTGAAGTACTGTGATTCACAATGATAATTAAGGCTAAACCCTTAAAGTATTCATTCTGATAAGACAGATTACTTTAAGAATTGATTTACTCTTAAAGTGTTTTTATTCTGATAAGTAATTTTTTTGGCAGGATCACGAGAGAGATGAGTAATTAATTTTTAATGAACAAGCCAAAAAGAGATGATCGATGTAATAGTCACAATATATATAATATTAAATATCAACTCAAAAGGTTTTAAGAGAAAATATTAATGCGATAAATTTGTCATATAAGAATATATATATGACTAGTCATGCATTTATAAAAAGACAAAATAAAAATATATATATATATATAATATAATACTCAAAATCTTGCGTTTACTTAAAAGAACTACACTTATATTTATTTTTTATTTTTTATGTTATTAAATAAATAAATAATGGTTGTGTCTTTAAGAATTGTTTTACTCATAAAGTGTTTTCATTCTAATAAGTAATTTTTTTTTGGCAGGATCGAGAGAGAGAGAGAGAGAGAGAGAGATGAGTAATTAATTGTTAATGAACAAGCCAAAAAAGAGATGAAGGGACATTTGAAGCCATATGAATCAAACCTCTCTTAATTCTTGAAGTCTTTACTTGCAATAATAGTCATTATAAAATAACTTTGGGAAAAGTACACATATCCCCCTCAAACTACCACTCAATTGTCAATGTACCCCCCAAATTACCAATTGGGTCAATTGCCCCCTCAAACTACCAAAAAATGTCAATATCCCCCCTAAGACCAACAAAAAGACAAAAATAACCCTAAATTTTTTTGAATAAGACAAAAATGTCTTTATAAATTCAAAAAAAAAAAACTAAAACTAAAAATAAAAACTAAAAAATTAATTTTTTTTAAAAAAAAATTAAAAAAATTTAATAAAATACGAAAAAGAAAGTTTTTTTTTATAAAAAAAATAATTAACGAAAAAATAACTGAAAAATATAAAAACAATTTTTTTTAAAAAAAAAAAACAAATGAAAAAGAAAAAGGAAAAACCAGTTTTTTATTAAATTAAAAAAAATGAAAAAGAATGATTTTTTTTTTTTTAAAAAAAAAAAAACCAAACAAAAAATAACTGAAACTTATAAAAACAATTTTTTTTTAAAAAAAAAAAAACAAACAAACGAAAAAAAAGAAAAAGAAAAACCAGTTTTAATTTTTTTTGGTATAATTTTTTTTATTTTTTATTTTTTTAAAAATATTTTTTTAGTTTTTATTTTATTTTAATAATTTTATGAATGGTATTTTTGTCATTAGGGGGACATTGACAGTTTTTGGTAGTTTAGGGGGGGACATTAACACAATTGGTAGTTTAGGGGGGACATTGACAATGAGGTGGTAGTTTGAGGGGGTTATGTGTACTTTTCCCAATAACTTTCTTATATAGGTATAAAATACAAAAGACCTTTTTAACTTCTTCACATTAACTTCATTCATTTTTTTTATTTTTTGAAAAAAATTAACTTCATCCATTTACATTTCATATAACTCATATGTAAAATAACTCTTAAAAACCCATAAGGCCATAAGACAATAAGACATAACCTCTTCAAGTCACTTAGTAACTTACAAAAATAACAAAATACTCAAATAAATGTTATTAAAATTAAGTTTATTATTCAACATCTTTTACCTCACCACAAAAAAAAAGGCCACTTCCATTCATAAAATAAACGTTTAGAAGGGGCCAATAAACCCTAGGAAACATGTTCCTAGCACTTAAAAATTACCACTAATGCAATGTCTAGAAATGTATGAGCCAAGAAGGGAAGTTTCCTAACCCTAAAAGATATGCCAAGAAATTATTTTTAAAACAAATACATTGATAAGCCTAATGGATATCTTCAAACCAATTTCTTCCGACCAAGAAAATCACATGGCCAGAGGCCCCAGATCCAACGGTAAAAGTCAAATCTAGGTTTTTAGACCTCTACACAGATAAGGACGAAGCCTGCCTATTCTGCAAGTTTTCAGCAAGAGAGCAAATATTATTAAACAAGGTGAACATGTTGCTCAACAAGTACGCAGTTGGAGAACTTTTTATTTTCTTCTTCTATGTAATGTCCCTTAGTTAAGGTTATGAGCTTCCATTAAAGTTATTATTTAATTAAAATTAATGCCCCGTACTAAAAATGTGAAGAATTCACATCCAAAAGTTTCAATATTATTAAATGATGATGGTATAGCAAAGAACGTATTGGTGATCACATAAGAAATAATAATATTGGTGTATATTGTATACAATGCAACTTGCGCCTAGGGGTGTGCAAAACCTACAAAACCCGCCCCGCCCCGCACCCGCGCCCGCAAAACATCTGATTTTCAGTTTTTTTTTGCGGTTTAGGGTCCAAAAATAATATATCCATGCGGGGCAGGGCGGGCGGGTTGCGGGTTTAGAGTTTTAAAAAATTCAGGTCCCCGCCCCGCATCAATGTAAATAAAAATAAAATAAAAAATTACAAAAAAAATACGAAAAAAAGAAAACCCTAGTCCCTGACTCCCTAAGTCCCCCATTTACTCAGTTATCCAGCCCTAGCGCCGCACGCACACTACCCCTATGGCCTTCACTTCAGTTTTCTTTCTTCCGTCTTCGAGTTCGAGCGCCGCACTTCACTGTTCTTCTCTCTGCATCTTCACCTCTTCATCAACCTTCTTCAATCTTCACCTCTCCATCTTCTTTGGGTTTGCATTTGCAGGTGTTATGTGCTCAATCTATTTCCTTTGCAATATTTGTATGTATGTATAGTTTATATTGAATCTTTATCTACATATATTGAATCTCCATCTAAAGTTGGTCTTTTGATCTACTGCTTGTAGCAGTCTACGGCCACGCCCCCACCTCTGTCTCGGTGCTGGAGACCCGGAAATGGCGTCGCCATTTCAGTCTTTCTTCGAATTTCAAATTCAGGGTTTGGAAAACCTAGCAGTTCTCTCCGAATTAGCTGGATTTTTTGTGTCTCTTTTTCCCTCTACTGCAAATGCTCTCTCTCTCTCTCTCCCTCTTTGGTTCTTCGTTGTGTGTTCTTCAACGAGAACAGGGAGACGACAAAAGTGAGAGATTTGAATAGGGGTAGAGAAAAAACTTTTCATTGTTGTGTGTATACTTGCCCCGCCCCGCTAAATTCGCATTCTCAGCCTGCACGGATTGCCTCTTTTTTGTGCGGTTTGCGGGTTGAAATTTGTCAACCCGCAGGGGTGCGGGGCGGGGGCAAAAAGGGCAGAAATCTGTCCCGCCCCACTCCGTGCGCACCCCTACTTGTGCCATATATATAAATGTATTAAAAGACACGAATGGTCTAATTAAAGTTATATATATAAAAGTGACTGTTAAAAGATTGAAAACTATATATACATAGAAGAATATTGTTAGATTCTAATAAATAAGGAAGAGAAAATTGATTTCCATATATTAAACAAACCCACTTACATTGATTATTTCACTGCCTAATATAATATATGAAAAACAAAAATAAGAACCCATGCACGTTATGAAAATCTGTTGGTGCATAAAAAAATAGATAAAGTTTAATTAGGCTAAAGTTTATTTTTGGTGCTCAAATTTGACATAGCTTCATTTTTCATTATTAAATTAAAAAATTAATTTAGTCTAGCTCTGAAAAATTTAAATGGTAGTAATTGATCAATACATACATTTATTGGGAATCAATTAATTGTGTTCAGAGGCTTAGAGAGACGGGAAAAGAAAAAGCATATTGTAGAGTACGATCAAAGTTGTTGACAACACACACAAGAAACAATAATAAATGGGGAAGGCAACTGATTATGAATGGACACGTCATTTCCTTTGGAATTTCTCTTTTAGAGGCTGCTGGAAGAACTCAAGACTCAAGAGTAAAAGACATCGTGGGCCAATCTATAAACTTTGATTTCTTCTAATAACGATGTTGATGTGTAATAGTTTTTGTCACAAACAGAGAGGTAGGCTTGGATACTCCTATGGCGTTTTCGCTTTCCTCAAAAAATGTACACCTTTCTTTTCCAAATGGAAACCCAAGAAAAATTTTGATTTTTCAAGTGCCACCCCCCAATTTGACGGTCTTGACGGTTCTTACGGGGTAGTTCAATCAGCTGAGGACCATGCCTTATAAAGCGAAGGTCACTAGTTCGAATCCTCACTCTCTCTCTCTTGGAAGGACATGTAAATAAAAAAAAATAAAAAAATAAAAAAACTATTTTCCATTGCCTCTCTAATGTCTCCCTGATCCTTGGAGACTTTGTGCAGCCCTTGGAGACTTTGTGATCATCATGACCTGCTTCTTCGAGTCTTTTAGTTTCAAGGCCGAGACAACGTACCGTGGGGACAAGGCCGGTGATATGATGAAAACCACGTCAATTCTAACATATATTAACCAAATCTTTATTTAATCTGATGGATGCAACCAGTAGTT
Source organism: Alnus rubra (assembly GCA_028654335.1). Taxonomy (NCBI): domain Eukaryota; kingdom Viridiplantae; phylum Streptophyta; class Magnoliopsida; order Fagales; family Betulaceae; genus Alnus; species Alnus rubra. The sequence goes on along the minus strand of JAJPGS010001960.1, from coordinate 83,386 downwards.
TATTTCTATTAAAAATTATGAGTTAAATTAAAAATAAATAAATTCCCAAAAAAAAAAAAAATCTGAACAATCCAAAATATATTTGGTCCAATTTTGTTAATGAAAAAAAAAATAATAATAATAATGAAGGTAGAAACGAAAGTTAATAGTGAATATTTAGCACGTACGTCAATGACAAAGAATTCAAACGTCTTTCATATAATTTAAAAATACATTCGTAAACTTAATATATTTATTAATCTCTCACGAATTAGAGTATAAAATTTAATTATAAGCTTTTAGGAACTAGAACTGGCAAAATATATATATATCTAATTTCTACAATTAATCAAAGGTTCACCTCTCTATTTCTAGCGAAAAACATTGAGATTGTTAAAGAAAAGCAGCTCAACATGATAATGTAATTTGAAATTACATATCAAAGGTGATATTTTACTGTAAAAAAAATTATTATGGACAGTTTTGAACTTTTGATAGTACGTACGTAGGATAGTTAGAAGAGCCTTTATCACATTACTTCATGCCTTTCTGTTTTTTTCTTATTTCTGAGTAAATGTCAAATATACATCGATCGGGGGAATAAGTAAGAGTAATTCTAGACGCATATGTACCCATGTCTTTTTTGTATCCCGCTAAAAATGATGTAACTTTTAAAATTACCATGTAATTTATGATAGATTAATATTGGATTTTGATCAAATGGTTATTTTAAAAGCCACATTAGTTTTGAAAAGACATGAGTATTACGTCTAGAATTACTCGATAAGTAGGGTTGTACATGTGGATGAGGTTATTTGCAATATTCGCAGTCGCGCGCATCCACAAAATGGGTATATCACTTTTACGTACATATCCTCATCTGCATCATGTTTTTACTAACTACATCTATACAGTTATTGAATTAGGTTATTATCCACTATTTGCATATTAGGTAATGAGACTTTTGGGTCTATTTTAGTCTTTTAAGCCTTCTTTGGGTCTCTATTAGGGCCTATTTCAAACGACTTTGAGAATAATTTAAGGCAGTTTTTAATATTTTGGACTTCTTTTAATTCTTTTTTTTAAGCCCTAATCTTTAGAAAATATATTGACTTTACATTAATTTTGACCTTTTGCCAAAGTATTACACAAGAAAGCAATACAACCAACCAAACTAATATAAACATAACCTATAACTAATTCAAAATGAAGTCATTTTGGTATTAACCATAAAAACGACGTCGTTTCGATGAATATATATGAATATATATATAGCTCCCTCAACTAACAGCTGATTTTAAAATAGTCTCATGAATATCTAAGTGTGATAAAGTGACCAACCAAACTACCAAGGTGTGCCAAAAAATGTCACTTTTTTCGTTAATACCCTTATTCTCTTAAAAACAAAAATAAAAAATTAATAAATAAAAAACTATTTTTTAAACAAAAATAAATAAATCTAAAAAGTTAAAGAAATTAAAAACTTTAAAAATTACAATTTTTTAATTAAAAAGAAAAAAAGAAAAAAAAAAAAGAAAGGGGTGGCTACCGGTTAGGCAACCACCCCTAGATTAGGCTCGCGGCCACCCTCAGCCCATCGGGGTGGCCACAAGCCATCTCCAACCACCTTCAAGGGTGGCGCACAGCCACCCCATGGGCTAGGGGTGGTTGCCCAACCAACAGCCAACCCTTTCCTTTTTTTAAAATAATAATAATAATAATAATATGTTTAGTTTAATATATTTATATTATTTATTCATAGTGACACATGTCGCAATTTTATCGGTGTTAACGTGGCACCTAACGGAATCTATAAAAAAAAAAAAAAAAAAAAAAAAAAAAAAAAAACAAAATTTGACTCCAATGAGCAATTTGTAAATTATGCATCATTTTATTGGCACTAACGTGGCACACTAAAGGAATCCGTCAAGTGTTTTGATGAAATTTGACTAGAGGGAGTGATTTGCATTTTTGGCATATCACATGGACCTCTGAGTCTATTTTGATACTACATAGAGTTAATTATAAATCACGTAAATCACATGCATAAACTAATTTTGCATTTTTCTCCTTTTTTTTTACTAAAAGTGACACATGTCATCATCATTTTATTGGTTCTAATATGGACATTAACGAAATTTGTCAAGTGTTTTGACTGTATGGATTAAATTGTTATTTTGGCCTACTCTGATGACCTCTAAATTACTTTTATACAGCTGTGAGTGATTTGTGATTTAAGCCAATACAGAGACTGATTTTGTATTTATCTGGAGTATATATATATATAGTTTTTTTATTAATCTTTTATTTTATTTTTAAAGAGAATAAGGGTATTATCGAAAAAAAAGTTGTATTTTTTGCACACATTAGTAGTTTGATGAGTCACTTTAGTGCACTTGAAAATTCATGGGACTTTTATATATATACATACAAAGATATACAGATGCAGTTAATGATTACCGTATTCACATACCCTAAAACTATTATTCTCATCCACATATGCGAATAACGATTTTGTTGTGAATCCAACTAAATAATTGGTCATAATCAACCTTCTATTGTTGATCAATAGAAATTGAGAGGATTGAAATAGATCAAGAGAATGCATTTCATGTTCTGAAGTTCACTTAAAAAACTAATGTAAAAAGTGAAAAAAAGTATTCTTTTGCGATGTATAGGGAAATTGATTGTAAGTCTACTTTTTTTTTCTTTTTTTAATGAACGGATCACCCATGCTTACGTTAAGTAAGTTTGACTCGAGATTGACATGTTTATTAAATGGGTTAATTTTGTACAACCCAAATTGATCCAAACCCAATTATATAAACAAAACTCTAACCCACTAATTTCATATCGAATTTACAAATTATATAAAAAATTGTCAGTCTTAATGATAACTTCCGAGACAATAACAATACAAGAAGCAAACCAGTAAAATCCCAATAGCACAACATTGTTATAGGGATGTACTCTGCCAATGAAATTCAATCCCAGCCTGATCTCAGCACACCAACCAATAACTCTAAAATCTCGTCACTTATGATCATGATCTCCAAATTAACACAACACAACACGCAATGTCAACAATCCCATATGAAATTCAACTCCCAAATAACCTCAGTTTTTGGCCGATCAAGAGTGGTCTGATTAACATAACTTCTTCTTCTTCTTCAACTTTCTTTCTTTCTTTCTTTTTTCTTCTTTCTGATTAACATAACTTATTCTTTCTTTCTTCTTCTTCTTCAACTTTCTTTCTTTCTTTCTTTCTTTCTTTTTTTCTAATTGATTGAGGAAAGGATTACAAGGCGGATCATTCTCACTTCTAATCCTAAAAGAAGAAAAAGCTAGTGGACAATCCTATTAAAGAAACAGGGATAGGCTCTCCAACAATAGACCGAAACCAAACTAAAACATAACTTAAAAATCAAAGATACAACGATCAATATCAAATTTGGTAATTCTAGAACAAATGTTCTTTTACAACTCAAAACAACATGATTTAAAACAAGATACATCAGAAAAATGTTATCCAGCAAGTCTAGCCCTCGCTGGCCATGAGAAGCCTCCAATTGAATCTGAAACCACACTGGCCATATTAAAAGCACAAAAGACAAGCAATAAAATGTAAATTAAAGTTTTTTTTTTTTTTAAGGAAAGGTCAATCTTTCATTAATCAAGATAAGAGTACATAACAATCTACTATAAACGTGTACATACAACACCACAATAAAGGTGTATACTCCACTTGAGCCAAATTAGACTCAGACTCCAACAAACAGTTGTTAACAAAGAAACCTAGCCAAACAGAATGATGCCTACTGCGTTGACATAAGGTCTAACTCCTTGATCTAGGAGTAAGTCAGCCATTCTGGACAAAAACAAATGACTAGGTTAATACAAGCACAGAGCAAACTATCCAAAGAAACACAAAACAACCCAACAACAGAACACCAACACAGAAAACTGGCATCGGAAGGCGCCATCACCGTCGCCGGCACGTGGACCACCCGCGCCACCACCAGAGACCTCCCTCTTCGACAGACAACCGTCGGAGACCACCGAAACACCGAAAACCACCAGCATGTCGTAGCCCTCATGCGCCAGTACAGGAAGAGACCTTCCGGGCGCGTGCTGGCCACGTGCTGAGCAGGAACACGCGACACAGCCGAAGCTGGGGGCTGCTAAACCGGAAGAGGCCGGCGACCGCCGTGGAGAGGTGCGTGTCTTGAGAAACCTAGCCAAAGTGAGTAGATCTAACTCCAAAGAAAACACCAAGGAAGCACGGTCAGACACTTCGACGAAGACACACCAAGAAGCTGCTCCCCAACACCAAAACTCCCGTTCAATCTTCTGTCAAAGGACAACAACCATGCCACCACCGGGAAACCGAGGGGACAAAAACCCCACAACCCTAATGGCTTGGGGACATCTAACCTACATAACAACAAAACAAAAAAGAAAACTAAAACTCCCTAACCCAAGAAGAGCTGAGAGAGAACCACCACCGAGAGGGAGAAGGCGCGTAGCCGCCCCCCCCCCGGCGGAACAAACTCCTTGAAAACGCTCTCTCTCTAGAAACTAAATTAAAGTTTGTTGTTTGATCAAGAACCTTAATTGCTAAAAGTCACTAAACTGAGAACTTTATTGCTCCATTAATTCAAATGAAATTACTCTATTAGGTGATTTTTTGACAATCTGTACATATTTATAGCAGAAAACTAGAACAATCATAAATAAATTATAAAATTTAGGTATATTGAAATCACTTCTTAATCTCCATAAATTAGAAAAGTTTAATTTATGAATATCAACTCTAGCTCTGAGTAAATGTTAAGATTGAGGAAGCCTAAATATTTTGTTGTGAATGCAACCAAATAATAATATATTGATCATAATTAACCTCTATTGCTAAAAAAAATGTGAAAAGTTTTAAATTTTTTTTTACAAAACGAGAAATGCTACACACACTCTTATTCTCACACTAACAAGTACGCACAGTATTCATTGACGTGACAGTAAAAATCACCATTGAATCCAAAATTCAATAATGATCCATCGAAAATCTAATGCATGGTAATTTTCACTACCACGTCAAAAGAGCGTGGGAATGCTTTACCATATACAAGAAAATGGATTAAAAGTCTCTGTTGCATGTGGATGAGTTGTTCATGCATATATCATATATGGCTGCCTGAGAGAGAGAGCAACCTATTTAGGAACTCTTTACAGAAACTAAAGCTATAGAGCTCATGAAATAGCTAGAAAAAATGAAAAGAAAAAAGAAGAAGGTAGAGCTCATGAAGTCATGATCATGGATTTTTCTACGTTTAAATGATATATACCTCAGTACTGCAGCAGCTTGATACGCTCTTGATAGCATCTTAACAAACAAGGCGCATAATGGCGGCCTTCTTTATCTGCTAACTCGGAGCAATAACGTAAGCACCGTTGCGCGGCAGGATACGCCTGGTCGTGTACAATAGGCAAACGACTCATGCAGCTTGAATAACTACGAATTATGCAAATTTCATTAGCAATGTTTCGAAGCATTGGCAGCCATCTGTTTCGTGGATTTCCACAGCTTTCAATTTTGGTAAGGCAATAGTAAAATGGTCCTGGAATATAATCTCTTCCACGGCCTATTATAAAATGATCATGATGATCATCAGCAGCTTGCACTTCGATGAGAATAAGAATCATCACCAGTACCATGAATTTCCCAGCCATATATGGAGATATAACTATGGTTAAAAACCCTTTAATTAATCTTCTATAGTAATTAGACATGCATGCTTGCTTTAAAGACAAATTACTTTATGAATTGATTTGTTCTTAATTAAAGTATTTTTAGTGTAGTAAGTGTTGTTTAAGAATTGTGTCTTTTGAATCAGCTATTTCTACCATGTGACTTTTTGTTTAAGTAATTTTTTTTTATTATTTAATTAAAAAAAAAATTATGTTTGCAAAATATGAAGAGACAATATTTGAAGCCAACTGAAAAATCAACTTGCAGGTCATGTTAAGATGTATGACTTTATATAGAAATAAATGCAATGATTTTCAATTCTTAAACAATTTAAAATTCCACCTCAATTCTTAAAGAAAGTTTTATTCCAATGGAGAGCTATTTCAAAACAATAACTTTTGAGTGAGTTCGTAAGATAAATTATAAGGTGTTTTTTTTTTAATATGTTAGAATATTTTATATTCTCAATATTATGAATGATTTCGTTTTATTGTTACGTTTATTACCCTATCTTATAACTTTTATTATTCTAGAGTTATTTCCTTCCTTATATATTCTAGGGTTTAATCTAGGAGTTATTGTCTACTATTCATTCTCTCTCTATAAATAGAGAGTTATATAATCATCAATTCAATATAGTAAAGATGTAGTTCATACGTCTTTTTACGTTTCTGCTCTTTTCTCTCTCTCTTTTTGTCATATATTTCTTCAATCAATATATTTAACATTATGTAGTGTCCTTAGTTAAGGTTATGAGCTTTAATGCCCCGTACTAAAAATGTGAAGAGTTCACATCCAAAAGTTCCAATATTATTAAATGATGATAGCACCCCATTGGAAAAGGCCTGGCAAAGAACATATTGTACTAAAAGGGTGCATGACATAAGAAATAATAATAATAATGGTCATACAATGCAGATTACAGTACTATATAAATGTATTAAAAGACACAAAATGGTCAAATTTACATAGTAATCTCAAGGATATATACGCATCTACTCAACTTCTCAAGGGATGGGGATCTCATGCGATGAGATTCTCTATATTGCAATATGAGAGGTTGCTGATCAGGTTAGCCTTTAAAATTTTATGTTTTCAAAAAAGCACCATCTTACCTGTGATTTGAAAAAGTAGATTTTCTGCGTTTTCAATCACAATTTTTAAAAACGAAGTTCCCAAACGATTTATGTTCTGAGATTTTGTTTAAAATCGCACTTATTATCTACAAAATTGCAATCTCAAACGCACCCTTACTTGTCCAAATAAATTTTGAATTGTCCAACCATCTATTGGGACGGGTTGATCCTATATAAGTTTTCTCACAATTGTTATTTAACTTACATAAATAAGTCTTGGGTTGTCAAATCATCTATCCCGACACCCACATGGGTTCTTTCCAAATTGCGATTTAGTCAATAAATGACTGGAAATATCAATCCCCTCATTTATGCAAGGAAATTGCTTATAAATAGAAGTGGCGGAATCTATGTAACTTTCTACGGTTAACCAACGGTCTTCTCTGCAATCAAATACAAGGAAACGGATTTTAGCACATGCCTCGAAAACTTGAAGCTCTGTTTCTGTGTGTAACGACTAATGAGAATCCTACAACTTTCTCGTAGTACTTCTAAGCTGAAACAATTTTTTCTGTGTGAAAGTAAATCTTGTCAGTTGCACATAATCTTCCAACGTCAACGCCACCGCTACAGTTCCAAATCCTGCTCTTCATACTCTAATCTCTTGGTGGGGAAAGACCCAACTGCCATTGCCACTGCTCTTTACCTCTCTGAGAATACAAAATCATATTTTCTGGGTACCCAAATACATGGGCATGTCATCAAGTTAGGACTCACTAGTGACGTTTTTTCACAGAATAATCTTGTGAAGATGTACTCAAAATTTGGGGAATTGAATTATGGGCTTAATGTGTTCGATGAAATGTTACAAAGAAATCTTGTTTCTTGGACTTTAATTATCTCGGGTGCCATTCAAAATGGTGAATTTGATTTGGGTTGGGAGATTTATTTGGACATGATGAGAAGTGGGTTGAGGCCGAACGAGTTCACTTTCGGCAGTGTTATGAAAGCGTGCGCTATCATGGGAGCTTATGAATTTGGTTTGTGTATTCATGGTTTTGCTTTGAAAATTGGGATGGAGAAGAACCCTTTCGTGGGTAGTTCTATGTTAAACATGTACGCTAAGTTGGGGGATATTGAATCGTCTAAGAGAGTATTTGAGTGTATGGACAATCTTGATGTTGCTTGTTGGAATGCTATGGTTGGAGGGTATGCACAATGTGGCTGTAGCTTTGAAGCCTTGAAGATTGTATCTTTGATGCTGTATAGGGGTGTAAAAATCGACCAGTTCACCTTGGTTAATGCTCTTAAGGGGTGCTCGATTATGGGATACTTAGAATATGGTAAACAGCTTCATGGAATAATCATGAGGCGTGAGATTGAATCTAGTGCTTCAGTGACGAACGCTCTCCTGGATATGTATTTCAAGAATGATGGAAAGGACTCAGCTCTGAAAGTTTTCAATAGAATGCAAAATAAAGATGTTATATCATGGAATACTGTATTTGGTGGCTTCCCTCAAGAAGAGGATGCAAGAGAAATAGCAATCTTATTTTATGGTTTCATGCTGACAGGATTAAAGCCCAGCCATATCACTTTCTCAGTCCTGTTTAGAAAATGTGGCGAGCTACTGGATCTCGATCTCGGGCTTCAATTTTTTTCACTTGCCTTACGTCTTGGATTTTTTTATGAAGTTAATGTCACAAGCTCAATAATCAATATGTTCTCTAGATGTGGGGCAGTGGAGATGGCACATTTAGTGTTTGACCACATACATATCAGAAACATAATTACTTGGAATGAGTTGATTTCTGGGTACAAGGTAATATGTCAATACACGGAAGCTCTTAAGATTTTTTGTAATTTATGGGAGTTGGAAGTTAAACCAGATGAATATACCTTCTCCGGCATTTTGGAGGCTTGTTGTGAATGTGGAAATCAACATATGGGAAGACAAATTCATGGTGCTATTCTTAAGTCCGGTTTTGCTTCTCATGGATATGTCTGCAGTTCATTAATTAAAGCGTATATTACATTTGGTCTCCTAGATGACTCCTTTGAATTTTTTAATGATGTTAATAGATTAGATTTGCCATCCTGGGGGGCAATGATATCTGCGTTGGTGCGTCAAGGTTACAATCGTGAAGCTATTAGATCTTTCAATTCTCTAACAGAAGCTGGTGAGAAGCCCGATGAGTTTATTTTGGGGAGCATTTTGAATAGTTGTGCCACTGTTGCATCTTATCACCAAATTAAGTCTATCCATCCACATGTTATAAAAATGGGATTCGACAAACATGTGTTTGTTTCTAGTGCAGTTATAGATGCTTATGCAAAATGCGGAGACCTTGAGAGCTCGAGAATGGCTTTCGAACAGTCATTTATATCAAATGATGTGATCATATATAATACTATGATCACAGCTTATGCCCATCATGGTCTTGTTATGGAAGCTCTCGAAATCTTTGAGAAAATGAAGTTGGCTAATCTACAGCCCAGCCAAGCCACATTTGTGTCAGTTATATCAGCTTGTAGTCATATGGGTCTTGTTGATCAAGGTCGTCTTTTGTTTGAATCAATGAACTTTAACTATGGGATGGAACCGTCTCCGGATAATTATGGTTGCTTAGTTGATATGTTGTCACGAAATGGATACCTTGCTGATGCTAAACACATAATACAAGTGATGCCTTTTCCTCCTTGGCCTGCTATTTGGAGATCCTTGCTTTGTGGTTGTAGGATACATGGGAACAGAGAATTGGGAGAATGGGCAGCTCACAATTTACTTAAGATGGTCCCTGAGAACGATGCAGCTTATGTATTGTTATCGAAGGTTTATTCTGAAGGGGGTAGTTGGGAAGATGCTGCAAAGGTGAGGAGGGGGATGATTGAGAGAGGTGTTTCAAAAGACCCAGGGTATAGTTGGATTGAGATATAGCAAAAAATATATTGCGACGCCTCAAAAAGTTAATCTCACATTAAATGTGTGGATTATCCATATCGAGCAGGTGGATTATAAAGGAATTTATGAGTGCTATGTGCCACATGGGTTCCCTTACTAGTTGAGACTAGGCTTTACTAGTGATTTTAGAGAGCTCCAATTGCAATTTGACTAGTCCTTTTGGAGTTGCGCAAATGTGGCTAGTTCCTTTCTCAGATCGTTGCAAATAGTATCAAAATAACCTAGTAACACTATGTGGTGTTGAAGCACGATATGATGTAGATCTTAATGAGGACTTCATGGATTTAAGTGGGGGATTGTAACACCCCATAAAGTTAGTTCCACATTAGATTGGTGGATTGTCCACATTGAGTGTATGGATTACAAATGTGCCTTGGGAGCTAAATTCCACATTGGTTCCTTAATAGGTGAGAATGGCCTTTATAAGTGGTTATAAGGAGCTCCAATTGCAACTTGAGTAAACTTTTGGAGTGGCACAAATGTGACTAGTACTTTTCTTGAGTTGTTTCATTCATCCTCCTTTGCAAAGAAGCTATTAAACGGCTTCCGAAGAGCTTATTGGATGATTACCCTTCAAAAACTTTAGGGAAAGAGATTCAGCTTCCAACAAATGAAGCCTACGCATGCAAGTTATTCGTTCTACGGAGACAGGTCTACACTTTTCTTTTATTGACTGCAGGGACAGCTAAGCATTTCACCTTTTTCTTCTTGGCTTCTTTGTGATTTGCTTGGAAAAGCCTTTTTACTTTCTCAACCCATTGCAAGAATGTAAGTAAGCTGGCAATGAAATTATGGTTTGTAGTGGGTATGATTGAATTTGAGTCCTTGTCTATATTTGGAAGGCCAAATTCCTAGACATACCAGTATCTATTTCATCTCACAATAGTGCTAGTTCTTGGGGGGAGAAAAAACATGCTAATATTATGCTCAAATTGACATGCTGTATAATGGAACAGAAGCAATGAAAATATCTATGATTTGAAGAGTCGTGCTAAATTGATGCAGCCATGAATATTGGAGTTCAGTTTTTCTGTGTTTCTACTGCTATATGTGGCAAAAATATCTTTGAGAAGTTGAGAATAGTAAACTTTGGGTAGTCTGGGAGTTGGGGCAGTTTAAATTCTGGGAGAAGTTTAGAATCAGGATGCTATGAGCAAGCATTGCTGCAGTCATCTATTCTCCATTGCTTCCTGTTATCCTGAAATTACCATAACAGGTTCAGTCACAACATCATACATATTAAAAGTGAGGATTTCCAAAGGAAATTCGTGGCCGTTTGTTATACTAAAGATTTGAATAGTTCATTGCTGTAGCTTAGATTAAACATCTAGTTTTTTTGAAAATTCTCATTATGCCTTGGCAAGTTTCAATTGTCCCACCTATGCAGAAAAATATAACAAGCTTCAATTGTTCTTAGAAATCTGCATATATTTTCTTCTTATTGTGTTTGTATAGGCTTCATGGCAGGTAGTATCATAGTTAAAGGACCTTTTATAATTGTCATAAGGCTTCTCCTTTGGGAGCCAACTGCAAGAATTTATCCCAATAATTATCTGATTTTGTTGTAAAGGGAGTGTATGCATGCCCTAGGGATTAGATATGCCGAAGCAAAGCATCGAATTCCCAAAATATAGATATATATTCATTATTTTCCTTTTAGAAAAGGTTGTTGGCTTACAAATACAGCTTCGTCTGCTTTTGCCTTCTACCTTTAGTTTTTTCTTTTCAAAATAAAAACATTAACAAACAATTCAAACACAAATCATTCTTAAAAACACAAAAACAATTTTTACTTTTAAGTCACATCATAACACTTTTTCAAACTAAACTCGAAAAAATACCTATGAAATACATTTAACAACCATAGTCAATATGTGTCTCTATCTTGTGTAGGAACTAATTATTTGTAGAGATTGTTGTATTGTCACATCCATAGAAGGAACTTTACCATAAGATAAAAGGGCTTGCTTGACAATGCAGTTTCCGTACAAGCTTTTGTTTCTCAATTTGAATTCAGCTTTTTAGTGTTGTCTAACTTGTAGGATCTAAAAACCTAGGTGTGCAGCTACCTACTAAAAAAATGGTTACCCCATTCTTTTTTTTTCTTCTAGAGGCATTAACGTTTACCTACGTTTATTTCTCTTACACAAGAATTTTATGTGCCGTTGTCAATATCTTCTGGAAAGCTATGAAAAAGACTGTGAAAAGCTGAGTGAAAAGACTTGTACAAGTGAAAGTAAAATAATGAAAAAACATTTGCTAATATGAGTGTGTTTTGCTTTTAGCATAAAAGGCAAAATATACATCTTAAAAAATAAATAAATAAATAAATAAAAGAAGCAAAATATACACCCAACAAGCGTTCGCCGTTCTCAAACAAACTCTTTGTACCTGTGCAAATATCATGAGAACCTCATGAAAGCTTCTCTAGCTCAAAGTAACTGAGAGAATTTTAGAAATTCATCAAAAAAAAAATTTGAGTAATGATATTTAGGACTAAAAATACATAAGCTTATAGGACAACAAACAGACCTTCCATAAAAATATTACCAAACAAAATCCCTTTAAGTAAAAGAGTAATGCTATATGCAATACTCTTATCCTTTAAAGGTGATGTGGTTTTTAAAATTCAAAATAAAATTTAAAGTGATCAATTTCTAAACCAACGATGATTTTAAAAAACCGATAAGAGTAGATAAAAGTCTTACATATGGTATTACTCAAAAATAAAATACAAAACACGATACTTTTTTCAGAAACATTCTGCTCCCTCTTATGGGAATATTTTGTGAAAAAAAAAAAAAAAAAGAATATAATATATATATATATATATATATATATATATATATATATATATATATATATATATATATATGAAGATTGAACCGGAGTGGATTGGTCATCGACTCATACCATGAAGAATGGCATGAATCGGTATAAAATATAATTCCGGTGCAAAATGAGGCAGGGAGTACGCCGGACTTGGATGTATATAATTGTCGGGATGCCTAACATTAGAAGTACAAAAATATCTACATGGAAAAGGAGATGGTAAAAGCTCCCCAACCTACTAGATCCTTTAATTTCTTCCAAATCTCTCTCCTAGATCTTATTCCTAGACAAAATTATCTTGAAATTAAATCTATACGTTAAAAAAAATACAGCATATTTTTGAAATATGCTGTAACTTTTTACCAGTACCTAAGCCAAATCCATACAAACAAGTGAAAATTCAGTTAATCAAAGAGATTCTCAAGCTTGAAAATGAACTAAAATAGAGAAACACAAGCTCCATTTTATCACTGACCGACGGCGTCTCTCGGTTCATTACAAGTACAACAGAAGAACAAAGAAAAAGAGAGAATTTTGTAAAATTGAAAAGCGATAAAAACCATAAAACTGCTAAATCATCACATAGAAAACATATAAAGAAAAAGCTTCTCTTTCCTCAGTTGGTAAGATCCATTATTGCAGTAACTATGTCGCCATCTGCAACCTTCAATGCTTTCACTGCCTTCGACCTAGAGACTCCTGCCTGTGTCATCACCAACTCAATGTCCTTGGGTTCCACTCCAGTCTCATCTACTTCCTCATCATCTTGAGCCACGGCCGAAGTCTCTGGTTTGGAAATAACATGGCTGAGATCAGGAGCCTTAAACTGCTCTGCAGCCTGAGTCTGCAGTTGAGAGCTCAAATCCTCAATCTTTGCCTCCCCAAAGATTACATACGTGTCCGAAGTCGGACTCTTGAAAACATCCGGCTTTGAGATGACAAACAATATCTGATTTAAGTGACAATATATGTTAGACAAAAAAAAAATACACTAAGTGGACAACTATGTAAAGTAAAACCACATGAGTAAGGTGAAAATAAGGTGAAAAGGCACCAACATTCTTGCTCTTTTTAACAGTGACCCGGCTAACACCTGGGATGGGTTTCATGCCAAGCTTCAACATTGCTTTGCGACTTTTCTTTTCACTTCTACTTTGCTTCGACCTACCACTTGCATCTCCATCTTGTAGTCCTGATAATACAAAAACAACAAAAAAAATGAACCAATATTTTCATAATTAAATAAGTGAAGTTAATATCAGCTACAGTTGCATCCTTATTGCACATGCTAATTGATATATTCAGAAAGGGTTGAAAAACACTAGGAGGAATCACAAACTGCATAACAGTACTCAGTTAATTTAATTAAACAAGAACTTCATTTCATTTTATTGAATAAGCAGCCCATGGTTTTCCATTGAATTAGTTTTCATTACCAGTGGGCATTTCCCACAGATCCATTTGTATCATTCGAGCACACTGGTTTCAAGTAAATCACAAGCAAGAGGGCCGTTTTGCATTATCCTAGAAAAAAACTTCCAAGCATATCTCACGTGAGCGCGCATAAGTGAGAAAAAAACATGGTAAAAAACTAACAGACAGTGATAAGTGTAAAAAGATGAGGATAATTGTGCAATCCAACTTGACAGATACATTCTATTATAAAGAATTCTGTAAATCAAAGAATCCAAAAGGAATAGTGATCCAAAGAGAGAATAGCAAAATTCAGGATAGACAAATGATTCCACGTCTTAACTCTACAATCTAAATATAAGACAACTGCATCTGTACATTCGAGGACTTCTTAGTACATATTTGGCCACTTGGCCAATCTGGTTGTGACTCCCTCTTCACTCACAAGATATGGCTAGCCCTAAGATATTAACAATCTTCTGGTTCCAAAACTAATAGCCATGTGTTATGTTATGTGAGCTAACCTATATGAGAGAGAGGTGGAACAAGTGGAATCAAGCACTCCCCTGAACCCGAGTTTCCTTCTAAATGGGATACACAGAACTTATAAAAAAAAATTATATGATCTTTGACCAAAAGAAGAAAAGAGAAATCCTACATACACTTAGACTTTTACAAAATGAGCCTTACTAATTGATATGGAGCTTACTCATTGGAAATGATCAAAACAATTAATAAAAAGAAATGCTACAGGTATCAATGAATAAGCTTCATATCATCTTAGTAAGACTCCATTTGTAAAAGTTGAAGTACATGCAGCATTTCTCAAAAAATAAAACTATAAAAAAAATTTGATAACTTGTTACACATCCTCTCTCTCTCTCTCTCTCTCAACAAGAACCATGACAGTACGATAAGGACCATGTATCTCTCCCATTGAAAGAAAATGAGATTATTACATGGTACACCATATATTCCATAATTTTTTTTCTTAAATCATACCAAATCAGTAAAAAGCGTGAGAGTTCATATATATATATATGCTTGCATGTGCAACTCAATAGTTCCCAAAACATCAATAGAAACTAATTACAGAGAGAAACAACAGGATACATAGACACCACAAAAATATCACAATGAACTTACCCTCGGCATCATCTTCATCCTTGTCATCATCGTCATCCTCATCATCATCCTCATCATCGTCTTCAACCAGGGGCTCATCAGGCTACCCAGATAAAAATAACGATTACAATATTACAACCAGTATTTCATATTGATAAGAAAATTTTAGAAAGAAAACAGGAACATATTTTAACTACAGTATTATCAACAATTAGTTGCAAAGTACTTACAAGCTTATCAGCACAGAAACTATAACCATTTGAAACCAAAAGTGAAGGGAATTTGGAGTGAAACGATAAATATGGGCCCATGTGATGTGTAAAAAAGTATAGGACATAAACAAAGAGAAAGGGATAATATTGCAGGAACAAATAAGCCAAAATCATTTAGGTAAACTATAGTGGATGTCATGTATGTCACTTAGTCTTGTTTTGTTTTCTTCCTTGTAGCAATACGAAAAAAGGGGGGGAGGGGGGAAGGTGAACTACTTTTCTCCGCTGTGGTTTCAACAAAGTGATTCAAGTGAATAAACAAAATCAATCTAACTTCAGGCATGGGGATAGTAAAGGAGTGCGGTCACAATGACTACAATAGGATTAATTGTTGAAATTTTCATAATATGTTGTATTTTTCCCAAATAACTTCGAACAAGAGGCTGCCAATAGTATATAGCCCACTTGAACATAATAAATCATAAATATAAGCACAGTGATTTAGAATATAGAGAAATTCATTACAAATTAAATTTCAAAGAGGCTCCTTATTTCCACTAACAACCCCCTCCCAAACAATGCAAAATTTAACATGTGTAACCAAACCCATCATATATTTTTCTTTATAATCTTTGCATAGTCCCGGAATACCCACCGTGTAACCATTAACATACCCAGTCTGTGCCTTGCTCTGCACACCATTACAGCTAACAATGTTTCTTTTCTTACACCCTCGAAATATATTCCCAATACAACCATTATTCAAATATATGTATGTAAAGAACCAGCATCACATCTCAATCCTCAAGTACACATCACTGGCGCTTTTCAAGTCATCTACCATCTGAAACTTATTTAGGTATACTTCTAACTCAATGCCCTACAACAATCAATTGATTTCAACTTTTCCACTTTCTATCAGATTCTTAGCAAGCAAATTCAACTGGGTAAGAATATCATTAAGATCTAACCCACATAGAGTTACCCAAAAACACAAAAACAAAAGAAAAAAAAATCCATAATTTTCAGTGTCTAAAATGACTCTGAATCATAAAAAGAAACAGATCTAACATATTATGGTAGAGCTTGACCACAGATAAGATCAAACTCATAATTAAAGTAATCAATAACTTTTTCCTAAAACTAATCAAGCACTTGGATACATATATATAAGCAGAGAGAGATGGGGAGAGATACATCGATCTTTTGCTGTTCGAGATGGGCAGCGAGGAGCTCTTCCTGGGTTTGAGCAGTCATGGCTGAAGTTTGCAGAAAAAGAGAGAAAGTGGGGACTGTGTGTGCGAGAGAGAGAGAGAGAGAGTTTACGGAAAAACCCTAAAACCCCAAAATTGGATGTCCAAAGAGGCTCTTGATAAATGGGGCTTTTATAGTCACGGCCAGGACAACTTAAATTACGAGACTGACATTGCCCTTCTTCATTGGGTCTCACTTTTGGGCTGCACTTTGGGCTCAGATGGGTCGGTCTTCACAGAACTCTGTTTGGGCCATGTCTTAGCAAAAGAAATGCATTACTTTGGTCAGTATTAATATCTCACGTTGGTGTATCGGGTTCAGATTGTATTCATGTATAAGTATAAGACTATATAAATCAATCATAATAGGACCAATTTTAGTAAACGAGCCAGATTCATTAACTCTAACCGACTAATTTCACGTCGAATTTGCAGTTTATGTCAAAAGTTGCTAATCTTAATCCCAATACCGGAGAAAAATGGTTAGATAACTTGTTTTGCTCGGATATGGATTGTTTGTCATTCGCACAATTTAGGCAGCCCTCACAAATAGGGCAAATGCAAGGTTCACTTGCCCTGAGCAGTTCGAAATTTGGGGTCTACTTATCCCGAGCATGTGGATTCTAATTATCTTAGTATTTACCTTTGATACTAAGTTACTATATCACAAATACATTGGTACTAAGTTCCTAGTATTTCATTATTCAAGTAATTTAATATTATCTTTCTTGTAGTTGTTCATCAATTTAGAGGTCCTATTCATGGGGTTGATTTTTTTATTATTATTATTTCAAAAAAAACAAAAAAAAAAAAAAAAGGTGAAGTTGTAATGGTTTGAGCTATCAAAGAAGTAGTTGAATGTTCAAATTTTTGGGAGAGGATCACATGGCATCGTAGATTAATAAGTGATATCCACATATCCTTGTTAATCTTATAGACTAATACCTATGGAATTGACTACTCTTTAGCACTCATTTTGTTCACTTCAAAGGAAGGCAAATAAGAATAGAGGAAATTCATTAATTGACCAAATCAACAAATTCTCTCTTGGTTTGCCAAATCACAAAATGAGATCTAGTCTCCTAAAGGACTAGTTTTAGGGCACATTCAATTACATGGTTAAAGCTATCCTTCCCCTTGCCCCTTTGTAATTGCTTATAATTTTATTTTATTTTTAAAAAAAAAAAATTACATAGTTAAAGTGAAAGATAATATGATAAGTTTTATTACGAGTAATGTTACTTTTACTACAAATTTTCTTACAAATTGATCTGTCAATTCATAATTAGTAAAATGACAATTCTTACAATGGACTCTTTATATTTAGTTTTTTTTTTAATTTTTAACAAAAATCACAAAAAAAAGTCCAAATAACACTCTTTAGCAAATGTTAAACTTTACACTTGTCAGATTTCTCTTTAAATATAATGAATTGAACGGTGGATTTGTAGAGGATGGAAGACGGAGATGCCCTTAGCCATCATCGATTGAATTAAGCTGCTCATTCATTTGGGTAAACTTTTCTTTCTCTCTTTTTTATTCTGATCAAGTTTCAAAAACCACCATGGTTGAGGAAGTGAAGCTTTTCGGCGTATGGGCAAGCCCTTTCAATCGCATAATTGAGCTTCCTTTGAAACTAAAAGGAATACAGTATGAATACATGGAAGAAGACGTGAACAAGAAGAGCCCCTTTCTTCTATACTACAACCTAGTTCACAAAAAAGTTTGTGTGCTTATACACAACGGAAAACCAGTGGCAGAGCCGCGTCAGCAGAGTCGTAGCCCGATTGTAACGTGATAGGATCCTCTCAACATCCGATTAGTTATAAAATAAGAGGTAAAATTGGTCAAAAACTTGAAATGATAATTTTATCCCTTGTTTTATAACTAACCAATGCTCGGAGATCCGTTTTTTATCGTAGCCGAGTCTACAATTTAGACTTTCTCATATTTAAATTTGAATGAAGAGAACTTAGCCAAAATTTTAAAAACTGCCACCCCTAATTCTAGGGTATTTCGATGGCAAAATCATTTGGGAAGGGGTGCATCCAACTTTTCCAAAATCATGTAATGACAAACTCTAATGAACTGTTTGGGTACAGAGAAGAAAACTAATTCTTCTCGGGTATTTTCTTAAAATCCACAAACCCGCATCACACCCGCAAAGGCCCGAATATAAACCCGAATTCCATTATTCTCCAACGTTCAACGCTCGACTTCCCACGAAAAAAACTGTGCGGCTGTGCTTTGGATGCGTCAGAGAGCTGCTTTTCCACCTGCTGCATCAGACGTCATTTCCCTTATCAGAGAAGAGGTGTAAAGCATCAAAACCAACAAACGTGATGCAGCAGTTCACTTTATCTCCATACCACGTGATGCACTGGTCAACGAAAGCGAGTTCCAACTTTCCCCTCATTTCAAAAACATGCACATCTTCGTCTTCGAAGCAACAATCTCAAGTCCATATTATGGCAAGTAACAATCTCAAGTCCACAAAAATAATTCACACAGATGCTACACCCAGTCTCTTCTCAAAAACCTCCTCTGTAGATGCTAGACTCGGTCTCTTACCAAAAACCTTCTCTGCCACCCTCTCAGCTACATCCACCTTCCCATGAATCTTACAAGCCCCCAGCAAGGCCCCAAACAAAGCTTCGTCAGGCTCCACCTCCATTCCCAAAATCAACTTCCCTGCTTCCTCCACCTGCCCCACCCTTCCCAACATATCCACCATAGAAGTATAATGCTCCAGCCCTCGTCTCACGCCAAACCTCCCTTCCATCATCTCAAAATATTGCTTACCCTTGTCCATCAACCCCCCATGACTACATGCTGTCAGAACCACAGTAAAAGTGGCAGGATCCGGCGTCTCTCCCACCCCCACCATTCTATCAAACAACTGAAACCTCACTAAAATCTCCATGCATTCCATACCCCGCCATCATTGCCTCCTCAATAATATGATAAAGAAGAGTGCTACGTATGAGAGGCGTGAGTCACTCGTATGCATGCATGCATGCATGTTAATTGGGAGTAGCCATAGATTAGATATGTCATCATGATACAGATTCGTAGAGAGAGAGTACTGTAACATACATATACACATGCGATAATATTATAAATACGTTTCAAGTGTTGGAGGGTCATCGTTTGAAGTAGAGCTAGAGGACAATGCCCTTGATGGAAAAGGCCAGGGGGTCACGCTTCTCATTGCAATTTGATATTTTATTTGTCCCGGCCCTTTTAACACTAACGTGCCTCCACTTTGAACATACAAAATTAATATTATTTTAAAAAATTAATAATGCTTAAAAAGAAATGGACAGGGAATCAACGGTATTGTTGCCATATTTTTAAAATTTTATAATTAATTTAAATTAAGTATAAAATTTTCCTTTTAAAAGTCATTTTTTTTATTATTATATTTATTTCAATCATAATTCCACACTACTTTTCATAACACCAATCATTATACACAACTTTTCATATCTCCAATCATTTCCTACCATTAAAAAATAATATTTTTCAATCTCAAAATTCAACACCCAAACACAATTTCAAAAAAAACTCTAAACTCTATTTGCCTAGAAATTCGTAAAGAGAATAAGAATTCAATTCTGATTCTAAAAATTCAATACCCAAACGCACCATAAGTAATGCTAAAACTTATATTTTTTATTTTACAATGTTGAGTATCAACCAACTATTGGATAAATAATTTTTTTTTAAAAAAAACTATTGAATCAATTTTATTATTTTTTTTTTAAAAAAAAAGCTCAAGAGTTGTAAAATAATTGTGAGATAAAAACGTGGTATATAATGCAATCGAGAAATGTTAGGGGTATAAAAACTTTTACAAAAAAACTTTACAAACTGGCATGGAGCCTCAGGCTCCATGTCAGCTTAGTATTAAAATAAGTTAAAACAAATTTTTTGTACATAGACAAAAATACCCCTTCATCTCCTATTGAACCCACTTCCCCGAAAAACCATCACACTGCCGGAAACTCAGCAAGCCGGCCACCACGACTCTGACCCTGACCACCGGAAACCCAGCACCCCAGACAATCTCGAACTGGACCACAACCTCGACCACACTTATGGTCGGGGAAGGGCCAGATCCCAGCCAGCCGGCCGAGATCTGTCTGTTCTGGCCGAGGATGGGCTGGATCCCAGGCAGACAGCCGGGGATGGGCCGGATCCCAAACATATGGTCGGAATCCGATAGTTGTGGTCGGGGATGGGCCGGAACCCGTACATATGGCTAGGACGACGACGCTACTGAACTATTGGAGTGATCCGTTTGTGGTTGGAAGGGTATTTTGCTAAAAGGATATTTTAATCTTTAGGTATAATGCCATGTTAGTTTGTAAAGTTTTCTCTGTAAAAGTTTTTGTATCCTAATATTTCTCAATACAATCATACAAATAAGGTTGGCATTTTGCTTTCTCTAACTATTTCACTTACGTGGCGTATAGTGATAGGGCCTTTGTATAATCTACTTGACCCTCGTGCACAGGAGCTAGCGGGCCCCAAATACACTTTTCTCTCTGGTCAGCGTTTGGTTTTCGAGAAAGTGCGGGTCGAGAAAATTTTCAAAACTTTATTTTCTCGAGAAAAAGAAAAAACCCTAACCTCCCAATGACCCGTCAAAGTAGTGGGAGTCCTCTCTCACAGTCTTGACGCCGTCGCTGCATCTCCCGGCGATCAAATGCAGTCTAAATCGGCGAGAGAATTCCACCACTCCCAAGATCGGAATTTCCACTGTCCGTTGACCCTGGTATCTCTCTCTCTCTCTCTCTCTCTATATATATATATATATATATATATATATATGTCTGTGTGTGTGTGTGTGGACGTATATATATGTATTCATGCATGAAATCTCTTTTTCTGTGTGTGTGTGTGTGTGTTTGTTTAATTTATTGTAATATGGGTAATATAGCTGGATAATTTGATTAGTGACCATTATGTTGTAGTAGTTGCTTTCTGTATAACTGGGCCATTCTAAGTGGTTTTCATTTAGACTGGTTTTACTGGTTTTTCTCTGTGGGTGTGTGTTATGTTTATTATGTTGGGAATTTTCGAGCAACACTTCTTGGGTATGGTGGGATAATTGCATGAGACGAATTCTTTACAATTGTGTATTTTTAGTTGTGGTTTAGGCTCTAATTTTCCTATGGTATGTTTATGTTATGTTATACTTATCAAAAAAGAAAAAATGGTATGTTTATGTTATAGTTTTTTGCTTGGAAACGTTGAAAAACCAAATGGACTGACTAGTTGTTCGCGGAATGACCGTAACTTCTGGAAAACCATTATATGAAGATGTGCTGTGTATGCCTTAGTAGAAAGCCAAGAATTGTGACTTGGCTTAATGGCAAGCACAGCTTTGTGAGATTAGTTCAAATATTACGATAAGCTGTGATGAATTTGCTCTGCCATTTTTCTTGTTTAATTATGGATGAGTTGAAATTTTCCATCATGACTATAAATTGGAAGTTGCAAGTAACACGTTCTTTGGACTGTAAGAGGACATCTGAGGAGATCAAGTATTTTTTATTCAAAACTTTGTATTTTTGGACAGTTGCTTTTGTTTCTCCTTTGGTGATTAGTTATCATGATTCCTTGTTTTACTTTCTCCTTCTGACTAAGTGTTTTCTCTTGTATACTTCATATGTACTTGGAGGGTGCCTTAGGGCTCGTTTGGGTGTGCGATTTTTTTGAAAAATATTCAAAATTGCGACTACCAAGAGAATTTGTTTTTTGAAATTATGTTTTGATGATTTAGAAAACCTGAGACAAAATTAGAAAAGTTGGATAAAATCTTAGTAAAATTTGAATTCTAAAAAACAGTATTTGAAAGACAAAAATATCGAAACATGCCTTTACATTTTTAATGATACTTCGATTACTTATAAAAAAAGAAAAAAAATGTTTCCTCCATCTTCTTTGAAAATGCGTGGCGTCACCTTTTTTTTTTTTGTTTTTGTTTCGTGAGAGTGTTTTCTTGCTTGTGTTTCTTGTAGCTCCCAAATTACTTGAATTAAGCACACAGGCTATGTCCAGCTCAACATGACATTAGAGTGAAAAATGTTCAATCTCTTAAAAGATGTAAATGGTCAGACATGAATCACATGATAATGTGTTGTCAAAGTTTTGAACATTGGTAAGAATTACTTGTGGACTTCCATGTGTTTGATTCTCAAGGTTACATAATAATTTCCTTTAAACAAATGTTCACGGTGAGTAATCATTTGTTGGTAGGATGAAGTTGATAGTGGATAACTGTACATATGACTTGACTTCCATTGACGCTATATTCTGCAAGTGAAGCCACTTTGATTCAAGAATGCATTATCATTTTTATATGTAGTTAGCTGAATGCCTGGTTCAGATTGAGTTGCAGGTCTGGGTTTATGATTTTGGTGTGATAACGCCTGCAGTATAGTAGTTACATCCATGTCTATGTCTATTGAGGGATAAAAAGTTATTGGCTTATGAATATTCACTTATTTTTCATAAGTCTAGTGTATACAGGGGTGGAACCACCCCTAGCCTTGGGGGGTTCCAGGCCCCTCCAAAATTTAAAAAATGTCAAAAAAATTTGAAAATTTCTTCGAAATTTTAGGTATTTTTATGAAATGGACCCCCTAAAATAATTTTTTCCCCTAAAATTTTATTTTTTTAGTTTTGTCCCCCCCCCCCCCCCCCTCTTCCTAAAATTCTAGTTCTGCCCTTATATGTCCAACATTTTTAGTTCCATACAATGAGACTGGATGCATGATATGGAACCTACAATTGATTTTTTATTTTTTTTTTTATTTTTTTTAAGTAAAAACAATTTATTAAAAAGCACAAAAGGCGCAACCGAAGTACACATGAAGTATACAAGAGAAACATCTAATTAGAAGAAGAAAAGGCTCAAGAAAAACATGAAAACTACAAATATTTGAGTCAAAGGCAACTGTCCATAGGTCAAGAGTCTTAAAGAAAAAAATCATTTGAGGAAAAGGATCTGTCCTTGACAATTCTAGATGCCATTGAATAGGACTTTCATTGGGAAGTTAAGCTTGCACATCTAAAAACCAAAGGTAAGAGGGAGCTATTGAATCTGAAAAGCTCCATTAACTACAGTGATGGAAAAGCGTCCTCTCGGAGATGTAAATGCAAGACTCACATGATGTAGTGTTGAGTGCTCCATGTGGGTTTCGGATATGAGGGCTTTAGGTCCTTGCAGGTTTGTTGGGTTTCTTTTTGTAGGCTGGTTTTATTGTTCCTATGTATCCCAGCCAGCTACACACAAACTTCCCTATCTCAAGTGCATCTCCAAGCGGTACGGTACAGAGAACCAACAAAAGAAAAAAATCGCAGAGTCCAAGGTCGGAAGGATTCATTTCATCGGTAAGGAGAGGGTGGTCGTAGATCAGGCTCAACCAACAAGAAAGAGAGGATCTCCTAAGCAAGAGCCTTTTCTCAGGCCAAGCAGAAGCCCATGGTCTTGTGCTGCCTTTGACGTTCAAAATCGCAATGAACAAGACAGACGCATGCCGGGGGTATAGACAGTGAAACATTCTTTCTTTTTGTTCGGCAAGCAGCAAGAGTGAAAGTCAAGTTTAGAGAAAAACACTAATACTGTTCCGGGTTACCGGTACATTGAACTAGGGTTGGCTTAGAGAAAACGAATTGTGACAGTACGGGCTTAGTAGCTAGCCAAGTCAGGTAGGCTTTAAGTAGAATATCTCCTTTGCGGTTGGAGATGGCGAACACTAAAGCCCTTTAATAATTAGACAAGGTACAAAATGAGAGAAATTGACTGATGGGATGATGAGTACATCACCTATTTCCTTTCCTAAGGGCCTTTGGCAAATCAAGATCTAATAGAGAGAAAGGAACCGCAAGGTTGAGATGGAGGGGATTGATATTTACCTGAAGTCCATGGAGGCTCTTGGTGAGGAACGTTAGGTAAGGAGGACTGATAAAAAGAAAAAGAAAAAAACCATTTGATTCCCCCATTGTTCGTTCACATTCTTCAAAACATCAATCATTTCTATCCCTCCAAAGACATCACGTAAGGCACGACGGGACCATCTTCCACATAGTAACATTCCGAAGCCTACCACATTGCTCTTTCCAGCAGGCAAAAAGATCTACTTGACTAGAACCCCAAGGGGTTGGCTCAAGTGGTAAGGATCTTGATCTTTGTGGTAGTCCCATGAGGTCTAAGGTTCGAATTCTCTTGGGTGCGAACAATTCATTGGGGCCAGCTCACCGATGAAGCTGGAGTATTACCTGATCCATGTGGAGAGGGCGCTTTACACGAGTTCGAGGTTTACTTGACAGGGGTGGGTATACGAAGCGACCTTGCCTTGGAGAGATTCCTCATCATAAAAAAAGAAGATCTACTTGACTAGGAATAACCCAAGCCAACTATACAAGGCTGAAAAAGGTATTCCAAGGGGCACTAACCATCTCACAATGGAGTAAAAGGTGGTTCATTGACTCCCCACTCTTCTTACACATACAATATCATTCGACCGCAATGAGATGTCGCTTTCTAAGATTATCTATGGTTAGGATCTTCCCCCAAGGTAGTTGACCAAGCAAAGAATAGCACTCTTAAAGGAGCCTTATTCTACCAAAACTCATCCAAGGGAAAGGAATGTTATCATGGGGAATAAGGACATTGTAGTAAGATCTAACATCAAACAACTCTCTCTTGGAAAGTACCCAACAAAGCTTGTTTTTGCCACCCCGTCTCAATCTAAAGGAGTACAACAAATTAAAGAACGAGGTAAAAAGATCCACCTCTCAATCATGAGTCACTCTGAGAAAGTTAACATTCCACCGTTGAAAGTCACTTAAAAGCACCAAATGGTTTGCCATGGAGGCATCCTTACATTGAGCCAAACTGATCAAGTTCGGAAAAGCTGCCTTGAGGGACCACACCATGCCAAAATCAAATCTAGTATGACTATAGAACTCCCCCCAACCCGTCATGATATTCTTCCATATCCCCATCTCATACGACCAATTAACCTCATTAAAACACCACCCACACCACGCGCTACCATATTTAGCATCCGCTACCGCCCTCCACAAAGCTTCTCTCTCATAAACATAACGCCAAAACCGTCCACTCGTCTGATTCTGATTTCCAAAAATTGATGTAGGACAAGAAGCTTTTGTTTTACATTTATGTACCACACAAATGGCTTTAGACTTATTGGACTTAGCATAATATGGATACGAATACATGTCTTCTCTTATATAATAGATTAAAAAGGCTCATTAAATTAGCAATTTATATCGCTAGATCTAGCAAAGTCTGGCATGAATTGTTAACTAATGCTATTCAATGGATATGGATTTACACTTGATACCTGCAATACAAGTTGTCATTGCTCATACATCAACTATATACTAATACAGGCTACCTTATATTTCACCAATTAATGGCAAAGTTGGTTCATCTTAGAACCTTCTCAACCGATACTGTTAGTGTAGAAGAATTTGGGAAGTGAATAAAATGATGTAGAAGCACAAAATATAATCTGCCTTCCAAATCTGCAAAGAAGATTATGGTCCTAAAATTGGAAGCTAGTGGTAGATTATCTAGGACCCAAGATGCTTAGTTGAAATCTGATATGTTAGTCCAAAGACTTGCAATGTGAAATGCATTGTGAGTTGGATTATTATTGGGAGCTTTTGTATCATGGTTTACAATTTTGCTTAACCGTGGGTTTTTATTAGGCGAAAAAATAAAAGGAAGAATTGCAGTTTAAATGTTTTAAATTATGGAAGAATTTTGGAAATGAATAAAATAAGTTTAAATCACAAATCACAATATTTTCCTTTTTAATTTTTAATCTAGATATTGGGAGCGGATGATAGATTATCTAGCACCCATGATGATAGCTTGAAAACTTATACATCAGTACAAAGACTTACATTATTGAAACTACTCTACTGGTTTTCGCTTCATATGTTGCTATGATAAATTGTTGCAAAAGTTTAATCTTTGAGTATGATATAAATTATTAAAAGTGCAATTTTCAAGTCAAATAGGCTTAAAAGGCCATCTATCTATTGATCATAATTATATGAAGCAGAAGCTATTTTATATAATGTTGTGAATTATAGAGTTAAAACTTTACCATTATCACCTAATAAAGATATAATTGCCAAATAAATGAACCTATTGTTTTTCTTACAAAAGGGGGAGTGTGTGTGTGTGCGCGCATTGCCATATTGACCATTTTTGCAAGTGTTTATTAATGAAGTTCGTGTTCTAATAATCATTTGTTGTGTATGTGTGTTTTGTGAGCAATCATCTTTTGTGCTTCATTTGGTGGTTTATGGTCCCAATATCTTTGGGAGAATGATGCGTTTCAGGACTAGCTCAACCAAATGTGTGTATTTGTGTGTGTGTGTGTGTGTGTGAAGTTATTGACTTTTCTCAGTTGTTCCAGGGCTTCGAACAAGTTTATGCAGTGAAAAAAAGGAAGAAAAAAAAAGGCTTGCTGAGGAATAATTTCTTAGTCCCTTGGGTGTAGGAATGTGCAGTTGCACACCTAAAATGTAGCATAAACAGGCTAAGTGTACTCTATTTAAATTTTCTAGTGAGTTTGATTCAAATTGCTTAGGACCCAAGATGGAGATTTGAGACTATGGCCCCGTTTAGTAATCCCCTTCCCCTCCCCTCCCCTTATGGATAATTTTTTTTGTTGAGTAAAAGTTAAAAGTGATTGATGTGATATAAAGTAGAAAGAATTTATATAGAAAAGTAGAAAAATTTTGTATTGTAGTGAGTTTTTTTATTTAAATAATAATAAAAAATTGTTGATGTGATATAAAAAGTTAAAAAGATTAAGAATGTTTTGAGTTGATGTTTTTTGGGAAAGGTGAAAATAAGGGGAAGGGAGAGGGGAGGGGGTTATTAAACGGGGCTTATATTTGACTTGAATTTTGTTTTTTTTTTTTATAAGTAATGAAATTTTATAAAAAAACGTAAAACGCCCCTAAGTACACATGAAGCATACACAAGAGCAGCTGAAACAGCCCACAAAAAGAAAGAAACCAAATAAACCCTCAAAAACCAAAAGCCCTCAAACCCAAAGCCTCAAGAAGCACACCCTTCTGCAGCACGTGAGCCTTGCCTTTCCTATGTCTAGAGGAAGCACTTGCATCACCATAATTAATGGAGCTTACCAAATTCAAAATCTCCCCCCTCCCTTTGGTCTTAGGCTGCGCAACCTTCTGAAGAGTCCATTGATCATTTGTTCATGCATTGTGTGGTTGCTACAGAGTTGTGGAGTATGATTTTGTAGCTGTTTGGTGTGGTGTGGTGTGGTGTAGTTAATGCCGCGATCGGTGAAAGACATGTTGGATAGTTGGAGGGGGCAAAAGGGCAACCAGACGTTAATACCGATTTGGCAAATGGCTCATTTGTGTATGATGTGGTGTGTTTGGAGGGAACGAAATGCACGCTTTTTTGAAAACTGTGAGACTAGTTTGATTAACTTGAAAAAATTAGTGATACAAACTTTGTTTTTGTGGAGAGTGAGACTACAGTCTATGTCTGAGTGTTCTTATTCTGATTTTCTAGATAAGTGCTCTATTTTCTCTTTAAATTAAGGGTTTCATGTATACATCATGTGTACCATGGGTTGCGCCCCTCTACACTTTTTGAAATATACTTATAAAAAAAAACTTCCTGAAGAAAGTCTTCTTCAAAGGCATCCATAATCGCCAAGGACGGATCCTTGTCCTCAACACGATCCAACTCCTAATCCAATGCCATGTTTGTAGGAAGAACATCCAAAGGGTAAGGGGAATCTCCATCTTCCCCATCTAAACCTACTGGCCACTTCTGAGATTGGGACAAACCATTCACCCTGGAATCATCACTCTTTCAAACGGTTGGAGTGACACAACCACCCAAGGGGGGGGAATCCCTACCACCCCAATTCCCTTTACTTCTAGAGTCGATGATAACATGACCGACTCTAAAAGCGAGGTATGATGAGTTAAAGCTTTCACAGCCGGGCTCGAGTTGAGAAACTCCCGTCGAAGGAGGCCTTTCATCGAAGTAGATGGCTTAACAAAATCCTTCACGGAATCTGCCACTCTTGCAGAGTCCATCACTGGAAGCACTGCAACTGCTTCATTGGCTGCCACAAACTCTACAAATAAATTCTCATCCAAATGCCCTAATTTGCCTTCCATTTTGGTAGTACTTCTGGAAAAGCTTAGAAACCGACAACAAAATTGTCAAGGATGTATAGCTTCTTTTTCTTTTGTTATATTGAACCCATCCTCGTTTCTGTCTTACTCTACCCTTCTTAAACCAATTCCCAGCCCAAATTGTACTACTCAGTCTTATCAATTGGTTGTAGCCTTAAAATTTGACTACGGGTATTCTCCTGCATCAGTTGTAATTGTATCCTTTAGCTATAGCTAATTCATGGGTTTAGAGGGAAAAAAAAAACATATAGTAAAAGTGAAAGAACAGCTAAATATTCTTATGGAAGATGAGTGCTTTCTGTTGTGCCTTGTACTACATTAAGGGTCCATTGGTGGCAAGCCCAAGCTCAGTGCTTAGGCTGCACAGGTTTTTATCTTTTGCAGCTAGGCGTGCATGTTCTAATTGTAAGGATAGCTAGTCGATGAAGGAAGAGAAATAGATATGTTTGAAAATTCAACCAAGACAGGATTTATGATCATTTTGTGATGCCTTTATTTACTTGTAATTTCAGACGCAGAAACAAATACAGGGTTTAATCTTTGTTAGCTGGGTTTGAGCGTGCTTCTTAATCTATATCAACATTTACCTTCTTTTTTTTTTTTTTTTTTGGGGGGGGGGGGGCAGTTCTCCTCTTTTTGCCTTCATGGTTACAGTTTTCAACAAAAAATTTGATCTTGACATTAAACTATGCCATGTAATAATACATGATCCATGTAGAGTATCTTGGATTAGATCACTGCATTCTCTGTTAGTAATCACTTGGATGTGGATGCAGTCAATATCTATCAATCTGTATGTTGAATTCTGCTTCATACTGTATAAAATATAGTTATATGTCTTTTACTGATTTATTAGGAATGGAGCAATATGACCTGCATGGACAGAGACGGGATATGAAGCACAAAGGAAGGAACGTAGTATGGTCAATTGCAATGGACAAGTGCCTCATTGAATCCCTTGCTATTCAGGCTAAAAACGGCAACAAAATTGACAAATGTTTTAATGAAAATGCATACACTGCTGCTTGTATTGCCGTGAACTCCCATTTTAACTTGAACTTGAATAATCAAAAAGTTGTTAATCGACTTAAGACAATTAAGAAGAGGTATAAGATAATAAAGGATATGCTAAGTCAAGACGGATTCAGGTGGAATCCTAACGCAAAGATGATTGAGTGTGACAACGATGATCTTTGGAAGAGATACATTGCAGTAAGTTATTCTTTTTTCTTTTCTTTTTCTTTTCTTTTTTAAAAAAAAGGTTTAATCTCTCTCTTTTTTTTTTTTGGCCCTTTTAAAATGTGTCAGGCTGTTTTTTACAATATTCTTGTTGGGTTTATCATTTCATTGGATAGGCACACCCTGATGCAAGAGGATTTCGAAGCAAACAGATAGAGATGTATGATGAACTAAAAATTGTTTGTGGAAATTATCAAGCCCCTAGTCGTTGGGCTAAGATGAAGGATGGAGGCCATCCAACAGATTCAAGGAATTGTGATGATGGCTCTGCTTCATGTCTTTCCCCAAGTTCAGAAGACCAAAGCGAGACAGATGGAACAGAGTCATATTCGGGAACGCCAGAGTATGCCCAGATGCCAGATGGTACTCAAGATCCTCCCCTGATACCGCCTCTCAGACAGCTCCCTAAACGGCCTCGTGGGTCAGAGGCTCTCCAGGATGCAATGCTGGCAGTGGCATCAAGCATTCGGCGCTTGGCTGATGCGATGGAGCGAAGCAAATGCTCGATTGATGCCCATGAGCTACTAGAGGCTGTAATGGAGATTGATGGCTTGGAAGAGGCTAAACAGATGTATGCTTTTGAGTATTTGAATGCTGACCCTGTCAAAGCCAGAGCCTTCTTGACATACAATGCTCGAATGAGGAAGATATATTTGTTTCGACAGTTCTGGTGGTGGAAGTGAATGCAGGCAGGGCCCTGTCTCACGGCTTTTTCGGGTATATAGTTATGATATTGTGGGTGTTTTCTGGATATTTGCACATTATTTGAACCATCCTTGTTTGGTGTTTTGTTAGGTGAATGTATAGATATTAGATATTCACAGGGTACATTATTTTAAGGGCAGGGTAGAATTACTCGTGAATATAACTGGCTTGAAGCATGGATTGGAAAGACATTTTCTGGCTTCCTTGATGCCTCTTTTGGAAGTGAAGCGAGCAGTAGGTTTAAGAAGTTTTCTTTTCTTACTTTTATATCTGGAAGAGTGCTTATGCTTTTCTAAACTCTAGTGGATTTTTCTATTTCAGCCTTCAATGGGTTTGGGCTGTGCTTTCTTCACATTTGTTATGCTTTTTCGACTTCTTTATGACCATGTTGAGGGATTTGGATTCAGCAATTTGATGTTCGGATGGCTAGTAATTTGGGTAGTAAACGTGATGCAGTCTTTATGAGGTCTATACGTCCAAGTAGGTGAGCGGATAGTTTAAAACTTATTTGGTTAGATGAACTTCATATGAACTCTTTTCACATTTGTTATCCGAATTACAAATTGTTGGGATCTTTATTTCATGTGAAAGTGCTATTTATGGCAGAAATTGCACAAACGACCAAATGATAAAAGGAAATTCTTTTGGGTTTGTCTTTAATTATTAACATATTACTGCTGAGAATGCCGTCGGGAGCAATTCTGTCTCTATGATGGTGTTTATGTTGATCATTTTGCAATGTAGACAGAGAAATCACTTTTATGAAAGCACTTTTGAAGTCAAAAGCAAAATTAATTTTGCAGTAGGAAGTTTTGTTTCGTTTGTAATTTCTCTCTCTCTCCCTTTCTTTTCTTTTAGTTGATCCAATCCAATTACAAGTCTTTCCAAAGCAACTTTATCATGAAGCACAAGCAGGTGAATGAGAAGGAGCTGTTGATAAAACAAAAGGAAAAAAAAAACCCAAAATTTTGATAGAAGGATTTCCATAAGTGAATGGCCGAAGGGGAAAAAAATTATAATAATTGAAATCAATAATAATAGTCTGGTTATTTTATGAAGAATAAAAAAAAATCATCTGACATGACATACCTCATTTATGTTGTATGGTTAGACAAACGGCGGCCTATGTCTAGACCCCTTTTTTTTTTTTTGGTTGTTAAGAGATAGATTTAATCGTTTAATCAATATTTTAACACTTTTCTTCATGTGTGGACTCAATTTTTGTTTTTTAACATATGAGATTCAACATGTAAAATATTTAATTGAAATAGAAGATAAATGACGGAGT
Source organism: Alnus rubra (assembly GCA_028654335.1). Taxonomy (NCBI): domain Eukaryota; kingdom Viridiplantae; phylum Streptophyta; class Magnoliopsida; order Fagales; family Betulaceae; genus Alnus; species Alnus rubra. Next base: position 51,310 of record JAJPGS010001960.1, on the reverse strand, counting down.
AAAAGTTCGTCGAACTCATATCTTTAGCTTTGATACCATGTTAAATTACATTTTATCTCAAAAAACTTAAACTCATAAAAAGATGTAAATTTAATCATTTAATCAATATTTTTTTAACATTTTAACGTTACGGAACAACCAAACTTCATCCAAGCACCCTTTTATCTGCTTCACAAGACCCTGTTCCTTGTACATCGACCACTTCACCAATAATCTCCGCAGGAGCAGGTTCCATTTTTGAAATGGTGGAACCGATGCATATCACGCACGATGATTTCCCGTCCAGTTACAAGTGAAATGTACTTAGTCGCATTATGGCAATCCCCACAAACTCGAAGGTTTTTTCGGATGTGTATGGTTGTGCCTGGACTGGTGTTTAAGAGTCCAAACGCAATAGCCAGCTTCTCGCTATGGCCATTGAGCAACTGCTCCTTAACGTCATCCTCCACATCGTGAATTGAGTTGGTATCAGGCACATAACCAGCAGCCCTGATCTCTTCTCCCAGTGTGTCAAGAAAAGCATATATTCTTTTGGATTGGGGATGGCTCGTGCTTCCAGAATGGAACGCGTGAACCTCATTTCTCAAGTCCACTAAACTGCAACCAGGAGTTTTCCGAAGCCTGCTCTTCTCCATCATGGTTCTCACTTCCGCCATTTTGTCCCACATTGAAGCTGTGGCATATATATTACAGAGCAGTACATGGTATCCACCTTCATCCGGGTTTAACTCGAACAGTTTTTCTGCTGCCTTCTCCCCCAACTCAACATTTTTATGGATTTTGCAGGCACCCAACATGGCCCCAAATACAGTAATCCCAGGCTCCATAGGCATCTTTTGAATGAAATCCCAGGCTTCATTGAGCTTTCCAGCTCGACCAAGAAGGTCAACCATAGCTCCATAGTGATCCATTGAGGGCGTTAAACCATAATCTTCCTTCATGCTGGAAAAGAAGCTGAGTCCCTCTTCCACCAAACCTGAGTGGCTGCAAGCAGAGATAACACACAGAAAAGTTATGTCATTTGGCTTGACAGTTCCCTTTTGCATATCATAGAACAGTTCTACAGCAGCTTTTCCAAGGCCGTGTGTCCCGTATCCATCTATCATAGCATTCCATGTTGTCACATGCCGCTCTTCCATCATGTCAAAGAGCTTTCTTGCGATGTGAACAGCTCCGCATTTAGCATACATGTCAACAATAGCAGTCATCACAAAGACATTTTTGTCCAAGCAAGTTCTTATAACGAGTCCATGCATCCACTTTGCTTGACGTGTAACTGACAACTCGGCCAGAGCAGGAATAACACTTACCATGGTAAATGAATCTGGTTTTATACTTTGTGATTTCATCTCACAAAAGTGATTTAAAGCCTCATTTACCCGCCCATTTTGAGCATAACCTAATATCATGGCATTCCATGAGACAAGGGTTTTTCCCTGCAAGTTTTCAAATACTTCAGCAGCAAGATCAACTCTCTTACATTTGGAATACATGGATATCAAAGAGTTCATCACAGAAACATCAGATCCAAGTTTCAATTGATCCAATAATTTATGAATGAATTTTCCCCGCTCAAGATCACCCAAGTCAGCACACGCATGTAAAGTTCCCATAATAGTAACATTGGTCGGTTCAAACCCTTCATCCAGCATCCTCTGAAAAATTGCCATTGCTTCCTCAGGATCTCCACTTTCTACATACCCATCAATCATGGTATTCCACGAAACGGCAGTCCTTTGTTTCATCCTGTCGAAGATTAACCGAGCAATCCCCACCGACCTACATTTTGAATACATGTCTACCAAAGCAGTAGAAATATTTACAAGCGATTCAAACCCAGCTCTCATAACATAGCCATGAATCGACTTTCCAATCATCAAGGACACAATATGTGCAGCGGCAGGCAAGATAGTGACCAATGTAATCGAATCAGGCTTTTGTCCTTTCTCCTGCATCTGTAAAACCAACTCTAACGCTACTTTTGCCAACCCGTTTTGTGCATATCCAGCAATAATCGTATTCCAAGACACCAAGTCCCTTTCGGGCATTCTATCAAACATCTTATAAGCTTCATCGATCTGCCTACACTTTGCATACAAATTTACCACCCCAGTCATTGCAAACAAATTGGACGAATGGCCACTAGTTATAAGCTGCCCATGAATCTCCTTACCCCTCCTAAGGTCCGTATTATCACCGCAAACTTTCAACAAATAGGTAAAATTATAAACCACGGGCTCAACTTCATCATACTTCATTCGACAAAAAAAAGACACAGCATTGTTCAACGACGAGTTCTTGGCATACCCTTTGAGCATAGTGTGATAAAGCGCGTCGAGTTTATCCTCAATGGGCTCGAAAACACGAGCCGCGTCGCTCACGCTACCGTACTTACAGAACAAACTGACGAGCTTGGTTTGGAACAGATGCTCATCGGAAAGGCCGTTCTTGATGATGAGAGGTAGAATTTGGTGGAGCTCTTTCATGCAAGTGCAGAGCTCAAGGAGAAGGGCTGCAGGGTGCTTATAGACATGAGAAGGAATGTGGGTTCTTGTTGATAGGGTGTGAGAGACAGTAGGCGATGAAGAGGTGATTGTTTTGGAAGGAATTGCCGGGACTTTGCTGTTTGTGATGGGCAGGAGGGGCGTGGGGTGGAGGACCTGTGAGCTCATCGTTCTCGCTCTCTACATTTCCTGTGGATTTTTTTGAGGATTGACTTCAAATTTATATTTTTCGAAATGGATAATTGCATTATTATCCTTAGGGTTAACCTAAATTACAAATCACTCACTGTAGTACGAAAAGTTCATGAAAGGTCTTCATGGTAAGCTATAATTACGAATCACTCCCTAAACCCGTTTTCCGGCCACCAAGTTAACAGATTCCGTTAGTTTCTCACGTCATACCTTATAGGAAATTGACACATGGCCACCCCAGGCCTAGGGAGGCCGTGCGTCACCCCCTAGATGTGGTCGGGCCACCCCAGCAACCACCCCTTCGCTATTTTTTATTTTAAAAAAAAAAAAAAAAAAAAAAAATTTAAGTTTTATTTATTTATATTTATTTATTGTAATTAATAAGTGTTAATTTCTTATTGGGTATGACGTGGCAAACTAACAGAATTTGTTAACTTGGTGGACGAAAATAGGTTCAGAGAATGATTCTTAATTCGTAATTCGTAATTATAGTATACCACAATGATCCTCCATGAACTTTATGTACCACAGGGAGTGATTTGTAATTGAGGCCAACCCCAGGGATCAATGATGCAATTATCCATTTTCCAAAACTAAATTTACGCCCTCCACCTAATATTTCAACTTTTATTTTTTTTTGTTATAACTGATAATGCAATTCTTAAAAAAACATTTATATATATATATATATATATTGCAACCCTAATTATATATTAGAAAACATTACAAAAATTAAAAAGTCAGAAGAATATTGCAAATAGAGTGGTAATTATAAAAGAGGCCGTGAGAGGAGGTCTCATGCCCGAGCAACTTGCTCGGACACAACTCCTATACAATTTTTTCTGTCCCTCAACAAACCTCTATTCTATTGGGCTGATGTGACAATGCTCATCAATCTCTAATTCTTTTTTTTTTTTTTTTTTTTCTATATAAAGGTTGATCCAATAGCTAACAGACACTGCCACATCAGCCCAATGAGAGGGTGGAATGAATGTGTAGTATTTTAAATTACTCTTAAACTAATCCCTTGCGCGATTGCAATGAGATTATAATACAAACATTTGTATAATTGCTGGCGGTTTTGTTTTCCTGCTGCTTAGGATTATTGGATCATGGACATTACATTATCATTGAATGGTGATATGCACAAGGGTTGCTCCGAGTACTCTCCGATGATCACCCCCACCTAATGGGGGTGGGAGTTTGGAATAGTCATCGACCGCAGCTTTGAAGTCCGTTGAAGGGGAAAAGTTCGAGTAGAGTTCAAACAATGTTTTCTTCCAAACTGGGTTATACGAGACTTCTCCGATGATCTAGTCTATTAAACTGACGTGTTTAAAGATGAAGGTAACCTTCAGCCAATCATGAAATGCTTGCAATCTACTGTAAGAATCCAGTGAGAGAGAATTGAATGGAAGCAAACAAGTTTCTACACAATATAAGCCAATCCTGAGCCTACATCTTTAAGTCTACTTCTTTGATGGTTTTCAGTACAATAATCTGCACCTTTTCAACTGTGACATCCATAAGCATGTAGAGCAACAACTTGAAAGGAACCACTAGGGTTTTGGGCAGAAAATAAAACTTGCTTCCCCAAGTAGTAGTCTTTCTTCACACGTACAGACCCAAACCAAGAAGGCACTACCTCCTTAAAGAGTCGCCTATACTAGCATTCTGCAAGGAAGGATCACTGCAAGAATGCTTAAATGTATCAATGATTGATTCAAACAAAGGATCTCTGCAAGACTGCTTAATGTAACATGACATTGCCACTTTTAGGCTTAACATCAACCAAAAATTATATCTACAGACACTAAAAGAACATAACTATAAAGAGATTCAATGCTGAACTCAACTCAACTAAGCTTTAATAGTACCACTTAAGAATCAGATTATCACACTATTAAATGACATGGAAAATATGAATTCAGAACATTTGAAACCTGCTCATAGGCTATACTGACCATTGGTGAATGTTACAAAGGATATTGGAGGAAATTAAGTCTTTACTCTTCAAAACTTTGTATCAACTGTTATGTTTCTCCTTTGACGAATAGTTTTAATTTTCTTGTTCTTTTTGCTCCTTCTACTTAGGTGCTTGCTCTTGTATACTTTCTGTCTACCTGGGGGCGCATTACGCTTTTAATGATACATTTTGATTATTATAGAAAAAAAAAATTATTGGATGCAAAAAGATATCAATTCCTACTTATTAAGTGCATACAGTGTTTGAAATTTATAAACTAATACTGCTGTTTCAAACGGTTACTTATCCATCAGATAGACTAGCATGTCAGGAAAATATATATAATTTTTTTTTATATATATATATATATAAGTAATTGACAATATCATTAAAGCATAAGGCGCCCCTAAGTAAATAGAGAGTATAAGGAAACACCTAACTAGAAGAAGACAAACACTATAACTAATCGACAAAGGAGTTACATAAGCAATTGTCCACAGATACAAAGTTATGAAGAATAAAGACAAAATATCCTCTATTGTCCTCTCCCGATCTTCAAAACTTTTGTTATTCCTTTCCCTTTACAAACACCATAAAATGCACGTAGGTACCATCTTCCACACTACAGCACTCCGCGAACTGCTAGAGATCCACTAGCAGGCATACAGATCAACAACACATCTAGGCATAATCCACAACAACTCAAACCAACTGAAAAGGGCAATTCAAATGGAATAAGCCATGTCACAATGAAGAAGAAGGTGGTCCACGGACTCCCCATTCCTCTTATACATGCAACATCTGACACAAGCACAATGACTCAAGGAAGATGCATCAACAACCTTTATGCTCTCAACAATAAACTGGAGAACCTAAATGCAACTAACCAAACCACAAAACTGAATACCAACTCACAACAAACCTCCCCTGTACATTCTCTCATTAAAATGCATCAACTCAGCCATCCATTGGATAGAAGAAAGAATAGGGTCATAGAGGAGAAAAAATAAATGAAACGACACGGAACAGAATGAAATGTTATTTGCATTGCAAGAGACCAACCCCTGATATTTTTTATGACGAGGAACCCCTTCACTTTGTGTATCCACTCTTGTCAGGTAAACCTCGGACCAGTGTAAAGCGTCCCCTCCCAACAAATTGGAGGATCCTGATCATGTGAAGTTCAAGTTCAAATACAAGCACCAAGCTATTCAATTGTTCATAACAAAACGACAGACAAATACATATATAATCATAAAAATGTCTCAGATATTCTCGATGCTTCCTTGATCAAAGACGTCAAATTTTAACCAAATTACACCAGAAAGTACACTTCTTCCTCTGTATGCGAACAAACCAAACCAAAAGAAAATGCATAGATATGGACAATGTGTCAAAAATTTCACCTTAACCCATCAATTATTCAATCACAACATACACAACAACTCGTATACAAATCATTAACAGACAATCCAAATTCATTAACCATTGACAAATTTTCACAGGAATCTGACCTGACGTTACACTATACGACTTGGTATAACCAATCAATCAAGCTCAAGCTCAAGCTCAAGCTCGAACGCGCAGTTGCTCCGTATCACCGCCAAAATGTGAAATCCTGGAGGCCATATTGGCCACCTGCGCCTGCATCTGAGAGGCACGCACCTTCGCGGCAGTGGCGCGGTGGAAGAACTGCTCGCGCGACAACAATCGCACGGTCCTCAGGTACTGATCGAACGGCATCACGCCATCCTGCGCCGCCTTGTCCAGCGAATACACCACATCCTCGATGGCCAAGTCCGCGGCCGCGCACTCGACCATCTGCTTCGACAACGCATCCACGCAATCGAAGGCGTCGTCCACGTCTATCGCGTGGCCACCTAAACCCCTCGCAATCTTGGCTTGGTTGTCTCTCAGCCACGACTCCAAGACGTCGCCGTTCATCAAAACCATCTGCAGCTGCTGCTCCAACGCTTCCTTCTCGTCGATCAGTTCCTTGTGGCCTCTGTTTATCTCTTCTCCGCGGTGTCTGAGCACGGCCTGCGCGTTGAAGAGCGCGTCCATGTCCCCCTCACGGGCCTTCCTGATCCCGGAGATGTCTGCGTGGACGACCTCCACCAGCCTGTTCACCGCGTTCCTCTTGTACACCTCCGACGGGTCCTCCGTCTGCGCCCCACCATAAGGAGACGGCGGGTACACCCTAGGCGGGCGCGTGTAGCCCACGCTCGAGGCATTTCCATTGGGATGACTGAAACTGGGGCTGGGGCTAGGGCTAGGGCTAGGGCTAGGGTTAGGGCTAGGGTTAGGGGCGGAGCGGCGCTGGGAATAGAGAGGTGGGTCGCGGCCAAAGTGGAGGCTGAGATCGTGGGCCAGGCCGGCGAGATTGGAGCTGGGGTAGATCCAGTTTTGGAGATAAGGGACGGAGACGAGGCCTGAGGGGTTGACGTGGGCGTGGGGGCGCTTGATGACCATGTCGCGCGTGGGGTTGACGTAGACGCAGGGAGGGTGGCGGGGGTAGGACTCCATGAGCCAGATGATGACGGGGATGTTGTAGGTGAGGCCCTGGAAGGACATGGGGACGGTGCCTTCGGCCTGGAGGAGGTTGACGGAACGGCCGTCGTTGTGGGTGAACGTCGCCGTTTTGGGCTCGAGAGAGGGGTAGGCGGAGGAGAGAGCGACGAGGTGCTGGCGGATGAGCCACTTGGTGTCCTCGGAGTAGGGGAGCGCCGAGGGTCCGCGCTGGGAGAGGACGGAGCTCAGGAACTGCTGGGTCTGCTGGGGGTTCGGCGGGGCCTGACCCGCGTGCACCGGCGGTGACACCATCCAAAACTGTTAATTACAAGGAATTTGCTTGGGTTTGTGTGTAGTTACGGTATTCGTGTTGTGATGGGGTTTGATTTGTTTTGGGCAGAGGAGTAAAGGCGTTTGGGGAAATGCTTGGAAACGGGTGGGAAAGCGTTGAGCACGCGCAAGTGCTGTCTCTCTCTCTCCCTCCCACGTAACAGAAAGAAAATTCTACTATTGTAGGGTGGAAATTGGAAATTTTACTGTGCTATTTAACACGCACGCTGGGGAATAAGATCTTTCATGGTGGATTGAATTTTGTTGTATCTAATAATGTATATAAGTATCGTGCCATTTAAAAAATTTAAATAATTATCATATAGTGATATATATATACTATTAAATTTATAAAATTTTATCTAAACCATGAAAAATAAATTCTCTATTTTACTTGATTAACACAGTAGTAAATTGTCACCCCATAAAATGTTTAGGATGTTATAGTAGACAGTAGTGGACCTTCACCAAGAGACTGTATTATTTATAAAAATTAGTGATATGTAGACTATCACGTAACAATTCATATTTTAATAACGAAAAGTTCAGTTTGTAAGAAAAATAATAGTTATACCCCTTAAAGAACTCAATTAGTGATTCTTTCAAACGGCTTTCAACAGAGATTGCTAAAAATTAAATGATTTCAATCCAAAAGGCAGAAAGATAATAATTTTGAGTTCTGACTTTGTATTTTAGTTTGGTTTATTTCTTTTGTAATTTTTTTTCTTCCTTCTTTTTTGGGGTAGTCTAAGTCTTCGCATTGTCGCTTACGAATAGATCGGCCAACTACTTGAAACGCGTAGAATATCGGCGAGGCAGATTTCGGGATTAAAATTTAACAAAAACTAAACTAAAAAACGACTTAACAAAGAAGAAAAAAGAAAAGCGAGAGAAACCAAATTATAAGGCAGAAACTACTAAATGCATTTTCATTGGCAAACAAGAAACAACCATCAACACAACCATTGTCTGTCTATCTTTTCTCCTTTTGCTCCAAAGTCCTAAGGAGATGGAGAAATAACAAATTGCCTGGGCACACTGAAGATGTCCTTGCCTGCAAAGGGGGATGTCCACTCGCGCGAAACGGGGGCGGAAGATGATGATTCTGTAGCCACCCCGCCATCCTGCAACCCTGATATGAAGTTCCCATTTGGATTGCCCAGCCTCATGCCTGAGCCGTTCCTCCAAAAGGAAGAGAGCCCCAGCAACAACCCACTTGATGATTTGGAATCTGACGGGTAATTCACAGCCCAATTTATACTGGTATAGTCACAGTCAGGCATCAACCCACCTGTGTTCCAATCCACATGCGAAGATGAGCCAAATGTTCCTGCCGAACCCTGTGCCGGAAACAGCCCAAGAGAGGATGGAGCTGTAAGTGAATGCGAGGATCCGCCCATTGTGCTCCATGAACCCTGAGGCTCAGAAGGAACCATAAGTGACGGCGAAGATGCACCCCTTGTGCTCCATGAACCTCCCAGACCAGCTGATGTGGGATCCACTGGCCTGAACATGAAAGGAAATTCTTTATAAGGAGCCTGATGGTAGAACTGCTCCGAGCTCTGATTTTCCCGACCAAGGCTGCCTACCGTCTGGTTTTGAATGATCTTCCCATTTGACCTTATGTTTTCAACGGCTGGAACACTACTTATATACCATGGAACTGTTCCTGCAGGTGAAGAACTTACGCTAGAAACATGGTTTTGCTTGGCATTTAAGGTTTGGGGACGCTGCATCACAACTACTGGCTCCCTCACTGCTACTTGCTGTAATATTCTTCCTTCGTTTCCAACAACACCAAGCCGCGCCTCCACCTTTTCTGATAGAGGTGCTACCTGCATAGGTGGTGCCAAATTCAATGAAGCACAAGGGTTTGATCCGGTAGCAGCCCACCTCTTCTCTGCCAGTGCCTTCAGTTGATTCGCCTTTAAAAGCTGTAGATTTCTATTTCCAGGTTCTGGAAATGTTGGCATTGCTGCCGTTGTCTTGGGGTAGTTAAAATCCCTTTCATTTCTTCTTTGCTGTATTGTAGCTGAAGCTGCAGGAATTTCTTGTGCCCTCATCAGGTGCTTGGTCCCAGTAGTTTCTTCTGGCTTTGATGGAGTAGAAGGTTGTTCCTGCTTCTGTGCTCTTAACATATCTTCGGCCTTGTCAAGATCACCTTCACAGGCAACAACAGCTCGTTCAACCTCTTGCATGGAGCATTTGTATCTCACCTCCAACGCTGAAATCCGAGCCAGCTCTTCACTAATATCAATTTTCAGATTGGCCCCACTTCCAAGTTCAGTAACATCTTTCTGGTGAGCTTCTTCTTCATTTCCATCAAAAAGCCAGGCAACCGATTCCTCTACCTTGCCCTCATTCATCATCAGCGCCAATGTTGCCCTTTCAAAAGAGAACCCCATTGCCACTAGCTGCTGAGAAAGTACTTCCAGCTTCCTTGACATGAGATAGCCAGTGCAACGATCATGCAACTCTTGTGCCCGCTTCTCTCTCTGCCGCTGGTGCTTCCGCTCATTTTTCAGACGAATCTTCTCTCGCCTGTCATTGTCAGAACCAGGTACTACCTCCTGCCGCAAAGTAGAATGAGCTATCTTCTCCTTTGGGTCTTCAGACTCACCAGAGCAACTGCCATTGTTGGAAACTGAGTCATACTCGGATATTGTTCCATGAGGGCTGCTAGAATGCTCATCTGTATCATCTATATTACGGAAACGACCACTGTCATGTAAAGGTGGCAAAGGGGCAACTGATGATGTTTCTAGTGTATGGAATGTTCCAGAGACTGGATTGTAAGCATTTGCTGGACTGCCACCCCCCGTGTTAGTAGAACCGGAAGGCTTGGAAGAAGTCTTCTGTTGTTCCTTTGCAGCCCCTGCAGAGGGCTTGTTCTTGGATTTGGACTTGGATTTTGATGCTGGAGACATCTTTCTGGCTTCAAATTAGATAAAACGTTACTACAACTTGAGGAAAATCAATTTTTGCTTTGCTAGAATTAGTATCTGAAAACAAAATCTATGCAGCCAAACCGTATGAACCTACATAATATATATATATATTGATTAAATTCAAAAACAGCGATAATCAGTATTCAAAACCAAGAGATTGTTGAGCCAATAACTTCATAAACGGAAATCCTTCCCCTTGCTATTACTGATTCACATTTCACATTAAATAAAATTAAGGACATGCAATAAATTTACAAGCTGCCCCAAATGATTTGCAGCTAGAGTAAAAAAGTTTTCACAGAATCATACGTAAATAAATGGAGAACTAAAACCTTCCACAATACTAAGAGCATGCCAAGCCTGCTAGGCAATCTCTTAGAGGCCGGCTTTCATCCAAAATCCTATAGGAACCACAAAGATAGTTTAAGCTTCTTCTTGTATGCATACACTTTGTTCGTGCATTTATGGGTCTCAATATATTATTAACTACACATCACAGATCCACAAAGTTTCCTACTTTTCAGGAAACCATGAGTTAAGAGAGGAGGATATCCCATCCCACAAACCAACTGTAAATCCATAGTTCTTATACAGAAACCTCTTAAAGCACAACTGTCAAGAAACACCTCAGCTCTTATGAAAGGAAATAGAAACCATTAAAAAATTCAGTATTCCACTCACATTCTTTCTCAATCTCTATAAAAATCCAAAGAGTTGGGAGAGGGACAGTTGTTGTCATACCACGAACCAACAAACAATAAAACATTGATCGTTGAACAGTAGAATTGTCTTAAAAATCTGTGTTCCCCTAGTTGGTTTTGCCTTAAACATCTTAGTTCTCATATATGAAAATTTTCACTCAAAATTCCCTATTTTATTCATATTAAATTAGGATTACAAACAATAAAATCAAGTTACATTAAGAGCTAAAAAAATAATAATAATAATAAAGTAAGGAAGAACATGACATTTATAAGACACATGGAATATCATCAGTATTCAGTAATTTACTCGCATCATTGGGTTACTAGCACTCCCTCAAGTGAGTAAACACTAATCATATAGTTTTTTTTTTATATATATATATATAACATACACACAACTCACGCACAACAAACAGGACTAAACCCATGACCTTACCCTCCATCCCTTATAGGGATAGAGCATTTAGTCCAAATATCATTGGCATGATATATGGTGTGGAGATCGTCCTTTGAAGGAATCTTTTTCGGAGTTATTTTGTCTTGCAAGGAATAGGGATGCAATGGTGGCTGACCTTCGAAGTGTTAGCAATGTTACGGTTCGTTGGGACATTAACTTCACCAAGTTGGTGCATGATTGGGAGGTGGACTTCGACTCCTCTTTCTTCAATTGCAGGAGTGGGTCGGGAGGGTGATGATAGACTATGTTGGTGTAAGTTTAATACAAAACTAGGAAAAGGGCCTTAAGCACTTGATGCTTAGGGTTTTGTATTGATGTATATTTATAGGGATTTACAAGTACATGTATGTCGTGTACACTGTCATTTACATAAGGTAAGAATCATTCTATTCTAGGAAGGTAGATATGGTGATATAGCCGTTGAGGTACAATAGGAAAGTTGCAAGAGAATAATGCTAGCTGTAGGTTTTATATGGAGAGAGTATCCGAGTGTGTGATTGTTGGAGAGGATTGCCTTGATTCACGGCTGATTGATCTAGGATTTGTGTGGCGGCTGCTAGGGTTTGTGTGTTGACCATTATATCCTTAACACCCCCCCGCAAACTGAGGGGAGGGACGACCGGAAGTTTGTCACGCAAGGAGCAGAAGCGATCGGCCGGGAGGCCTTTAGTGAAGATGTCGGCAAGCTGGTCAATGGTGGAGAGGTAGCGGAGCTGAATGTCTTTGTTGAGAACCTTGTCCCGGATAAAGTGGACATCAACTTCGATGTGCTTGGTGCGGGCATGAGAGACCGGATTGGAGGCAATGGCAAGAGCGCCGGAGTTATCACACCAAATTGTGGGAGGAGATGGCAAGGGAAGCTGTAATTCTTTAAAGAGCATGCGGAGCCAATAGAGGTCAGCAGTAGTGATAGCCATGGCACGGTACTCGGCTTCGGTGCTGGATCTGGAGACGACAGTTTGTTTCTTAGCGGACCAGGTGATGAGGTTGGAACCAAAGAAGATGCCATAGCCAGTGGTGGAGCGGCGATCGTCAGGGTTGCCAGCCCAATCGGAGTCACAGAAGCCGTGGAGGGTGAAGGAGCCTTTGGTATAATGGAGGCCAAAATCGAGGGTGCCTTTGAGGTAACGAAGAACTCTTTTAGCTGCTGTCCAGTGCACGGAGGTGGGAGCTTGCATGTGCTGGCAGAGTTGATTCACTGAATAGGCAATGTCCGGGCGCGTGAGAGTTGCATATTGGAGGGCCCCAACGAGTTGTCGATAAACAGAAGGATTGGGAAGGGGTTCACCATCATTCTTGGACATCTTGGAACCAGAGAGGCAGGGGCTGCGGTATGGCTTGGAGTCAAGCATGCCAGCACGGTAGAGAAGGTCCTGAATGTATTTGGATTGCCGGAGGTGTATGCCAGTAGAGTCCCGGGTGGTTTGAATGCCAAGGAAGTAGGAGAGAGAGCCAAGGTCCTTCATGGCAAAGTCAAGTTGGAGTTTGCCTATAACCGATTGCATGGAGGCGTTATTGTTACCTGTGATAATAATATCATCGACATACACTAGGAGAAAGATGTGAGATCCGTTAGTGTGAAAAGTAAAAAGAGAAGGATCAACTTGAGAAGTAGAAAATCCAATTTCTAAGAGAGAAGTAGAGAGCCGGGTGAACCAAGCCCGGGGAGCTTGTTTGAGCCCATAGAGAGCTTTATGCAGCTTGCACACATAAGTAGGGAACTGAGGGTTTTGGAACCCTTGAGGCTGTTCCATAAAGACATCTTCATCAAGGTAGCCGTGAAGGAAAGCATTGGAGACATCCAGTTGTGTGATGTTCCAATCAAACTGAACGGCTAAGGCAATGAGTAACCGAATGGTGGGAGGTTTTATGACTGGGCTAAAGGTGTCATGGTAGTCAATTCCAGAAAGTTGATCAAAGCCTTTGGCGACGAGACGGGCTTTGTAACGGTCAATGCTGCCATCTGGTTTTTGTTTGAGCTTGTAGACCCATTTGTTGCGGACAACATGTTGGTGGGAAGGGCGGGGACAAAGAGACCAAGTGTTGTTGGAGAGGAGTGCTTGGAATTCAGCAGTCATAGCAGCAACCCATTCAGGTTGGGATGCAGCTTGACGGTATGTTGAAGGTTCGGGTGGAAGGACGACAGAGGTATAGGTGAGTAGAGGATGTTTGATAGTATGAAAGGTGGTGAAGTTAGGATAAGTTCGAGGTTTGGAGGATCCGGTTTGGGATCGGGTGATAGGACGGTTGCTAGGGGCTACTAGGTGGGTAGGGAGAGGAGGAGGGAAGATAGGGGAGGGGAGAGGTGCGGGAGTGGGGAGGAGGGGAGAGGTGAAGATGTATGGGATGCTGGGGATGGAGATGCGGAGGGAGACAGGGGAGTGAAAGTGTAGTTTGTAGGGTCAGGAGGTGAGGATGTAGGTGAAGGGAGAGCAGTAGAGGGAGAAGACGGATGAGGGGAAGAGGGTAGGGGGAAAAGAGCAGCAGGTTGGAAGAAGACGGGAGTATTGGGGGCTGTAGTGATTTTACAGGACCCGTGAGAGAGAGATGGTGTTTTGGCTGGGAATTTGGTTTCATCGAAGACAACATTGCGGGAAAGGTATATTTTGTGAGAGTGAGGATCAAGACACCGGTAGCCACGTTGGTTGGCACCATAGCCGATAAATATGCAGGGCTTGCTTCTGAAGGATAGTTTATGAGCAGCATAGGGACGAAGCAGGGGATAGCAGAGGCAACCAAAGGCACGGAGCAGTGTGTAGTCAGGTTCTTTATTGAAAAGTTTGAAGAAAGGGGAAGTGTTATTAGTGACTGGTGAGGGCAGACGATTGATAAGAAAAATGGAGGTAAGGAAGGAGTCTACCCAGTATTTAGAGGGTAAACCGGATTGAGCAAGGAGGGTCAAGCCGGTTTCAACTATGTGTCTATGTTTTCTCTCAGCAATACCATTTTGCTGAGAGGTGTGTGGACATGTGAGTCGGTGAAAAATGCCATTTTGGTCCAAGAATTGTTTGAAGGTGGTGGAGGTATATTCTCCACCATTATCAGTTTGAAAATATTTAATAGTAGTGGAGAATAGATTTTCAACAAGTAATTTAAATTTAATAAAGCACTGAAAAACTTCACTTTTATTCATAATAGGATACAACCAAGTAAACCGGCTGTATTCATCAATAAACAAAACATAAAATCGGCACCCACTCAGTGATGGAACCGGAGAGGTCCATACATCAGAGTGGATCACTTCTAAAGGACTCGATGAACTTCTAATGGACTCTGAAAACGGAAGTTGTTTGGACTTGCCAAGTTGACAACATTCACACACAGTGGACTGATTGACTGAACCGAGAAGAGGAAGGTGTTGATGACGAAACAGATGCTGTAAAATAGAGAGAGAGGGGTGTCCCAATCGTTGATGCCAAACCATATCAGTGGTTTTGACACCAAGGAGGGCAGTGAACCCGGATGCTTTATTCAAGGAGTGAGGGTGCAACCGGATGGGGTACAACCCATTTTCACTGGGTCCGTGGAGCAGAATTTTCCCTGTCAAATTGTCCTTCACAGTAAAATCAACATCAGTTAGAGCAAACCAGCATTTGTTGTCTTTACAGAATTTGTTAATAGAAAGTAAATTGGCAGAAGCAGCCGGGCAATGTAAAATTTGTGAGAGAAGAAGTTTAGAGGATGTAGAGTTAGGGGATTGAACAATAGAAGAACCGGTGTTGTGAATAAGCAAACCTGTGCCATTACCGACGCCAACAGTTTCGGAGCCATCAAACGGTTGAGATTCTGTGAGGAGAGATGAGTCGGCTGTGATATGTGTGTTGGCACCGGAGTCGGCAAGCCATTCTTGATTAGTGAACTCTTCATTAGTCTGAGCAGTCATGGCAGCAAGTTGCATTGGTGGGTGACGGCCTTGGTAGGCGTAGTCCATGCGATGATAACAGTCTAGGGCACGGTGGCTGGTTTTGCCACAGATTTGGCAAGGAGAGTACTGACGCGGGGGCTGAGTAGCACCATTGGTGGGGTGATTGCCAAAAGAAGTATTGGGTGAGGGAGGAGTTGGATGTCTTGGGGAGTAGTGATTAGGAGGGGTTGACTGGCGGAATTGACCAGGGGGACGGGGGAAGGGTTTTGGTTTCCTGAAGTTGTTGGGGCTGGGACGAAAGTTGGGAGGAGGACTATGAAAATTGTTGGGTTGCTGAGGTGGTCGAAAGCGGTTGACATGAAGGGCAAAGGATCCTGCTTCAGGGTTAAGGGTTTGCTGCTGATTTTGAAGGAGAATTTCATGGCTCAACAATTCAGACTGGAAGTCATGAAAGGTGGTTTCACGATCACGTAAAGTAAAGGCAGTAACAAAAGAGTTGTAGATAGGATTAATACCATTGATAACATAGGAGATGAGATCATCATCTTCAACGGGTTTTCCCACTGCTGAAAGTTCGTCAGACCAAGTTTTGGCTTGGCTGAGGTATTCGGTGCAAGTTTTGTTCCCCTGCTGCAAGCGTTGTAACTGGCGCTTGAGATGGGAAATTCTGGACTTTGATTGTGCTGCAAACCGTGTTGCCAAACTGCTCCAGGCAAGCTGCGATGTTTTTAAACCGTACATCGAAGGTACCAATGGAGGAGCAAGAGAACAGATAATAAGATTCAGCAGTTGCTGATCTCTTCGCAGCCATGAAACATAGGCTGGATTCGGAATTTCACCATTACCATCTGTATTGGCAATGAGTTTCGGAGGGCATGGATCTGATCCATCCAGTAGGCCTTGGAGTTCATAACCACACAAGATAGGTTGAAATTGAGCAACCCATCCGAGATAGTTAGGACCTTCTAATTTGATGCTTCCAAGTTGGGTGACATTGGGCATGAGATCTGAAGTAGTAGGAGCGGCGGCGGTAGGAGTGGCCATGGATGAGCGTTGGCTGTTGGTAGGCTCTGATACCATGTAAGTTTAATACAAAACTAGGAAAAGGGCCTTAAGCACTTGATGCTTAGGGTTTTGTATTGATGTATATTTATAGGGATTTACAAGTACATGTATGTCGTGTACACTGTCATTTACATAAGGTAAGAATCATTCTATTCTAGGAAGGTAGATATGGTGATATAGCCGTTGAGGTACAATAGGAAAGTTGCAAGAGAATAATGCTAGCTGTAGGTTTTATATGGAGAGAGTATCCGAGTGTGTGATTGTTGGAGAGGATTGCCTTGATTCACGGCTGATTGATCTAGGATTTGTGTGGCGGCTGCTAGGGTTTGTGTGTTGACCATTATATCCTTAACAGTTGGATGCCCTCAAAAAGAAGATCTTTTGAGGTCAAATCTTTTTAAAAGGTTCTTCTTCCTAATGTTGACTCTCGTTTCCCTTGGAATAGCAATTGGAGGACTAAGGCTCATTTGAGGTTGGCTTTCTTTACTTAGTCAGCTTCCCTTGGAAAAAAATTCACTTTAGATAAACTCAACAAGCGTCACATCATAGTGATAAATTGGTGTTGTAAGTGTAAAAAGAGTGGAGAAATCCCGGATCATCTTCTTCTTCTTCATTTTTTTTTTATTTGATAGGTAATCGAAGAAATAGCATTAAACAGCGTCTGACGCCCCTAAGCATACAGAGAGTATACAAAAAGGACACCAAAATATAAATAAAACAGAAAACAAAAGGAAAACACCCTAAAAAACCCAAAGACAAAAAAACTCCCAAAAAACCCCACCATAGAAACCCAACGCCCGCAAAGCTTGGGCTACATTACAACCGCAAGGGCCCTCTTGCCTTTAACCCGGCTATAACCACCTCCCCTAGCATCGAAGTAGATCGAGCATTTAGCACCCTAAAAAACCCAGAGACAGAAAAACTCCCAAAAAACCCCACCATAGAAACCCAACGCCGGCAAAGCTTGGGCTACATTACAACCGCAAGGGCCCTCTTGCCTTTAACCCGGCTAGAACCACCTCCCCTAGCATCGAAGTTGATCGAGCATTCTAAATTCTATCTTCTTCTTCATTGTGATGTCGCAAAAGGCTATCATATGTTTGGAGTAGAGTGAGTTATGCCTAAAAGGGTGGTGGATCTTTTAGTGTGTTGGAATGGGAGGGTCGGCCGGAATGACATCATTATTGTTTAAGATGCAATTCCTTGCTTTTTATTGTGGTGCATTTTGGTGAGAAAGGAATGCTCCCAGCTTTGATGACCAAGAGAGAACGAGCTCCGATCTACGGACTTGTTTTCTAAAAGCCTTATTTGAGTGGATCTCTGCTACCGACATGGAGTTTTCCATGTCTCTAGCTAAGAAGATTTCTGTTCTCTTTTTTCTTGTTCTTGATTTGCTGGGTCTTTCTCATGTACAATTTCCATGTATTTAGTTGCGCCGATTGCGCTTTTAATGAATCTCCTTAACTTTAAAAAAAAAAAATCATAGTTTCCAATTTGAAGTTAGTCCCCTACTATGAATATATGTACCCCATAAAGCGAAGGTCACTGGTTCAAAACTCACCTTGGAGCCAATTACTTATAAAAAAAATTCCCAAAAATCACAAGCCAGGATAACCAAAAAAAAACAAACCTAAATTCCAACCGCCCATGCATTTGAAGTCGATATATACATGCAGCACCAACAAATCAAAACACATGGGTCCAAAACCAGAGCGAATGAAAATCAACCGCCGGAATGAATTAATCGAGCCGCCAAGCACGTCCAACCCAAATTCTTAGAAATCATTACTGTATTCAATCCCTAGGCTTATGCGCACATTGAGTTTCAAAATCCACATCCACTGAGACGCAAATGAAAGGAAAATGGAAGACTACCAATTCAAGAACACTTTCACATTCTAACCCAACAAACCAACCAATCTCCTTCACAACGCCACAAAGGAAACCCACAATCTGGATCTTAAAATCCGAAACCCACAACGTAGAGATCTTTCAAAACTGTCATTTCGACCCAACAAAATCACAGATCAAGAAAAACAATAAAACCCACAACAACATAACAAAGAAAACGAGAAATAAGCATCAAATCCGCAAGTGAAAATCGACTAATCACATTCAGAAATTCCGATCTGTGAAGAGAGAGAGAGAGAGAGAAGAAGAAGAAGAAGAAGAAATGGGATCTGAGAAACTGACCTTGTTAAAGGAGCGGATGCGAGGGATCGACGATGGTAACGAGGTCGTCTTCCTTGTCCTCTTTCTCTTCTCTGTGTTCTTCTTTATCGCTCGCTGTTTTCGTTTTTTCTGTTTTGCTTTTGGTTTGTTTTGTTTGTGGAGTGTAAAATGAATCTGCCCAAAATATGGAAATAATGAAAATGGATGGTTTCTCTTTTATGTATAAATATGTCAGAATTAGCATTCAATTAAATCAAGGGTTTGAAACCCAATACGAAATAAAGATCAGGAATTTCTTTCTAGAATATTTCTATAACAATATTTACAAAATTCTAAATACTATTTTTATCTCCAGTTTGTTTCAACGTAAAATGTTTTCGATCGTAAAATATTTTGAATAAAGAAAAAAATATTTTCCGAAATTTAGTTCATACGAAAAAAATCACTAACGACGTAAAACAAAATTCGGCAATGGCTAGAATCTGACAAGTACGGCCAGAATGTAAACAGTTTCGTTGGAATCCGATATAATTTTTCACATACTGGTTAGTTTGGCTGAAATACAGTCGGTGTCGCTGAATTCCAGCAATTGAATATCAAAATTTGGAAATCTTCGGCGGTAGAGTTAGACTACCAACAAACTCTAATGTTCGGCCGTGACGGATTCTTACAAACGTACGTGCAATAATGAAAAGTTTAAAACCGTAAATTATTTTCTAAAAATTAAATAAACTTTTATGGTCAAACTGAAAATAATTTTCGTTAATCATTATTTTTGCTCCCACTAATAACCGAAAAATTTCGAAAATATTTTAAACCGAAACAAACAGAACATTAATTGATTTTATTTTATCTCTCCTAATTATATAAGTTAGAAAATAATTACAAATCATAAAACATACAATTATTTTAAAAAAAAAATCAGAGAATTTTAATTGAGATAATAGCTTCTTCTTCTTTTTTCCGATTTTTTTTAGGTTTTGTTTGTCTAAACTCAAAATAAGCATCACGTTTTTCTTTTTTCTTTTTTCTTTTTTCTTTTTTCTTTTTTCTTTTTTCTTTTTTTCCCAGTAACTTCCTTTTCTTTTCTTTTTTCTCTTTTTAACGTGGAAACTAGGCTAACTAGCCACGTACTGAGACTTGAGACCCGGGGGCCGGGACATCCGTACTGCCGCCGATTGAAATTGTCCTTCACTAAAACTTGTCGGTTTCTAACCGGCGTTAAATGCAACCCTTTTATTTCACCTTTATTTTATTTGCATCGATGTCGCAGTGCACGTTAACTTTTAAAATATACATATTTCTTTAGAAAAAATTATAATTTAATCTTTAAGCTGTTTTATGGATAATTCTTCGGATTACTAATGTTTGGATTATGTCCTTCCAAACTATCAAAATATTTAAAAATTGTTCATTTTAACGAAATATACCTATAATAATACCCCAATTGCATTTTATTTTTCAATTAAAAATAATAAAATTAAAGAAAAAAAACTAAAAAGAAAGTAAAATTTTATTCTATATTTATTTTAAAAAAATAAAAAGTTGGTGCTTGGGCCACCAGAGGGGGGTGGTGGCCGACGCCACCTCAGGAGCCACCCCTTAGGGCCAAGGGTGGCTGTGCACTACCCCCGAACCCTTGGGGGTGGCCGTGCAACCACCCCCGGCCATTGGGGTGGCTGTCAAACATCCATTTTCTTTATTTTTTAAAAAAAAAAAAATTATTTTTTTTTTTTTTTTAAAAAAAAAAAAAATAGAAAATAACACATGACATGGGTATTATAGGCATATTTTGTAAAAATTAGCATTTTTTAAAAAATTTGGAAGGTTAGAGTCCAAGCGTTACTAGTTCGGGGGGCTATTCGTAAAACGGCTTGTAGTTTAAGGTGATAAATTGTAGTTTTCCCATTTTTTTAATAAGAGTCGATCTAAAGGTCGATAGGCAATAACACGTTAACCCAACGGGATGACAATGGGATGGGATTGTGATTTTTATGGCTCGTTTGAGTATGCGGTTTTTTGAAAAATTGTGAATATCGATAGAATTTGTTTTTCAAAATTACATTTAGATGGTTTAGAAAATCTGAAACAAAATTAGAAAAAAGTTGGATAAAACTTGAGTAGAATTTGATATTTGAAAAATAGCAAGTCACCCAAACATGCCATTAGCATTTCTCTTACTTTTTACGATGAGTAATGCTATAAACTACATTTTTATTTTATCATTATTTCACCCTACTAACCAAACAATGTTAATCCGCCCCTTTTTTTAAAAAAAAAAAAAAACAAGGGTTTATCAAAGATAAGGGTGGACATCGGTTCAGTAGGCGGTTAATTCGATCGGTTAACCGACTTTTGTCATAATGTAGTCGGTGAATCGAACCGAAATTAGTCGATGGCGGTTCGATAAGCAGTAGGTAGATAATTTGCCAACTCCTAATCAAATAACTTATTAACACTGTCAAATCAGAAAGGTAGGATAGTAGTGGAATAAAAATATAATTTATAGCATTACTCTTTATGAATAAATCGCTCACTCTTCAAGGACGGATTTTTAGTTATAAAAATCTTTAGGATATTGCAGATTTTATTATAACAACTTACAAATAATTTAAATGAGCCCTATGTGATACAAGATGGATAAAAGAAATTTAACAAATAAATTTAATTATTTAGTGAGTTACATTCTTTTGTAAAAAGCTTGTTCCAAAAGTTGTAATACCCTTGGCTCTCATATAGTTAATGTTCTTTTAGTTGCAAGTAGCCCTACGAACTAATAACGCTTGGACTCTATCCCTCAAACTACCAAAACATTTCAAAAATGTGCATTTTATCAAAATATGCCTATTATATCCCTGTCACATGTCATTTTTCAGATGGGGTGGCCCATAGAGGTGGTGCTGGCCACCTCAGGGAGCCAACCCCCAAACACCTTTTTTTATTTTTTTTTAAAAAAGTTTTTTTTTAATTGAAAAATGACGTGTAGCAAGAGTATTATGGGCATTTTTGAAATTTTTTGTAGTTTGGGGGGCTATAGTCCACGCGCTGGTAGTTTGTAGGGCTATTTGCAAAATGGCTGGCAATTTAGGAGGCTAAATTGTAATTTTCCAAAAAAAAATCGATCCAGCAATTTCAGCAAAGTTACTACCTTAATCAAACTAGTTGTTACATACTTACATCTAGTAGGAGATCAAGAATTCAAACTACAATTGAAGATTGTGACCTAACTACACTTGAAGACTATCACCTAGTCACAGTTGAAGACTATGATATAACTACAATTAAAGTCTATCACTTAGTTACAATTACCTAGTTATAGTTAAAGCATATTTGTATTATTTAATTCTATTTATATTATTTAATTCTTCTATTTATAGGAACTTGTAATATTGTAAACATTACAAAAAAAAAAATAAGAGCAAAATATAGCCATTTTAGCTTTATATGTGAACATAAGTCATAGACCAAACCACATAATTCTTTGTGTTTATTTATTTATTATTCTACATAAATCATAAACCGAATCACATAATTCTTTGTATCCATTTATTTATTATTCCGCATTATATTATCTTTCAGCATTATCTTAGCCAAATGACCACAAGGAATAAAGAGTACAATTTATCTCCTTTGTTATATGAGACGTACTATTTGTACTATTTTTTTTTTCCTATATTTCTCGTACTACTTTAAATTAATACTTTTTAAAGTTTGAATATTTAATTGCAAAAATAATGAAAGATCAGTGGTTATAAGTGAAGTTTTTCATTTATTTTTTTATTAATAAGGTATACAGAAATGTACCGAAAATGTAAAAATAGCATTTATCTTCTTATATACTTATACTAATGTGCCATCTCTTTTTTTGAGTTATCATTTGAGAGGGAAAAAAAAAAAAAAAAAAAACAGTTACCATTCCGCACCTATCCGCATCCGCATTCAATTTATATATAATATGTATTATATACATTTACTTAAATTCACTTAAATGATATCATTTATAATGTTGTTGGATTTCACTGTTATGAAACTCTTTTGATTTGTTTTGATTTAATTGCCTTATATGTTCTTCCTTTATTATTATTATTTTTTCAAATATATTTTTTTTTCCTTTCACCAATTATAGATAGATGATGCAAGAAGTTAAATAATGTATGAAATGAAATATTAATGGCAAAATGATTAGCAAGTGTGATCTGAATAATAGTGTTCAACGATAATGCATTTTTGTATTTACTAGAAGCAGAAATTATAACTTCAAGGCCCAAAATGTCATTGTTAAAGTATTTATTAAATTATTAAATTAATCAAATTCTATCAGCTTAAAGTATTGATTAAATAATAAAATTTACCTATTCTTATTACCCATTCTTATCAGCTTAAACTTTTAGGACAAATGGTGATATAACATGGTATTAGAGCCAAAGATCTTGAGTAACCGAGTTCGAACCTTGACTCAGTCATTTACCCTCATTTCAATTAAATATTCCACATGTTATACCTCACCTATTAAAAGAGAGTTTGAGCCGTTTCATATCAGCTTAAGCTTTTAGGACAAATGGTGATAAACACCCATTCTCTCATATGCGGATAATGAATAATAACCACAATAATTGCACGGATGCAAATAGTAAGCGCATGATTCAGACGCAGATACCTAAAAGTGATAACAACATTATGCAAATGTAAATATTGTTAATAACCACATCTGCATCGGCATTTTCACTCCTAAATTATATATATATTGCTCTAAATATTTTTTTTAGTGATGCTACACCTACAATTATTTTATAACTCTTTTACAATTTTTGTCATGTGTCAACATGTGATTGAAAACACATCAACCATTAAAAAAAATATAATTTTAACATCTTCCAATCATATGTCGACACGTGTCCAGAGTTATTAAATAATTGAAAGTCTACCATTTTCCTCTTCTTTTTATGAAAGAATCATAAACAGATTTAGAACATTTTTTTCTCCTCCTTATCAAATTTTCAGATTGCAAGTCCTTAGGGGAACTTGTGTGTATGCTAACAACAACAATAATAACAACAAAAAGGGCTTTGTAAACCAATTAACAAATTTAACACGTTCTCTCTTTCTTGTTTTTTTTTTTTCTTTCCCTTATTTCCTTCATTTTTGGTTGAATTGTATATTTTACAGATGTTGCAAATAGCATCCTTACTCAGAACAACATGCATCAAAACATTCTCCTTCCTCCTATAAGTATTTGAAATCATGCTATTCAGCTCTACCTGGATAAGAACTCTGAAGCCCATTTCAGCTTTCCAGATCTCAATGTCGAAGGGTAGTCAGCCTGCATTTGATCATAGACATCGATTCGCAAAAATCTGAGAAAAAACAGATTCCAAATAAATAAAAGGTGAGATGTTAAATTTGTAATGATAACGATGATTGTTAGAATATATGAAAAATATCTTATATTTTCCGTAAATAGAGAATATTTCTTTTTTCTTGTGGAATATACGAAAAATATAATCATATTCTAACAAAGAAAATGACAACAACAATAAAAATGAGAAGACCAACGATGATCATAGTCCCAAATATGTGTCAAAATTCAACATAGCAAAGAAATGATCATGTGTATCAGGCTCCAAACAACACTACAAGTTATTTTCTAGCAAATCAGTTGACAAACTATAAGGGATAAAGAAAAGGCATGATTGCAATAAATGATTACATAGAAACCATTCAGTCAGCAGAGCCATTTTAGAATCAAGAAAATCACATTAAATTATAACCAAAAATTAAGGACTGATCTTTTACCCAGATAGTCCAGTCTGTATCAGTAGGAGTTCCTAGACTATATGCATCTGCACCGTCCAAAATTGTTCTGATGCATTTCTCTGGTATAGGTGATGTGGAGGAAACTGTCGGTTACTTGTGATGTAAGTAGTTTAGGGTACACCTCTTCTTCCTGTATGACATAAAATCACTCAGGGGTCATATAATTAAATGAAGAACAGCAGCATTATCTAACATATGTGATGTTCCTCAAAAGCACACTTGTGTCTGGCCCCAAATGTATGCAATATGTGTAATTGATTGAAATATAAAGCCGCAAAGTTGTCTGAATCACAACATAGAATAGAAAATCCAATATAGATGAAAAAAATAATTTATCATAGTGATGTCTGAACATCAGAACATAAGTAAAATATACTAACGGTCATTTCTTTTAATTGTTTTAATTGTTGCATACGTGGGCCATTAATTCTTAGGCACAGTTTTAGATATTCTAACATGCCTCTTGTCACAATTTTAAGTATCCTAAAATGCCAGACCCCCATTCTCTTAGGTTTTAACATTTTAACACCCTTAAAATGTCAATTGTCAAGATTTTTAGCAATCTAGGGCTTCTTTTCTCAAAGGTTTCTGCTATTATAATATATAATATATAGATATATATGCCAAACAACTGTACATTTTTTTAGGTTCCATCATCACCCTTTACTAATCTATTTATCTCTTTAAGAATAAATAAAAGATAATAGCATTAGAACCATCAGACAAAGGTTACATGATATAGTTTAGAAAATGCAAAACCAAGTAGTAGAAAAAAAACAACAAAAATCTCACTCTGTTCTACGGCATCATTGCCCTGCAAAGCTGCCGAACGTGCAAGTTGATATATTTCTTTGAAATTATTCTGACTAATTGCCTCTCTATTAAATATGGCATCTGATAAAACAACGGATGACGCTCCTCTGTTGATATATTCTCTGATTGAATCTGAATCAGAGTAAAAAATAACTGTTAACTCAGAAAAATTAATGCTACAACTCAATGAAGAAAACTTCACACTGCAACCAGAAAATTTTGATAAGTAACACTGCAACCAGAAATAGGAATGTAAAACATACCAACTTAACGGAGATTTCTGACCATTCTGTCTCTTTAAGTTCTCTAAAAATACATTTTCGAACTTCAAATCATAATGCAAGTTTGAATTTAAATCTATGAAAAGGTAAAAATAATTAAGAAAATGATACCTTTTTCATGATTCTATTTTGATGAAAGGCTGATACATGCATTTTTGAAAGAAAATTAAGAACTTAAAAGTTTGAAGGCTGTCCAATAATTGTTTTATGACGAGAACAATTTGGATGGCAGAGGGATATGAATGCAATTCCCATATGAAAATCACCACTCATTCTTGAATAATACGATAGCAGACCAGTAGAGTATCATCTCTCCGTCACTTTTAAGCACTAATAAAAGCAATTGAAGTACTGAGGCCTTAAGAGCTACAGGACAGAGACAAAGTTAACAACCTATTGTTATGCCCTGAGAAGCAACCATTGAGATGTGATAAAAAGGCCTCTTGAGTGCTGAAATGTACTGACTACCACCTAACGCAGAGACAGGATACACCTGTTCCACCAAATAAAAGAAAAATAAATCCATAAGGTACATATATAGATGAACTATTTTCTGATATCCAAACAATATGAGATACCAGGATACATTGTGAAAAAACTAGAGAAAAGAAATGTTTTAAAAGAAAGAATCATCTATGGAGTTATACTTCTTCACTAAGTGCAAATCCTATGAAGTTTCTTTAGATTGAGGAAGGAGAATGCATCTGTGAGGCAGTACATTAGGGGCATAAATAACCTACGTAATGCCACGTCCAATGTGCTAACTAAAGGAATCAGGGACTAAGCAAGATCAATTTACAGGATAGAAAAACTGAAAATCCAAAGACTACAAATTAAGTTTAGATAGGCAAAGTGGACACCAGATGAATCAATTTTCCAAGTTATTTATAGGATAACTGTGACGCACATTCCACTAACAAATCAGTTCACCACAATTTTTATCAAAGTTCCTTTGATATATATATAATAATGTATTGCCCCCACAAATAGCATCTCCGTGACAGAGAAAGCGTAAGAGATGCTTTTTTAAAAGTTCATAGAAGATTAGGGGCATTACTACCACAATTAGAACTCAAGACAGGAAATTTGAATCCACAAAGTATTTTATTCAATTCAACAAGCTGAGATTGCGGCTTGTGTAACTTTATATAATTTCATTTAGCAAGATAACTTTTATCTTTTAACCAAAAATAAAAATAAAAATTATATGTATATTCATGTACTGATGATATATACCTCAAAAAATTCAAGGTCAATTGGGGACATTCTACCAGAATTGCGTATGCTAGCAAGTGTAAATGACCAATGAAAACAGAATAATCAAATTAATAATGAGCTTTTACATTAACATCCATTTGTTGGTTTGCAACAACCAGTACATATGGCAGTGGACAATGACTACTATATCTTGATGCCAATCAACTTACATCATAGAACATGCCAAAACTTACCTTGACAATTTTTGCACCAGCATCATATGCAGATAATATCTGTAAATCACAAATTGATGGTTTTAAGTTATCCTTCAGGGGAAAGAAGCTCAAATATTCCAAATCTTAAACAGAATGCTAGAAAACAAATAATGCTGAAAAACAAAATCTTCAAGATTCACCATTATGGGGACACCAGTGGTGGCCACCAAGATAAACATTATAATAATTCAAGATTTTTAAAGAACAATTCTACAAAAAGCATTGAAGGATAGAAATGAAAGAGTGTTTAAGTTGAAAAAAAAAAAAAAAAAACTCTTACTTCTGTTGGAGTCATCACACCAGGTATGTATAAAACTTCACCACACTGGACATCAACCATAATGTCCTGACAGGCAGTAAGCACGTTTGGAGTGAACAGAAGAAAAGGTATTAGAGATGTCTCCTAACAGGTTTGCTTAGGATTCAGTTTAAGATGAAAATTCCGATGAAATGATAAGAGTACTAGAAAAGAAAAGAAAAGAAAACAAAAAGTATAATCCAAGATTGATATCTGCCAGATTCAAGTAGGAAGTAAAAAGCATGTGACTGCAGAATCTAAAATGCATACCTTCACCATAGCAGGACTCATAAGAAATTTGGCTCCTGCATTTATTGCACTCTTGGCATCCTCAACATTTAGCACAGTCCCAACCTGCAGGATATTAGCAGTTTCAGAAAACTCCCACAAAACAATTCTGATAAATCTATATCTGGAACCTATCCATGACGCTTCTCTTAATTGAAGATGGCACAGTAAAAACATTCCAAGGGTGTTATGAAGATAGTTTTTAGAGACCTCCCAGGAAGCATGATTTGGGGGGGTGCTTCGCTGGAAAAAAGAGGGATTCTAGTTGTAAGATATCTAAGAGAAACACCAGTCTATGGTCTTTCCAAACAAGCACAGAATTTGTGTCGATAGATCATTTACAGAAGCTGGGTCCACAAGTATACACTTCAGCAAGGATTTTTGTCAAACACAACTCAATTTGAACTGAAAATGAACATAATATATGATATGTCAATAAATCCAAAAGGGGCTAGCAATATTATTACCCCCAAGGCCGTAGTAGGATGCTCCTGCACCAACTGCTGCAAAACCTGTGCAAATGAGAAAGAAAGCACATAAGCGCCCAAACTGAGAGCAACCTGCAGTGAGAAATTGGAAAGATTGCATTTCTAGGCAACCTCAAGTACACCTGGCGTGGACATCACAATCTCCAGCTACATATCAAGAAAGAGAAACAAATTAGAAACATCACTAACAAGCCACAGACTCAAACTAATTGCAGAATGAGAATAAATTACCCGCGTATCTTATTATAAAATGGTTGGTAACATTAGATTTTGACCAGGTAAAAACTTTTTCAACAATGTTCCAACTGCAATTCACATACTAGGGGGTGTGCTATGTGGGTGGGTAAGTTCTTCTACACTATCCAAAACAAATGCAACTGATTCAACTTTTAGGATCATTCTGATAAACTCTGAAGCTTCAGTAGAAGCAAAAATTTATTAGTTCAAAACATAAACTAGAACGTCCATTCCATTTCATTGAGTAAAATATATCCCACAAGCCTCCTTTTTTCTTTTCCAACAAACAAACAAAATAAGACTTTGCACCAAAAAATAAGACTCACAACTGTGATGCCGCCACTAAGCGCAGCACGTGCCGCTTTCAGTGCCAGATCCGCACTATCCATAAGGAAAAAAAAAAAACTACAGTAAGCCATTGACCATGCCAAGATTGCAAAGCTAACTTACAGATTTCCATATAAACATAGTAAATCATCACTTGTCCAAAAGCTTAAGTTTTAATCATTTAATTAATATTCTAACATCCCTCCGTAGGCCAATACTATAGAATCCGGTTTGAACTTGGCCTAATAGCCATAGAAAATGATGAATTTTAATTATTTAATTAATATTCTAACATTATGTACAATCAGGATTTCCAGTCCTGAAAAGTGAAAACTGATAGGAAAGGGTGCGCTTAATTATTTAATTAATATTCTCGTAGAAACAAAGAAAAGTGTTAATGCCAGTCCGATTCACGTTGAATGTAACTTGTATCGTCCGAAGACACTATTGAAATCTTTTGGTCACTAAACGAGATGGAATTAAAGCGGAACTTATCTTGGCATCGATTACTTCTACATATGATCGCTATTCTATAATCATCGAAAAAAGAAATTAAAAATCAAATTGAGAAAAAAAAAAAAAAAAAAGTAGCAGTAGAAGAGCAAAGCATAAGTGTTTGAGAGAGAGACCTGTTGGCACGAAGGCAAGCGATGACACCGGAACTGTGAATCTGCGACAAGGTTTTGTCAATAGGAGACAGAGAGAGGAGCGGAGGAGAAGAGGAAGAAACCCTAGGCCGAGGCGGTGATTGTGAGCTCAGAATGCTGAGAGAAGACGAGGAAGCGCAAGCGCAGAGGGCCATATCCACCGCCTCTTTCTATCTACTACTGCGCGCGATTTTGTTGGCTTGCGCGGGAGCGAGAACCGGGTTTAGTTTATCCATGGCCGCTTTTGAATAATTCTTATTTAATATTTCTATCACCTAAATTTTCTTAAATCTGAATTATTGTTATTTGATTAAATAATTAAAATATTATCATTTCAACATATATTTTTTTTAATTTAATTAACCTTTACTAATTCAACATTTATCATGTTTTACTTTATTTTAAAAGGACTAATACTGATATGAATAAATTTTAACAATTTTAATTGAAAATAATAATTAAGATTTGAAAAATTTTAATATAACAAAATATGTATTAAATTCTAAAGAATCTAAATTCTTGATAGGGTTGCTTTACTCCGTCAATTTTACCGTTCAAATTGCTCTTAAACGATAGAGATCTCCATCAATTTTATTGTCAATTGCTAACAATTCGAGTACCAAATGAATTAGAGTTCATATAGAGCCCACCTGCCCGAGCAGGTCTTGAGCAGCCCACCGACTTATTAGAACAAGTGAACTTCATAGAAACTCTCTCATATTTGCTATCTACATTACTATCAATCCAAACAACAAATTATTAAGAATCTAAATCCTTTGCACATGTATCCGAGATCTCCCTATCTTCTTTATCATTGCTACTATGGATTGGCCTATTCTATATGGTTGATTAAACTTCCCAATAAGCTCAAACGCATTAAAAAAAATAAAATAAAAAATAAGAAGTGAACCAATTCTGAAAAGATTTAGTTAAGCTGAACACAAAAGGACTAAGCTTGACTTCAGTCAGCTCTTTATAAGCCAGCAGATTATGCCTTCAAACCAAAGTAAATTTCCACGATACTAATCAAGTCAATAATTAATTACATAAATAAAAGAGTAATGCTGCTATTCACCCGACTGATGTATCGTGTTTTAAGTAATTTTCTTTTTTATTTTTGTAACTGACTGACACGAGAAGTTACTTAAAACAAGCCACGTCAGCCGGTGTAAAATGGGTGTGAAGAGTAGCATTACTCTAAATAAAAAGCATTCACAAGCATCACAGGCCATACAAATAGCAAATAATACTCTCAATCCATCATCTCTGCCTCAATGGATATAAACAGGAATCTTGCAAAATGACTCAAGCAGCACTGAGACAGTTCTCCCAAGTACCATATCTTGAGCTGAAGTTCCCTCCACCATTCTGCTGTGCATACTCACAGAGAATTGCTCGGGCACAGAAATCCCACATCCTTGCAATCTTCCCAAGAGACAAGGGCTTTTGCAGGCTTAGGAGCGACAAGTTGAGCTTTGATTTTACCTTTACTGAAAGATCCTGGTGGTCCGATCTATCAAAGCAACCAAGAAGAGGGGGGATCACCAAACTTCAAATGAAGGATAATAGAGAGATTAATTTTCATATGCGACAGGCAAAAGACCAAGTGTGAATGCTTGGATGAATTTTCATGCCAATAATAAGCACAAATGAACTCTTTTATAATTCACCCACTCCATGTGGACAATTCATCTTCTTAACGTGGGACTAACTTTTTGAGGTGTCACAATCTCTCCCACTCAAATCCCTAACTCTATTCCCATTAAGCACTAGAGATCTCGGTTTATGATTTCAATGTATGTATGAATGACAAAATATGAAAGAACAAAATTAACTCAAGGAATTTAGAAAAGTTGGCCACTCTTCTGCTGCTCATCGAGTAAAAATTAGTAAATTAGCATTGTGAATGGGCGTTTGTTAGAGTTGATGGCATAGTGTCTATTACTTTTCCAAACATAGTCTGCATTTATAAAATGAAAATAACAAGGTGTGTTCTCTCACCTGGCATCCAATAGCTTTTCATCTAGGAGTATGGGAGAAGTATTTGGATAATTTGTGGGAACAAGCAATCTTAATGGCTGAATTGGCAACTGCATAACCATAAAACACAAAGTCAATACAAGGAGTAGAAAGGTAATGCATATAGTTTATGAATAACAGTCGAATGGAATGCTTGGAAACTACCATCTGAGCTGAAACCTGCTGTGACTTAAAGTTTGGACTGATGGCCACAGCACTAAAGGAACACTTGACAATGGTACCTTCACCACCTTCAGTTGCAGCTGCAGTTGGAAAGGTATCTTCATCACTAATAACTACCACAGTGTCTATCAGTTGCTGGTTTATTTCCCTAATTTCTTCTAACAAAACATACTTGGCCTGCAAAATGGGATACATAAATTCTTGCATCGAAATAAAAGAGACTTTATGACTCAATGTTCGAACTGTTCAAAGAAGGAAGCTAATTTTCATATTCATGAGCAAGCCAGCTATTTTTCTAATCATTTCTGACTAACCAATTGAATCTAAGAGCAACTGAACCTGACATTATCAAGCTTGCTATTTTTAAGATAATAAAAAGTACTTGCAGAAAATTGATACTGCAACACTGTTCAAAGGCATGTCAAGAAAGTTAGAACTATAAATAAGAATTGCTTTGTACAAATAAATAAATATGATTTAATTTATAAATCATATAAAGAAGATCTGCTAATCACCTAGCAAGTGATATGGCTATCATTGGCAGAAGTCAGAACATGATTCATAATTCTACACTACCTCAATCCTAGGCCTTTTGGTACTAGATGTTGTAGATGACTCCAACTCTGGTTTCTCCATGTCAATCCACTGTCTGCAGCCATCATGTATGCTGCCATTTATTGGATAAATATCCGTGGGCATTGCACTTAATAACCGCTTCATTTTTCTTGTTCCAGAAGAATCACTCTGCCTGGGTAAATATCTTGCTTGCAAACAAGACTTAGTCATGGCCACCAAATCCTCACCAATTGAAGCTCTAGATCCATTAGCTGGCGGTGAACTTGATATCCAATCAGTCAGACACATTACTGATCCAATGTCAGTAATAGAAGCACTAAATGCTTGGGATGAGATGGAGTTCACCTGATATTTGAACATGATATTAAGACTTCTTCATATGTATTCAGATTTTGTAAGGAAAATGCAAGTAAAAATATTTAACGAGGAACTTAATAGTTTAAACTAACCACATTAATTAAGCGCTGAAGAGGCTGCTCAGCTACATTCAACTTATCAGAAATGATTGTAGACATTTTAGAATCAATGCCATCCAGAGCACTGGACTCCTCAAGAAACGGTGAGGCTGACATCCCAGAAGTGCAGATGACAAGTGATGTGCCTGGTCCTTGTGAACTGGGCCCATGATGTCCAGCATTTTCAGCATCTGTGAATGATGAAGTATCAGAAGTAAGCTTCTCACAACTCCCCGACATAGAGGATTGAATCAAGGAAGATGAAGGTATGTCAGAGGTAGAGTTTGCAGTATGGAAATGGCTTCCAGCTTCTGTAAGAGGTGCTGGCAGATTCTGCAAATCAATCCAAGTAGAATGCTGAGCTAGTGGAGAACAGGAGACTTTGGGTGAAGAAATTGGAAATGAAGCTCCTGAGTTGGAATGCTGAGAATTATACACTGAGGGCAGGCCACCTGACTGATGTTGCAAAAGAAGTCCTGATTTAATACCCATCCCTCGTTTTACTCTCGAGTCATTTACTGCATTTTTCTGATGATGTGGCTCCTTAACAGTCATCCCTAATCCCACTTTCAAATCATTTACGTCATTCAACTGATTCTGTTGTTTTTCCTCAGCCTGCTGCCGCTGCAATATTTGGTGATTCTGATGTACCAATTGGTGCTGCATTTTGTGCTTTTGAAATTCCTGCTTAGGCTTTTGAGTCAGTACATCCAGATGATCTCTTGTTTGTTTAAGATGCATGTTTTGAAGTGTATCAGAGCTCAACTCAAGAGGAGTCACACTTGACTGTGACACATTCATGTGGCTTCTTGACAATAAGGTGTTAAAATTTGCTTGTTGGGGAATGCTTGCAGGACTTCGTAGGGATCCCTTGGCAACCTGCTCCATTACTTCCACTGAATTTTCTTTTTCTGAAATTGTCAAATGATCTATTGAATGCATCATGTTTTGCTGCAAAGTCGCAGGCTCAGATAAATGAGACTTAGAATCATGCTGCAAGCTTGTTAAGTTATTCTGCTGTATTGCTGTTACAGTACTCTCTGACACAGTAGATTGCAGCTGTGGTATCTTTTGATCTTCAAGTCGTTGCACTTGAGATGTCTGAGTTTGTGGCTGTGGCAACTGTTGCACAGACTGCACGTTAGGATAAAGTTTTCCTTGCTGTGTTGAAGAAACAGACTTCTTTCCAGTCGAGTGAAGAACAAAACTTATCTTCTTTTCAAGTGTATCCAACTGCTCACTATGAGCAGGTGTAATCTTGTTTTTGGGCAAATTTAGGAACACTATAATTTGCTTCAACAGAAGCATAAGTTTTTCTATTTTGCCTGTCTTTGGTTGTTGAGGAACAGAACCGTGCTGGTGAAAAGAGGGACAAATATAACAAAAAAAATAAAATAAGGAATCATTATAGTGTAAAAAATTTAGAGTAACAACATAGCAAACATATAGTTGATTATGGTAGAAAAATTATAAACATGAGTCTAAGTGACAGCATACCTGCTGGAGTATATTAGTTAATGTCTGCCACAGCCCATTAAGCTGTTTTAAATACCTGTTTTTCAAACCTTCAACCTGCAAAGTAAATTTATTGGAAAAAGAATGATTCAAGGCTTCTGCTCTTCAGCTTGTCATAATCTACCAAGAATACTTATATATGTATCCATCAGCGGATAATGATTGTATCGTCAGAATAAAAAAACATATTTATACCAGCTTCTTTACTATTTAATTCTGACACACAATAGAAAATGTTGCTATATTAACAATTCCAACAGAAACAAAGACACAGACAGACATACACACACTCAGAGAGAAGAACAAGCAATTGTGCTATAATCCTTAAAACATAACAATTGCAAATGAGAAGGTAATTGATGTGAACCAAACAGCACAAGAACTAACGGAAAAGGATATGGGCTACTTCGAGGAAGCCGTGACCTCCAAGACACCAAAAGATGTTCTAGGTTTTGATAATACTCAAGCATGATATTTTATTCATTAAGATTATGCTTAAATAGGAGACGGCTAGGTCATAAGACATAACCATTAGGTCTAGCCGTCATTTATTGACTCATTTACATCATGCAGGAACCCTAGAGGAATAATAATTATATGTTACAAGGCTAGGTTTAACCGTCATTGACTTAGACCCTAATGAGAAAGAATACTCACGAATAGCCTATAACCTTATTTGGAATATCTATTCCATATTAGACTAGACTACAAAATAAATGGAGATTTACTCCTTATTAGTCTCTAACTTAAGTAATAAGAAAAGATTACATCATTCCCTTCCCCTAACAATTTCCTTGCCCCCAAGGAAAAATTCTAAAAACTACTCTTGAAATCCCTTAAAACACTTTTAAAATTATCACTTAACAATTATGAAAATAACAAATATTAAAAAAACCAAGGCTTTGTCGGCTTCAATCAATAACATGGTATGCAGTTTCTCTTTTGACCAACTTCTTCTTTCTTTCTTTTTTCTTTTTTTTCCTCTTCCTGAACCAACCAAAAACACGTATCTTCTTTCTTTTATTTCTAAGAGTGTGACGGCTGGGCTATGATGCAGTAACTATTGCGTGTGGGGTGGCCAGCGACGGCAGAAGACTTGACAATGAGAAGCTTTTAGCGGCGTGGTGGTTAATGGTGCATCTAGAAGCCCAGGTTTGGCGATTTCTGGATGTGTGGCTGGAGTGGGCTACTCGGGGTTGACAAGGAAACCATAGCGACTGCTTGATGCGGTGTTTTGCAGCGAGTCTGTGAAACGAACAACGAATATGTGGTGGCCGGTGCATCTGAGACGGCGGTGGCTGTTGGTGGACTGAACGACACATATCTACGACTGAGGGTGGTGCTGGTGGGGTGGGTGTTATGGGCAGGGATTGGCTAGCTGGATAGGTTCGTGGTGGAGAAAAACTTTTAATTCTTCTCATGTGGTCCTCCATCTGTTTGCTAGATTTATTTTTCCAGACTAGAAAATCTAATTGCATCTTTTCTAGCCTTGCTTGTTGCTCTGTGCTTGTTTGCTTGTTGCATTTGGAAAGACATGGTGATGGTGTGGATCGGTGATTGCTGTAGAAAATAATCAACCTTGCTCTGATACCACTTGATGTGAACCAAACAACACAAAAACTAAGGGAAAAGGATATGGGCTACTTCGAAGAAGTCGTGACCTCCAAAACACCAAAAGATGTTCTAGGTTTTGATAATACTCAAGCATGATATTTTATTCATTAAGATTATGCTTAAATAGGAGACGGCTAGGTCATAAGACATAACCATTAGGTCTAGCCGTCATTTACATCATGCAGGAACCCTAGAGGAATAATAGTTATATGTTACAAGGCTAGGTTTAGCCATCATTGACCCTAATGAGAAAGAATACTCACGAATAGCCTATAACCTTATTTGGAATATCTATTCCATATTAGACTAAACTACAAAATAAATGGAGATTTACCCCTTATTAGTCTCTAACTTAACTAATAATAAAAGATTACATCAGTAACATGAATGTTGTAGCAATCAAGGTGTTGTAGCAATCAAGGTTTTGGCAAGGAAAGAAGCTGAAAATTACAGTCTTCCAAGGCAGAATGACCTACATTTGCAGGTACTCTGTGTCCTCACAGACATGTCTAATTTCAAATGAAATGATTACTTAGTTACAATATTGACTTTGGAATCAAAATTAAATTGTGGTAACTGCATTGAGTCTTTTCCAAAAAAAATTATTAGCTTACATGGAAAACTTAGTTTCGGAATGCTTGGCACTTGTTTGTGCGATCAAATTCAATCAAGGTTTTGGCAAGGAAAGAAGCTGAAAATTACAGTCTTCCAAGGCAAAATGACTTACATTTTGCAGGTATTCTGTATCCTCACAGACATGTCTAATTTCGAAGTGAAACAAGGTATTTAGAAGACATTACCTTCTGATAAACCTCCTCTTGCCAATCACCAATATTTGCAAACCTTTTTTCAAATTTGGGATTCAGTGCTCCTACAAAAAAAGCATGGAGAAATTCTAATGTACCTATCTACTGAAAGTAAATCTTATAAAACAATTGTGAAAAGAAAAGGTGAAGAATTGGTTTTAAATGAAATTACAATCAGAATGAGATAAAATATCCAAAAGAGAGCAACTTCTCTTCGGACAGACTCTCCATAAGAATCTATCCTATATTAGAATCCAACTTCTACAAAAAATCTAGCAATTTCGAATCAACAAAAGCAACATTTTCTTGGTTTTCATTCGTACATGTAAAAGTATAAGGTTAAAAAATTAAAATCATTTAACACACCCACACTACCCAGAAGCTGGTAAGCACATTCATGAGGATTTAGTAGTTTGTTGGACAAGCAGTCAAATGTTTTAACTGTGATATGTGAAGAACCATGAGAGAGTAGTGATATATAAGAAAACAAGAATTATGTAAAGATTCAAAATTATATTCAAATTGCCTAAAATGTGCAGAAATTCAAATTATGCTGCAAATGCAGAAAGGAGAACAACCTGACTTAGCCAATGAAGTTGAACAAGAGAGGTACTTATGCTTTGATGTAATGGCCAGGGTCTTTATTTCCAGGAAGAGAAACATTTGAAGCATGGGCAAACTCCTATTTTCCTTTAAATTATGATTTGTAGGACACTTCTATTAAAAAAATTCACATGCTTGACACTACACAACATGAGTCAATTAGGCACTTTGTATCCTTAAATTATCAACTCACTAAGAGACACCTATATTAATTGCTTGGCTGCATCTACCAATAAGGGGTTACCATGTCCAACATCTCTACTCACATTTCCCATACTTTTAGTGAAAAATCAGCATGACATACTAATTTGTGTTTGTTCTAACATTAGGGATTCCTGTTCTCGTCCAGCATCAAAGTAGTTTAAACCTCATCTCTGGATACCATATTTTACAAAGAAATATTGGAACCAAAATGAATCAGCTCTCCTATTAGATAGCAAACAATCCATATTAAGATGTAACCTAATAACCGGCAGCATCATAGTAAGAGTTTATTTTCCAAATGCCACTCCCGCTTTCTAGTACAAACATGCAACAGCTTCCTAATTCAATTAGTAATTCAACTATCATCACCACATAACATAAGCAGATCCAACAGTTTGACAATTCAATGATACTGTCATTTGGAACTGCATTGAACTGTTACGACAAGAGAAACAAAAAAGAATACAGAGATACACAAGTTTGGTCAGGACGAATGAGTGGCTGAGCAGCATGCTCCGGAGCATATTGCAGAATTGCACAACTGCACAACTGCAGCATATACTTGATGAAATGTCTGAAAAGGTTTTTTCATTTTCATTGAATTAGAAAAAATTTCTTCCTGCCCAATTACATGCTTTAGCATACCTGATCTTTGAAAATTTTCCATTCTATCTTGTTGTGATGGATTTGGCAGCTGTTGTACCTTTTCTGTCTGTGATTGAGATACCAATTGCCTCTCTGGAAGCGGTGGTTGTAATTGTTGCCCTTGAGTTGGCAACAAAGCTGAAGCTGTTTGCTGGGTTTGCCCCTTCATTGCAACATGAGTTTGACACATACTCAAATTATCACATTGTTTCCCAAGCAGCTGCTGTTGCTGTTGTAGTACAGAAAAATTACTTTGTCCAGCCAACTGCTGCTGATGTGTGTTGCTTTTCTGGCCTTGCAAATGCTCCTGCTGCAAGTTTTGAGAGTTATTCTGCAAGCATGGTAACCCTTGCCGCTGCTGCAGTGAGTAAGGGGCACTACTTTGTTGCCCCATTAACCGATTCTGTGTCATAATGGTAGCAGCCATATTTTTCTTCATTAGTTGTGGTTGCTGATGTGAAGGCAATAGTGGCTCGCCCTGCATTGGTGACTCACTTTGATGAGTAACAGAAACCTGTTGTGTTGGTTGCGGTTGTATTAGAACAGTTTGTGGATGTTTCATGAGCAGAGGCTGTAATAACTGTTGACAGGAAGACTGCCAACTCTGCAGATGGTCAGAAACTACAGATGATTGTGAGGGTGCAATATAATCCTGTTTGAACTGATTTAGACGCTGGGGTTGTCGTTGCAGCTGATAAGAATCCTGCAGTAACTTCTGAGGCCGCTGGTGGTTCTGTTGGGTAACCACCTGCAGTGAGTGTTGTCTTCCTTGAACCTGTATCGGGTTATTGGGAGAAAGATCAGAATACATCCCTTGTCCCACTGAATTTCCAACTGAATTCCGTGAAATGCCAGAGGTAGTCTGCAGGTTGGAAACTTCAGTAACAGCATTTGGCATAGCAGTCACAGTTAAATCACTGAGAGGAGGCTGTGCAGATGGTAAGCTGGCATAAATTCCAGAAGATACAATATTATTCTCAGCATTCCGTGATAACTGATGTTGAGAGTGATTGGTGGAATGAGGATTAAGTGATTGCCCATGCTTGTCCACTTGGGACTGGATACCATGAGGTTCTACACAAAACAAACAAACAAAAAAAAGAGAGTAAATGAATCAAAATTCAAGAAAATAAAAGAAATAAACAAGCTATCTATATATTCAAAAGAGTTTGCGCCACTGACAAAAGCAGGGTTCAAAAACTTGTTTATAGAAAAATTTCCAAATTAGAGTTAGTTGGAGTAATTGTCAACACTACAAGAATCGCATTCGAGTAAAAAGATCGATTCCTTCTCACACATTTTATATAAAATATCTTAACATTGTCAAGAATAATTGTATAGAGTGGCAAAAACTTAAAATCAATTGATCATTAACTATTAATCTATGATAGATTATTTGGAAAAAAACTAATAGGGAAAAAAGAGAAAAAAATATCTAAAATCTGAAGTATGTTTAGCCAGGTTTAAATATTTGGAACAGGGGACAGAAGCTAACGTTACAAGACCAGTATATAACACTCCAGATAAAAGCATGAATGCAGTAAGGGAAGACAAAGTACACACAAACGCATGCCAACAGTGAAGACAGAAGACTAAATATTTTAAGTTGGTGAAGTTGGAAAAGTAACACACTGTAGATGAATCAAAGTCATGTTTACCTGGAGTTTCACCAGAACAGGAGGGCCTCGATTGTGAAGAATTAAACAAAACAGTCCGGGATGATATCTCTCTTACATGCATCAACTTCACTGATATCCTCATAATATAATCATTCTGAAAGTGGATATCAAGCAGTATTTGTATGAAAACAACATAAATCCAAGAAAAGATCATAAAGAACACAGATGAATTTGCAAGCAAGTAAGAGCTTGTTTTAAGAGAATCTTGGTGTACACATTATGAGATAACTAAAATAAGACTGTTGAGATTGAGTGGCAATCCATATTGGGATGATGAGATGAAGTTGGGATCAAGATTCTATATTGGAGATGGATGAAAGAAAATCAACATGCATATTGTCTCTCATCATTCAAGTATGGGTTACAAGAGTTTGAGACTAAGATAAAAGAGTTTTGAGATAAGGCAATGTGCAGTAAGAACCAATGATTGGACCAATTAAAGGTGATATTGCATATTGAAATAGCAAGGATGCGAATCTAACAGGGAAGGTTGACCTGTAATTTAATAGAGAATATGACCACACATATAGCAATTGCCAAATAAACACCCTTAAGGAGAACCTAAATAGTTTGGCTAAGGGCCTAAGGCATTCTTGAGTTCAGTTGAGTTGAAATAGATAAAGGATAAAGCAAATGCTGCAAATGTAGATTATGGAATAATATTCCATTCATGTGATCAATATACCTCATCTTTGGCAGCTGCATAAGTCTTCTCCTCAAAACTCTCAGCAAGTTTCTTAATATCAGGTAAATCATTTCTCTTAGAAGATGGAACACACTTCGTTAATGTGTCAATGCTGCATGTGTAAATATCCAAGCAATAAAAATTAAAAACTAAAATAATAATAATAAAAATAAATAAATAAAGGTGGAAGTGGCTAGGGGTGGTTCAGCCACCCCTCATTTTATTTTATTTTTTTTACCATTTGGGGGTGGTGGCCACCTCCAGATATAGCTGAAGAGGTTGACCGAACCACCCCCTAGCCATTTAGGGGTAAAAAATAAAAAAATAAATAAAATTGAGGGGGTTGTTCATTTGGAGGTGGTTTTGGCCACCCCCAAGGCCTTCCGGTGGTTGGACCCCCTCTTCCACCTTTTTAAAAAAGAAAAATAGTTTTTACTTTTAAATTCAAAATTTAAAATTCTTTATTTTTTTCTTTTTCTTTTTTTTTCCCGAATTTATAGGGATATTTTTATCTTATTAAAAAAAATATAGTCATTTTTTTTTTGCGGAGTGAAAGGGGTACGTTTTTAGTAGTTTGGGAAGGACGTTGATACAATCTTTAGTTCAAGAGGACACTGCAAATTGGGTGTTAGATTGAAGGGGATATGTGTATTTTTCTCGTTTTTTATATTTCTTTTTTTAGGAGTATCACTACAAAATTGACACACATAATCTAAGTAATTTCAAGCAACCAAATCCATTCAAAAATGATATCATGTAATCTTACTTACATCTTGACCACAATCTTTTTCCGAGACTCTGGTAATACTTTAGCTCTCCAATCACTGGCTTCCATGTTTCATAAAGCTTGAAAAGAGCTCCAATTGTTGATATCCACAAAATTCTGACTAAAAATGCATCATCAAAACTTTCCGAAAGCTCATGGACATCATAAAGTTGGACATTGTGCAACAGTGCAATTCAAAGTGCAGAAATAAATTTGTGCAACTAATGAAGAGGATAGGATTACACATTGACGATTTCTTTATTTGTGGTACCTCTGGTTTTTCCTTGGTCAGGTTTTTAGGAAACTCTCAAGTTGGCATAGCAGATTGGGCAGAAACCATATTTGAGAGGTTCAGGACCTATTCCTTTGCAGGGTGGTTCTAGACAAAGCAGAAAGTCAAAGTTTTGAAAGGAGAAGCGTTCCAATGCTTCATTTTAAAGCATACTTGCTGCCAGCAGCATATGCTAGCTTATACTACTTTCTCACTGTCTCCTTATGGTTTGCAGTTTAGTGATTCTTTAATTTTGATCTCTCTCTTTTTCCTTTTTGCTGAGGTAGTTTTCTCTTTCATACTTCTTGTATACTTGGGTTGCACCCCCTTGGCAGTTTTCCTTTATTTATTTAAAACACACACACACCCAGAGAGAGAGAGAGAGAGAGAGAGAGGAAAAAAGATGAATCACAATCCCAAACATCAAACGACTTATGATTAATTTGCAACAAGAAAATCGCATTTTGTTTCATGTGACACATTCTCTTATCTTCCATTAGGCAAATAAAGTTTAATTCAAAGAGGAAACAGGCAGAGGAAGAATTTCCAATGCTATCAAAAAACATTAGTACCTTACACTATTTGAATTATATCCTGCTCAACCATAATCCATCAACTAATCCCTTGCTTAGCAAAGGCAACACCCATGTTGACCTCCCTATGATTGATGAAATAGGATCAAAGCAATTAACCAAAGATTCCGCACACAATAAGATTAAGTATAGTGCATCTTTTTCGTGTATCTTATATATGTATGGCCAACTGCCTAAAATGGCAACCCAATTGCCTGTGAAGGGAAATTCTGCCATGAAAACTCATGATAACAATTTTCTAATCCATAATTACAAAGGAAAAAAATTCCAAACCCAAACGATCAAAAAAAGATGATCGGGAAACTCCCATTAATTTCTTTGGGCCAATAAAGATTTAACTATGTTAATCTTTCTTTCTTGGCCGAGATAATTTCTTCAATTTCTTTTTTATGTGTGTGTATAAATAAGACAAATATTCCTAAGAACCAAACAGAGCAGGCAATCATAGACATGATCAAGCATCAAAACCATACACTCTCAGCCACTAAACCCTAACTTCGGTGACAAAAAATCACCGGTTCTAAATTCAATCACAGCCGTAGGCCCGAAAGAGTGAAAAGCAAAAACAAAAATCAAAACTCACTGAGAGATAGAAAGACAGAGAGAGAGCGAGAGACAGAGAGAACTGATCAATCGAGCGCAAAAAGCGAAGGCGTTTAGGGTTTCTGATGGAATCGGTGGATGCTTACTCGCCAAGGAATCTCGAGATTCTCGGCGACCGACTCACCGACTGTCTTTTGGTTCGGCTGCTTTAAGTGGTGCGGAACTCGGAGAGCAAAGAAAAGAAACAGTCGTCTCTATATATATTCCCGCGAGCATTAAGAGAGGTTTAAAATCGGACCCTGGGCCCACTATATTTGCCTTATCTTTTTGTGGTGTTTAGGAGTTGGGAAGAGTTTGTTATATAATTCGTTTACACAACTTTTACACAATTCAAGATATATTGGTGAAACTCATCTATGTAGGTCTTATCATGCATGATCCTATCAATGTATCTTGGGTTGTGCAAAAATCATTTTTCTTTGGGGTTTTATTTATTTTTAAAAAAAAAGATTTGATGTAACATAAAGATAAAAATAATAATAATATTATTCAACTAGATAACGTGACAATAAAAATCAGTCATTAGATTAATATATATATATATATAAAAATCAAAGACTATTTTTTACTGTCATGTCATCTAGTTGTATGGCAGTTGTACATAAATCTATTAAATATAAGAGGAATGTTATACCTCATTCTAATGTTCTTATGGGGTCCTTCTATGCTGACATGACACCTTGTATTTTTATATTATAAATGTTAGAGATACCAAATCTTTTACCAAGAGATAGATACCAAGATGATGTGGAGCTTATTCGTTGGTATCCGTAGCATTTATTTTTATTAATTGTTTTGATCATCTTCAATGAATAAGCTCTACATCATCATCTCTTTGTAAAAAAATTAATACCCCAAGCGATTCTCTTTTTAATAAAAACAAGAGAGATAAATCAAGGTGTAGTTTTTCTTTATTAAAAACATGGTGCCATGTCAGTATAGAAATACCTCAGAAATGA
The DNA here is from genome assembly GCA_028654335.1 of Alnus rubra. NCBI lineage: Eukaryota > Viridiplantae > Streptophyta > Magnoliopsida > Fagales > Betulaceae > Alnus > Alnus rubra. The sequence continues at coordinate 7,755 of JAJPGS010001960.1, read as the reverse complement.
CAGTAGAATGAACTAATATGATGTGTTGAGTTTATATGGTATTTTATTATACTTTTTATTTAAAAATAAAAAATAAAAATTGGAGTCATTATATGTTTAAATTAGATGGTCTGGATTTTGACACATCAGTAATATTATCACTTTTAAGCTTCCGTGTTTACTAAATTTTGGAAGTGATAAATGGTCATATAATAAAATCTTAATTATGTAATTTGAAAATAATAGTTAATATGTGAGAAAAATTACAAAATATAATATACTAATAGAATTTTAGAGAATACTAAAGAAATAAAACATTAATGTTTATTTCCACTTAAGAAAATTTCTAATCACATTAATTAATGTAAAAATTACTTATGAGCTAATTATGTTATATATCAAGTTTGATCACGTGTACGTAGTTGCCTTCAAAGGTTAAGATTTTTCTTTTTCTTTTTTGAAAGATTTATTTTGGTAACTATGAGTAATATAATATATTGTTCTTACTTTGTTCAAGAGCTGACAAATTACAATATATAAGTGCAATAACTTTGTTAGTTGTTACTATATAAAAGAGATAAAAATAATTAATCTTATAATGGAATAATGCTTTTTCAATAAGGTTGAGTTTGAGCAAAAAATTTGAAAAAACATAGAAATTAATTTCAATGTTCTAGTATTTTAATTCATAGGTATTTCAATCCCACAAATTAAAATTTTCATTGCTTTGATTATTTATGAAAAGAAATTAGTTAAAGTACTGTAATAATTATAACAATGATATATAGTAATTAATAATGATGACATATATAATTTAGAGATGGGTGGAAGAGATAATAGTGCTACGGGGCGCGACGACAATAACTGGTGTCTAGTAATGATGGTGATAGTAACCGTAATGCATGACGATAATAGTGTCAATAGTGAGAGTTGACAATAACGTACCGTAGTGGATGACGATAATAGTGCCAACGGTGAGAGGTGACAGTAACCGTCGTAGCGAAGCGATAGTAATAGCATGCAATACAAGTGTCAAGATAGTGATAATGACAATAAAGGCAATATGAGTAGTTATAATTAGTTGTATCAAAAATATAATGTTGGTTATAAAACTATGCCGTGTTTCATGCATGGAATTTGAATATGGAACAATGATCGAAATTTTTTGCAATTCAAAATTTCACGAATTATACAAGTAACTCTAACTCTCTTATTAATCCAAATAAAAAAAAATCAATATTAAGAATTTTCTAAGTTGTGAAATCTCACCTCAAAATCAATAATATATTAAAAAAGTACATAAATTTATATTGAAAACTTCTAAAGAAGACAAATCATAAGGCAATTCATCACGTTGTTAGACAAAATTTAATGTGTTTTCGCATTAGAATCATACCGCCTATAATATTCATTTAAATTACATATATAGTATGAGTAATATTGGAAATTATACTTCTATTTCATATTTATTCAAATTATCATGACGTATGGCTAATATAAACAAAGCAATCCTAAAACCACACTTCGAGAGTGCGACATGGAACATGATCCTCTAGTAGATTATAAAATTATGTGAATTTACGTCGTTCATTGCATCGAACAGTTTAAAAAATGTTACCTATTAAAAGATAACATGTTACCAAGGCAGTAAAAAAAATAAAAATCATTTCAAAAAGCTTTTTCTTCATTTTTAAAAAGACGCTTATTCTTCAATAAACCAAAATACCATTTTTTGTGCTAAAAAATATGATGAAAATATATTCAATTATCATTGATAACATGTCCCCTTTTTAATATATAGCATTTGCCACATTGTACAATCCAAGAAGCGACATAATTTCACATAATTTTAAAATCTACAATTTTACAAACTTCTTAAAGCAAGCGCCGATTTACTTTTAACGGCGAACGCGATTACAATATATAAGTGCAATAACTTTGTTAGTTGTTACTATATATAAAAGAGATAAGATTAATAATTAATCTTATCATGGAATAATGCTTTTTTCAATAAGGTTGAGTTTGAGCAAAAAAATTGAAAAAACAAAGAAATTAATAGTGCTACGGGAGCGCGGCAATAATGACCGGTGTCTAGTAATGGTAGTGGTGATGATGGTAGTAGTTAATAGCCATAGCGGATGACGATAATAGTGCCAATGGTGAAAGGTGACGGTAACTATAGTGGATGACGATAATAGTATCAATGGTGAGGAGTGACAGTAATCGTAGTAGCGACAGTAATAGCATGCAATACAAGTGTCAAGGACTCAAGATAGTGATAATGACAACAATGGCAATATTAGTTATAATTAATTGTATCAAAAATATAATGTTGGTTATAAAAATATGCCATGTTTCATGCATGGAATTTGAATATGGAACAATGATTGAAATTTTTTGAAATTCAAAATTTCACGAATTATACAAGTAACTCCAACTCTCTTATTAATCCAAATAAGAAAAATCAATATTAAGAATTTTCTAAATTGTGAAATCTCACCTCAAAATCAATAATATATTAAAAAAGTACAAAAATTTATATTGAAAACTACTTATGAAGACAAATCATAAGGCAATTCACCATGTTGTTCGACAAAATTTAATATGTTTCCGCGTTAGAATCATGTTGCCTAAAATATTCATTTAAATTTAATGCATAATACGAGTAATATTAAAAATCACACTTCTATTTCATATTTATTCAAATTATCATGACGTATGCCTAATATAAACAAAGCAATGCTAAAAATCACACTTTGAGAGTGCTACATGCCGGGGCAGAGCCAACCTCTCCAACTTGTGGGCTCAAATTGAAAAAATAAAATAAAATAAAATTAGGGGTAAAATTTTTTTACCCCTAATATATATATATATATATATATTTGGTTGTGGGGAGAACCTTGGGGCTTAGGCTCCTTATTAGTGGCTCCGCCACGGGGGACATGGAACATGATCCACTAGTAGATTATAATATTATGTGGATTCACATTGTTTTTTGCATTGAACAGCTTGAAAAATGCTACTTATTAAAAAGATGAATTGTTACTAAGGCAGTATAAAAATAATAATTATAATAATAATAATTCCAAAAAGCTTTTTCTTTATTTTTGAAGAGACATTTCTTATTCAATAAACAAAAATACCATTTTTTTTACTCAAGAGCATGATGAAAATATATCCAATTATCATTGATAACATGTTACATTTTTAATAGGTAACATTTGTCACGGTGTACGATCCAAGGAGTGAAATAATTTCACATAATTTTAGAATCTACAATTTTACAAACTTCTTAAAGGGAGTGCCGGTTTACTTTTAATGGCAAACGCGATTACAATATATAAGTGCAATAACTTTGTTAGTTGTTACTATATATAAAAGAGATATGATTAAACCCTCGGTCTAACTAATTAATTGATGCATTGGAACTTTAACCTGCAGTCTTTGTCTTGTTATGAGTCTATCATGTTATTACTCCTTAAACATTTGGTCTACCCGTCAGTCTTATCAGTGAATTGATGCATTGGTACCTAAACTTTTGGTTTATCTATTAGTCTAGTCAATTACTTAACACTTTGGTACTTAAACCTCAGTTTATCCGTTGGTCTCCTCAATCCACTAACGCCTTGATACCTAAACCTCCAGTCTTTTTATTCTTAACTTATAACTGTAACACATGCAATGCTTCAAACAATTCGCATACAATTAAATAAAATATAATTCATAACATTAAAGAAAGCCACCACGTATCATCCCCAGTTAATAAGAAATACTCACAGTTATTTTCTGCATCCAAAAAGTGTTCACACACAAATATTTGCTGCAATATAATTTAATATAAAACAATAATGGATTAGTATAATTTACTAAAAATGCATTTTAATCCTATTTTCATTTCTGACTTCTCTAAACCTTAATATAATTTTATATTTTTGCTTAAACATTATCACAGCATATAAAATTAGTCCATTTACATTTTATTACCAATCTTTTATACGGACTTTATTACGACATTTATTAAGGCCCTAAAATATATATTTATCAAAATATATTTCATAATAGCATAATATTCTTTTTATAATATTCTCTTTATCAAAATAAATATAATAGTTTAAAACTCACTGATTTTAGAACAGAGTTTTGCAACCCAAAATAACTTGAACTTTTAATTAAATAATATCAAAGCAGGTACTGTTTCAGCTATTTTAACTGAAACAATGAGATATCAAAATAGATTTTAGCCAACATATGGCTTATTTTATATCAAATAAACTTAATAACCTCGTTAATATAATTAACGGTTTTATACTTTAAAAACACATAGATTTAAAATAATTATATAATTAATTCTTTTATGAAATTGGGCAGAATAATGGCATTAGTATTAAAAATGCCTAAAAATACTTTAAATATTTAGGCAGCATAACGGCGCCTTCTATGCAATGTTAACCAAGAGACTCATCACAATGAAATGGTAATGAAGAACTCCCACCTTCACCTCCACCATTTTATGATGGAGTGCACCTAGCCTTAGCCCATTTCATAGCTGACACCTCTAGGCACTACGTTGAAGCGATAGCACAAATTTCACCACCCAATGAACGAGCTAAAAATCACGATTGCTCACTCCGTGACTTTTCTAGTCATCACTTTTGAACCTTTGAATGAATTGAAGGGCCCAACGTAGCAGAGGCCCTTGGCACAAATGTATAAGAAGACCTTGGGTTAGAAGCCCTTTGGCAGCAAAGTATAATAAGACCCTGGGTTAGAGGCCCTTGGCACCAATGAATATTAGAGGCCCTTGGCATCGATGAATAGATAAACCATGGGTTAGAGGCCCTTGGCACTAATGAATGAGATGATACAAATAGAATTGTTAATGAGATTGTGCATAAGTATAAATGACTGACATCATAAGGTTGCATTGTATGCTTTTAAGTAAATCAGTATGGGATGATTTTATTGAAGGCTGTTGACTCATTTGAAAACATTTCAAGTATGGGATTGTAGAAGAATTCGCAATCACATACTTATTGGTGCAGGATCTTAAGATGGAGAAACAGTTTAAGGTAGCTTAAGGATTTTAAGGCTAACGTTTATTTAGCCAATTGTATTTGATTGTAAACATTTGTATTGTATTTCTTGTGGTATGTATGTTCCAGTAGAATTTCCCTATATATTTATGTGTCATCAGTGACACTTGCTAAAATATGTTTGGTGTTTGTTAAATGACTTTTAATAAATTATTAGAGGTAATTTAGTCAATTCTGAAGTGTTATATTCTGAATTGTTAAGAATATATACATTATATATATATATATATATAATATATATATATTGCTGCCATTGTTTAACTCTGATAATGTCGTAATATCACGTGAAAATCAAAATTTTTACTTACGCATTTTTTAAAAGGTGGGCGTTACAATTAATAATTAATCTTATCATGCAATAATGCTTTTTTCAATAAGGTTGAATTTGAGCAGAAAAAAAAAATGAAAAACAAAGAAATTGATAGTGCTACGGGTGCGCGACAACACTAGTGGATGACAATAATAGTGCCAATGGTGAAGAAGGGTGACGGTAACTATAGTGGATGACGATAATAGTGTCAATGGTGAGGGGTGACAGTAATGGTAGTAGCGACAATAATAGCATGCAATACAAGTGTCAAGGACTCAAGATAGTGATAATGACAACAATGGCAATATTAGTTGTAATTAATTGTATCAAAATATAATGTTGGTTATAAAACTATGCCATGTTCATGCATGGAATTTGAATATGGAACAATGATTGAAATTTGTTGGAATTCAAAATTTCACGAATTATAGAAGTAACTCTAACTCTTATTAATCCAAATAAGAAAAATCAATATTAAGAATTTTCTAAATTTGGAATTCTCACCTCAAAATCAATAATATATTCAAAAGGTACATAAATTTATATTGAAAACTTCTTAATGAAGACAAATCATAAGGCAATTCTCATGTTGTTAGACAAAATTTAATAGGTTTTTGCGTTAGAATCATACCGCCTATAATATCATTTAAATTACAGAGATAGTACGAGTAATGTTATAAATCACACTTTTTATTTATGCAAATTATCATGCCGACGCCTAATATGAACAAAGCAATGCTAAAACCACTTTTGTGCATCATGGAACATGATCTACTAATAGATAATAAAATTATATGAATTTACGTCATTCCTTGCATCGAACGGTTTAAGAAATGCTAACTATTAAAAAGATAACATGTTATCAAGGCAGTAAAAAAATAAATTATTCCAAAAAGCTTTTTCTTCATTTTTAGAAAGATGTTTATTCTTCAGTAAACCAAAATACCATTTTTTTTTGCTCAAGAACATGATGAAAATATATTCAATTATCATTGATAATATGCCACTTTTTTAATACGTAGCATTTGTCACGTTGTACGATCCAAGAAGCGATCTAATTTCACATAATTTTAGAATCTACAATTTTACAAACTTCTTAAAGGGAGCGCCGGTTTACTTTTAATGGCAAACATGATTATTATCATTAAAAATATTATGATTGGGTCGGCTTGGCCAATTCGTGTATATCATCCCACACATGGGCCGCCAAATCCAATAATGATTTGAAAAAATAAGAGAATAAGAAAAGGACGAGGGAATAATGTATAGCACTCTCTTACTTGATGTAGCATATGATAAGAAGATTAAGGTGAAGGCTGTTTTGTAATAATTAAAGTTTAGTAATTTAGATTATTATGGTAGGAGCTTCTTGATTTATATTAAAGTACAGCTGTAAACGGTGTGATTAATTAAGTTTTTCTATAGAATAGGAAAAAAGAAGAAGTTTTTCTATAGAATTAATCAAGGCAAACAACGAGAGCAAGAAGATTTCTAATGTAAATGAGACATGTTATTTAGTAGACTCGGGTTCTTCTCTTATTCTTTTCATTTGAAATTAATCATTGAACAAATTTAGTGATTAATTTTTAAAATAGGAGTATATATATATATAATATATATATTATTATATATATATATATAATATATATATATATATATATATAAACATTTCTCAATTAACACTCTTTCTCACTTCCTCATCAGATTTATTTCCTTTTCCTTCTATTTATCCATAATTTCCAAATTAATCACGTGGATAATTTTAATTTCCAACAAGATCGATCGAAGAAGGAAGCCAGCATGCAGTATTCCCCAGGCCAACTATATTCATAATGGTTTTTTAAATTTTCCTAGTAACGGATGTGATTAATTAAGTCGAATTAATTTGAAATTCTTATATATATATATATTAATTTCTGTAATCTTTACTAATTACCCCATTTTTAAAAAACCAACAAAAAAAAAAAGAGGAAAAAAAAGGAAAGCTAATTAAGAAGTCTAATTGGCACCTTCAAAACTATCCATCTATGGATTCACTGTTTTTCAAACTAAGTACTTTATTAAAAATTAAAAGTAAAAATAAGAAGAAAAAATATATGAAAAATAAAAAAACAATTCTTTCCTCAAATTTTCGTTTGGTGCTCCAGAGAACTCAAACCTTTTCAAGTGGCATAAGATTTTTCTCTAATTCAGTCTATTAATCTAACATATGTCTGTAAAACATGTCGGAAGACAGAGACTAATTTACTTTGAAGTACGTACGTAACCAAGATTCAAGTTATAAATTATTGCAATAAATTCAGTCCATGATCAATCGTGAGATAATATATTAATATCTTAGACCATCAATGCATGGAAAAATCAGTTTTACAA
>JAJPGS010001959.1:0-53356 GCA_028654335.1 Alnus rubra | reverse complement strand
CATGATTGGTCAGACTAGTACTTATGATCGAGCAAACTAGTGCACCATGATTGATTGGATGTTCGATTTATCAGAGTAACACACTTGGATTGATCAGATAGGATCAATTGCCATTAGATCGAATTGAAGCCGTTTTTGTTGAAAACGGCTCTAATTGGAATCGTTTTAATTAAAACGGCTCAAAATGTAATTGAAGCCATTTTTGTTGAAACGATTCTAATTATAACCGTTTTCATTAAAACGGCTCCAATTAGAGTTGTTTTAATTAAAAACGGCTCAAAATATAATTAGAGCCCTTTTTGTTAAAACAACTCGAATTAGAACGTTTTTATTAAAATCAATACAAAAAGCTCATACTTATAGAAGATCCGGGCCATACCATCAATTTGATCTTCTATAATTACCCGGTTGTTTGGTATTTGGACAATTGGGTTTGATGTTCTTTAAAAGTAATTGGGTTTTGATAAAAGTATTAGTATTTTTATGAAAAAGGGTCGAGTATTATTTAAATGTATATATTCAATTAATAGGTGAGATTTTTACATGTTATGCTTAGTGGCTTTCCAAATTAAAAAGATAAGTGTACCTAAGCGAATATAATTAATATTCACAAGAAATGATGTTAACACTTTGTGTACAATATATATTTATTGCAAATAATGAGCTAGTATGAGAACTGCACTAAATGGCTATAAGTATCTCTATACTTACTGAAGACGAAGCTGATAGATTTTTCCATAATATTGTGTTTACTGTTTTATTTAATTTGTTTGCGCATGTGAATTTACATGTTATATTTTTTTAATTAAACTAATTAATAACAAAGCTGGTGAATGCAGCGGGGGTGAAAGTATTGCCAATGGGACCTTAGGTTCCCGCAAATATGATAATAATCAAATGTTGTAACCGTGGGTTTACAGGCCAGCTGAGACCTTAAGCCCCATATAATTAAGCTTTAAGTGGAGTAATGCTACACATCATCCCATTGTCCTATTTTTGTCCTCCCAAAATTGATGTGGCTCTTAAAATCACCATTGGATCAAAATCCAATAGTCATATATCAAAAATTTAATGGTGATTTTAAGAGTTACATCAATTTTGGGGGACAAAAGGAGAACAAAGGGATGATGTGTAGCATTACTCCTTTAAGTGAGGAGACCGTAGGTTCTCGGGACCCTAGTTTCCCTCAACACGCTAATACGGACCGTAGGTTCTATTATGAGAGGAGTGCAAAAGAAAATAATTAAGACATTGCATATAAAACTGTCATATTATTATTATATATTATATATACACATATCTGCATTATGTTGCATTTATTAAATAAATCAGCATTCATATTATTATTGGAAACAGCGGACTCACTTAGGGTATTTTGTGTTTTTGTTTCTATATATATGTATATGTATATTGGTGCAGGTTTTATAAATGAAGGTTAGAACTCAAGAGGTTTTAAAGCTAAGGACCCATAGATTGTATTTTGTTTGTAGTCTTCTGTGTTTTTAACATTTTATGTTGAGAAAATTGCTAAAATTTTCATGTATTCTTTTGTGTCATTTAAGATACCTATTTCCATGTATTTGTTCTAAGTATTTTTAATGGATGTCTAGAAGTATTTCAGTTAGAAGCTCCGTCGTGTTATTTAAATCAAAGTCTATTGGATAATTATATTTTTCGCTACCAATTTATAACTCTGATATTATAGTAATGTCACGTGGAAATCGATTTTTTTTTTTTTTTTTTTTACTTATGCCTTTTTGTAAAAGGCGGGACGTTACAATCATAAGTGAAAATAAACAATGAGGGATCCACCAAGGAGGCTACAAAGCCAAGTTCCTGCAAAAATGATGAGACGATTAAACCAGGCCTGAAGAGCTTGTTTGAGACCGTATAAGGACTTGTGAAGTTTACAAACATAGTCAGGATGAGTCTTGTCCATGAAGCCTCGAGGTTGTTCACCCGGGGTTCTAATAACTAATTTATGCTTACTTTTAACCATCATGGTGCACTTGACTCCATCTCATCTTTCAGTTGGGGCCATAGCCACCCACCACGTTTAATTTTTATTGATGAGGGTTTACTTTCTGGCTGTCCGTTACTGTACTGTAAAGAAGAAGAATATATTTTAAAGAAAGGAGAAATTTTGAAGGAAAAAAAAAAGAAAAAAAGTTAAAGAAGTAAGTAGAAGAAAGAAGAAACGTTGAGAAAGAAAAAAAGGGAAGTTGAAGAAAAGAGTTTAAAGAAGGAAGACGAACGATGAAGAAAGAAAAAAAAAAGGGAAAAATAAATATTAGCCCCCCAAACTACCACCCTTTCTTCGGATTTCACCCTGAACTACCAACACTTGCACTCCGACCCCCAAACTACCACTTTCTGATTTTTTGACCCTATCCGTCTATTTATACCGTTAATTCTAATAGAAATTGGCCAAAAACCCGAAAATACTCCTCCTTTAACCGTGAGAATTTCAAAGTGTAGGAAGGGTATTTTCGGAATTCTGTTTAGAATTGACGGCATAAATGGACGGATGGGGCCAAAAAATCAGAAAGTAGTAGTTTGGGGGGCCAAAATCTAAGCATTGGTAGTTTGGGGGGCCATCCGAAAAAATAGTGGTAGTTTGAGGGCTAATATATATTTTTTCCAAAAAAAAAAATATATATATCTAGAGTGTATTGTGAAGCGTGCAAAGAAGTCACTACTTTGAAGGTGAGCGTGAAGATAAACGGAATGCGAGGAGGTTGAGAGCGGATCTGGGCCGTTGCTTGCAGGCACCAAGTACATGAAGTCCACATCACGTGAGAAGAAACATCAAATAAAAAGAAAGAAAATATAGGCTGCGGGAGTGAGGGTAAAAGAGAAAGAAAAATAATTAAAATTGCATGGGATGGTCACATGAGGCGTTGATCCACCGAGTTAATGGGTCTGACTGATGGAAGGGAAAAAATGTAAAAAATTAATAGTTGAAGGCTTTTTTATAGTTGATGTGTCAGTTCATGGAAGCATGTTAACAGATGGTGGTAGTCTATGAAAAAAAAAGTAATTATCTCTTAAATTTTCGTTAAGGTTGCTGGTTGCATATCCTTTGGATTAAATGGGACCTTATAGGAATATTTTGGAATTTTTTTTTTTTTATGATATTCACAAAATTTGAAGATGCTTGCAGAAGAGAAAATTTTAAAAATCCAAGACCTTTTTTTTTTTTAATTATTATTATTATGTAAAAGTGAAAAGGAAATACAAATCTTGAAGACAACAGTTGAAGGTCTTACGAAAATGTCACCTCTCAAGGTGTTTCCTTTGGAGCTTTATTTGTTTTTTCTTTAAAGTGATTGTAGTATGTACTTTTTCATTGTATTGTTTTCTTCAAGCATAAGGCTATTTGCATTTATTACTGCACACATATAATGATGAAAAATCATCTGTATCTCAATTAGAATTAAATTAGATTACTTAGGCCGTGTTTGGATGTCTTGTAATTTCTAGTATCTCTTATTCTCATATATCACTGTTTAATACGATTAAAAACAAATTTAGTGCTTCTATATTTTTTTTTTCTTGTTTAAAAAATAGTTTTTTTATTTTTTATTTTTTAAAAGAGAATAAGGATATTATCGGAAAAAAGTTGTTTATTTTTGGCAAACCTTGGTAGTTTGATGGGTAAGTTTAGCACACTTAAAAATTCATAAGGTTATTTTAAAATCGACTGTTAGTTTGAGGGGGCTTTTTTAGATTTTTTCCTTAATACATATAATTAATTCCTTTAGGTTCTATTTCTTTCGACGTAAAACATTTTTCTGTAAAAGGTATGGTTTTCCCAATTTTTCGGTGTATGATGGGTACGATTGAAAATTTTGATCAAACTGAAAACATTTTCGGTTGACCAGGAAAACCATCTTCGAGCCGTGTAAAATGGTTTATTCATGACTTCTTGCGATTATGTTCTTTTTTTTTTTTTGAAACAAAAGAAAATATTCTTCAAGATGCATTAGATGATTGTAAGATCTCGATCCTAAGGACATATCAAAAAGAACACCATGCCGATCTATTGATTCTTACTTTTACAGATACGAAGTTTGACCGACGACAATCCATACTCGAAAGAAAGGAAAAAAAAAAAAAAGGGTAATTCATATGATTTTTCAAAGAAATTTTGAATTTTAATCTTGTTAGAGATGTTTTTGACTTGTGAAATTTTAAAAAAATAAATAAATTGTATAGTCTAACTATGAAACAATAAAGAAAAATTTCAATAAAGAGGACTAGCAACAACAGAATTCCTACGTAATTTACTTTGAATAGTATATGGAGGTAACAATTTTCTCTTGTTTAGAAGATCCCCGCCCGGCCGCTCCAACGTTCACCAAAAAGAAAAAGAATAATGCTACACATCATCTCCTTGTCCTCCTTTTGTCATCCCAAAATTGATGTGGCTCTTAAAATCACCATTGGATCAAAATCCAAGAGTGATATATCAAAAATTCAATGGTGATTTTAAGAGCCACATCAATTTTGGGGGACAAAAGAAAGACAAGGGGATGATATGTAGCATTACTCATTCCCGAAGCCTAATATTATGTTGATTATCCAAAAGCGGCCCATATAACGAATAACCCCACAAGCTACAAACTATTAGCATTCCAAATTCGATGCTCTCACACGAACACATAGTAGATATGGAATTCAAATGGTTTACTTTAAATTGGGCTGTTATTATACTCAAAGGCCTCGTCGAAATGAGCTGCGATGAGTGACAAAAGCTCGTTCCAGTATAAGACACTCAGGAAAATTAACCTCGTTAGTGGCAATATTAGTTTTAAATTGTAAGAATTCTCTTTTTTCTCTTATAGTTAATTGGTTTTGAGAAATAAAAAAAGCAATTTTTGGCCTTTAATATTTTTATGCCAGACATTATCTTGGACCAAAAAAAGAAGAGAAAAAGGTACTACATAAACTTACTACATTCATATTTGTGGAGACAACCAATTCTTTCCTGCCAGTACAATCATGCTATTCATTACCCCCTCTAAACCCTTAAAGGAAAAAATGAAAGCCAATTTATTGCTGCTAAATGGCTAGGAATTTAGGAAACACGCACCTTAGCTGATTATATTTAATTTCTGTATCTTCTCCGATTCACCCTTCTTCGCGTTGGCTGCTTGATTGCAAAAGTCTTCATAACCAAATCATGCTTCTTTGTGAACACAATTTGTCCAACAATAAGTCCAAATATGATTCCACAACCATATCCCATAACAACTACTTTCCAACTGAATTCAAACAAAAATGACGAGTTTTGATTCTTTTCAGAGGTTGGAGGTGGAGGCGGTGAGTCTTCTGAATTTTCACATTTCTTTGACAAAGGGAATCCGCATAATTCAGAATTACCACTAAACGAACTGTCTGAGAATGTTTCAAACTGATTACCATGTGGTATAGGTCCCGTGAGATGATTATGGGAGACGTTGAAGAATGCGAGAAATGTGAGTTGCACAAGCTGCAAAGGGATCACACCAGACAACTTGTTTTGAGCAAAGTCCAATACTTCTAGATTTGTTAAGTTCACCAAGGAAGAAGGGATAGGACCCGTGAGAAAGTTATTGGAAAGGTTAAGCACCTGAAGTTCTTTTAGATACCCACAACTTCTGAAATTTCTCCTTCAAACTGATTGTTGGACAAATCAATAGCTACGAAGACATCTGAGATTTTTTCGTATACCCTTTCTGTGCCTTTGTAAGTAAATGTCATTGAGTAAACGAAGGAGACATCCCATCTGGTTCCTGGTATTGAGAAACTTCCATTTGCTTTCATATACATGAAACCTTTAACATCATGGATTTGCATGGCTTTCCAATTTTGGAAGTATTGAGAGGGCAACTTACCAGTAATGTCATTATTAATTTGAGACGTCAATGATGTGTACGTTTGAGAAATCAAAATTGCTATTAAGATTTTCCATTGCACCATAGATTCCATTAGACCGCAAAATGAGAACCCTCAACTTTGGAAGAATGCCCAACCAAAAAGGGAAAGTATCATTCATCTGATTATGTCCCAAATTAAGAGCTTCAAGCATGGTACAATTGGCCAATGATTTCGGCAGACGCCCCTGTAATTGATTTTGACTAAAATCAATCATCTTCAATTTGTTTCCTTCTGCAAATATTTCGGGAATAGTTCCATGGAAGCTATTGTTGTGTAGGTTTAGGACTGAGAGAGAGTCACTCAAGTTGCCTAAACATTGCGGAAGCAAGCCACTCAAGTAATTGTTTGACACGTCAAGAAAAACAATTGAACTTAGATTGCAAATCAATTGTGGGATTTCTCCGGTCAGTTTGTTGTTTGAGACTGCATACCCAACTATAGAAGGTGGTGGGATTGGGAGCGGCCCTCGAAGCAAGTTAGAACGAAGCGCCAAAATACCTAGATTAGTCCAGGGGAGAAAAACTGGAAGTTGATCAAAACCAGTTAAAGAGTTGGAACTCAGCTTTAAAAACCAGAGAGTTTCTTTACTTAAATTCCACATCCATTTTGGAATTTGGCCGTGAATTTTGTTTTCAGAAAGATCCAAAACCTCCAACTCATCTTGGTTCCTTAGAAAGTCTGGAAACTCGCTCAAGTCACAAGAAGCTAGATTTAAAATTTCAAATTTTGGAAGAGTTACGTTGGTTTTTGGCTTTGTAAGCAATGAAATTTTGTTGCCGGATAGTGAGAGCCCCGTGAGGTTTTTGAGTTTCAGAAACAAGTCAAATTCCACCGTGCCACTCAAGTGATTAGAAGTTAGATTGAGAACTACAAGATTCACAAGCCTAGATATTGACTGTGGAATTGAACCATGCAACCTGTTGAGACAGTTTCCGGTAGGTGACGTGTCGGTCAGAAGTTGGGCTAAGTTGCTCCCGGTTGTATCTGATTCACCTGAAAAGTAAAGCTGCGTCGGGGGGTTCCGACAACCCCACTCCGATGCTTAAGTAAGTGTATGGTTCTGAGAATAAATACGCAGAATAACGCCAAAGAGACTGATTAGCATGTACCTTAGCATCTGAAGTAGTTCTTGTATTTATAGAGGTTGTGGAGCAGTTCCATTAGCTTCGCAATTCGTGCACGAGGCGGTTGAAGGAGACGTGGCTCCATGTACACGGATGTTCCGGGTTCCGTAGATCTCGGTGGCATCATGGGGTCCCACGACATGCATCGTGTCCCTAAGGTTCCGGGTACCGCCGAGACGCATGACTTCCATGACGTGCATCGTGTCCCTTAGATTCCGGGTACTGCCGAGAAGCTTGCAGATGCGGATACCAACTAGTATTTGGATCGCCAACTCAGGCCAGTTGCAACAGACTTGGGCCCAAGTGGCCTCAATGGGCCTGGGTAGATTATGCTCTTTTTGATATTTTGGGCCTGGTCGGGTGGATCAGAGAGGGCCCACTTCTCGGATTGGGCCCAAAATCCGAGAAGATCTATATTTGTCCCAACAGTTACCCCCAATTCTCTTAGGTAAATTTTATACTTGAGAGAATTTAGGAATAATTGATTGATCTTTACTCTGATGCATCTTGAGTTTTGGGTCGGGCGTATAATACCGAGAGCAATCAATGACCCCTCTCCGTATCCATCTCGGAAGCATTGTTTTGTCGGTTGCTTTGACTTGTCCATATCTTATCCACCCGAGAACCTTCGCACGCCATTTTCTTTTTACAAAATTTCCGCTTTTTCCTTTCATCTCGCAAATCCAAATTTTCAAACTTTCGAATTTCCTTGAAATCCGAGAGCCGCGTGTCAAGTACGATCTGGACGCCGGTTCGTTTTTCAAGGTGTGTCTAGTACGATCTGGACGCCGGTTCGTTTTTCAAGGCGTGTCTTGTCTCGCTTGGCAGATTACCGGGGCTTTCTGGCTGCCGGTTTTGGAAGAGTAAATTCGAACGAGACCGTTCACCTTCCGGTGGACTGCAACCGGTCAACCCCGTGGTCCTTTCGATCTGTCGACGTGCGTCAGCAGCACATTAAAATTGATTTGACGTTGGTTCGCCTTTTAGGAGCGCTGTGGTGTCAGACGTGTAACCGGCGACGGTTCAACTGCCGGTTTGGGGGGAAGAAATTTGTTTACGTCTCCCCGTCTCCCGGTTGTTCATGACCGGCTTTCCCCTGTTGCATTGGAGTATAAATTCCCTCTTCCATCTGCATTTCGCATTCTTGTCTTGATCTTTCTTATCTTTTTCTTAGAGCTCGTACTTTTCCTCTTTTGGACGCTCATACAAACCTTGTCTCTCCGCACCATGTCCGACACAAGGGAGCTCCAACGGTTGTCGTTACGGAGTCTGAGGAAGAGGAATTATTATCCGAAGACGAGGTGGTGCCCGAGCAAGTTGAACGTCAGATGCCTCTTGTGCCTCTCGACCACCGAGGAGTTTCAAAGGTCGGTACCGGGGATGAATTTCGCCTCCGGAACAATTATGATATACCCCCCACAGTTTTGTTGCATTTTCAAAATCCTGTTACCCGAGAGATTCGTGGGGGATCTCGTTTTTTATGAAAAAATGCTTTTAGCCGGGCTGCGATTTCCTTTGCCAGACATTGCCCGGGAACTTGTACTATTTCTTGGGGTGTCCCCAAGCCAGCTTACACCGAACGCGTGGAGATACCTCCTCGCCTCTTTCATTCTGTGGCGAACAGTGTTGGGAGCTCGGATGACAATTCCGGAGTTCTTCAATATCTATCGGGCGGCATATAAAAGAGAGGGGTTGTTGAATTCACTGTTAGGAACAACCCCATCTTCATATACCTTTCTCCAAGCTACTCCAACAACCGGGGTTGGAGGTCAGATTTTTTTCGGGTCTCGGGAGATTGGGAGTCGGTAGCGCCCTTATCACCCGACCAAAGGATATCAAGAGTCTGGAGTCCTATCCGGGTTGACCTGCGAGAAGCTCCGGCCTTGAATGCGACCGGCAAGAGAAGAGTGGCCACAATGTTGCTGTTCTCTCAGACTCCAGGGAACGATACGAAGATAGATTATGACAACATAGTCACCGATGAGAATATGCGAAAGGTTTTCGGGTATCAGATTCCTACCGAGAAGGTTTGGTATGATCGGAAAGGGAAACAAAAACCGAAGAAATCTGAGGGTGAAGCGGCCGGCCCTCCACAACCGAAGGCGTCGAAAGTGGCTTCCGGGCCTAAGAAGGTCATAAAACCAAAGAAGACCGGTAAGGTGACCCATCCTCCGAGAACGGTAGGTAAGGCGACCCAAGTTCCGAGGACGCTGATTGTACCTCAGGATAGAGCTCCCGAGAATACGGTTCCGACTACCTCTTTGTCGGCCGTTAGTAATCCCGTTGAGGTTGGAAATCCAATGGAAGCATCTGGTGGAGAGACCATGGTTGTTCAGCCCAATGATCTTTCGATTGGGGTCGTTCAGGCGTCCGATGTAATAGAAATCGGAGACGAACCTGAGTTAGAGCAAGAGGCTTCCGGTGTTCGGAGCACGATCAAACGCAAAGGGAAAGAAGTGGCGTCCGAGTCGCTGAAGAGGACCCGGTTTGCCCCAGATCCTTTGGAATATGCACTTACACGGGCTATTGAAGCCGAGCTTCTTTTTGGTCGGCCGCGCTTTGTATTACCCACTTTGCCGGTTACACGGGAGGAACCGGTTGAAGAATCCGAGACTCTGGATCGGTCTCCGGCTAAGAAGATGGAAGCTCGCTTGGAGTCTGATGCCGGCTTGGCCTCCGAGAATCACATTCCATCAGAGCGTGAAACACTTTTAGAACCCCAAGATGAACCGGAATCTGGGGATCATGTGGTGAAGGAACCGGAGGGTCCTCTGGAGACCGTGGAAATAGACTTGTCCATGCCGGATGGAGAAGGTTCGGATCGAGTTGAAGTCGCGGAGTCCTCTGACCCGAAACTTGTGAGAACCAAACGGAGGCTCGAAATCTTTCTCTGGGATTTATGGAAGCCGAAACTTCCCGACAGGGAGCGTTAATCAGTTCTTTGAGGGAAGGCCTGCTGGCCTGTCCTCTAGAGATTTAATGGGCTTGATCCCAGAGGGGTCTTCCTCAATGTCCGGGACCGCGTCCCCCGGAGGACTAGTGGAGGCGATGCTTCATACCCAATTGCAGGCAAGCCTTCTGATTTCAAAAACATCTTTCTGCATGGTTTTTTTTTTTTTTTTTTTTTAACTTTTCCTTGCGTTTTTCCAGTGTGTTATGAGGTCGGTTGCCTTGTGCGTGACCACCGGGGTGTTACTGAAAATCAAGCTGCTCTGGAGGCTAAGGTAGCCGAGCTTCAGTCCCGGGTTCAAGAGCTGGAATTCGAGGTGTCCCGAACCACGGACTTGGAGTCCGAGATAGAGACCCTGAAACAAGATATTCAGACCAGAGATCAGATAATAAAGGCTCGGGACATGGATCTGGCTCAAGCCCGGAAACTGGCGGATACATCTCATGCTCAAGCACTTGAAAATGAGAAAACCCTCGACAAGTACTGAGCAATCTGACCGAGGCTAACGAAGTCAAAACGGCACTGTCTTCCCGGGTGGAAGAATTAGGCGGAGAAGGACTCGCTGGTGGCCGATAAGCAATCTTTGTCCAGAACGGAAAGATTCAAGCTCGGTGTAAGAGCTTCGGAGGAAGGGTCATCACTATAAGTCCAAGGTCCCGGCGTTTCAGAAACAACTTGCTCTGGTTCTTGGCTTCGAGGCCTTAGTTGGGGCCGAGGATCCAACTGGGGTTTCGAAGATTGAGGACCATGCTCCTTCACCGGAAGTTTTCAAGGTCGATCCCGAGACTGTGACTCCAGAACTTCTTGAGTTGCCCGAGACTGCTACCAAGGAGTTGCAGAGTCTGGGAGTGGAATTTTTTTCCGGACGTGGAGGACTGGACCGAGGATGCTCCCAATCCTTATCGAGATGACTTACCTCGGGGACCCTCTGTCTCGGAATGCACTCCTAGTAGGGAAGAAACCGAGAAACCTGGGGGGCTGGGCGACGTTGGGACTCGACAGGGAGCCCACTTCTGTAATATATTTATTCTTCTTTTGGGCTGGGTTGTATTTTGGACATGAAAACTAATGTAACCCGGTTGGCTTATGATATAGAATTAATTTTTATATTTTGATGTGTTCATATAAACTTTTGTTTTGCTTATGCTACCGAGTTGTATTTGATCTGGTCTGGTTTGATTAGAACCGAGACATTCCTTAATGACCGAGTCAATATTGAGAAATGACCGGGGCGTGCTCCGTTTCGGTTGCATTTCAAACCGAGGGAGCGACGCTTTGATTTGATCTGGTCTGGTTTGATTTGAACCGAGACATTCCTTAATGACTACAGACAAATTTGGGGATTTGTCCGAGTCAAATTTGAGGATATGACCGGCGCGTGCTCCGAGTCGGTTGTATTTTGAACCGAGGGAGCGACGCTTTGATTTGATCTGGTCTGGTTTGATTTGAACCGAGACATTCCTTAATGACTACGGACAAATTTGGGGATTTGTCCGAGTCAAATTTGAGGATATGACCGGTGCGTGCTCCGAGTCGGTTGTATTTTGAACCGAGGGAGCGACGCTTTGATTTGATCTGGTCTGGTTTGATTTGAACCGAGACATTCCTTAATGACTACGGACAAATTTGGGGATTTGTCCGAGTCAAATTTGAGGATATGACCGGTGCGTGCTCCGAGTCGGTTGTATTTTGAACCGAGGGAGCGACGCTTTGATTTGATCTGGTCTGGTTTGATTTGAACCGAGACATTCCTTAATGACTACGGACAAATTTGGGGATTTGTCCAAGTCAAATTTGAGGATATGACCGGTGCGTGCTCCGAGTCGGTTGTATTTTGAACCGAGGGAGCGACGCTTTGATTTGATCTGGTCTGGTTTGAACTAAGATTCCATGCTTTGAATTGATCTGAGAATAAACATACATTGACGGTGCCAATCCGGTAACAACAGTAAACATAGTACAAGCAATTCACATAAAATACTTCTTTAAGTGCTCGGCGTTCCAGGCTCTCGGTAATTCTTTGCCGGTCGCATCAACCAAATGGTATGCTCCTTTGTCATGGCATCGTATAACTCTGTACGGACCTTCCCATTTTGCTCCGAGCTTTCCTTCGACTGGATCTTTGGTAATCGGGCTCACTTTTCTCAAAACCCAATCCCCGAGTTGGAACTTCTGGGGGTTTACTTTCTTGTTGAAGTAACGGGCAGCTCGGTCTTGGTACGCAGCCCATGTTACCTGCGCTTCATCTCTTCTTTCTTGTAGCAAATCCAGATTGAGCTTGATTCCTTCGTCGTTGAGTCCTGGATTGTAGTGTGATACTCGGAAGCTGGGTGATCCGACTTCGGCGGGGATGATTGCTTCTGAGCCGTAAGTTAAAGAGAAAGGAGTAGCCCCGGTGGGAGTGCGTGTCGTGGTGCGGTAGGCCCAAAGTACCTCGGGTACATATTCTGCCCAAGCTCCTTTCTTTTTGCCGAGCTTCTTCTTTAGTGTTCTGAGAAGAGTCTTGTTCGTAGCTTCTACTTGTCCATTCGCCGGTGGATATATCGGGGTTGAGTAATAATTTCTGATACGGAGTTCGGCGCACCATTTTCGAAACGGTCCACAGTCAAACTGTTTTCCGTTGTCGGTAACAAAAGCGTGTGGGATGCCGAATCGACATATGATTGAATTCCAGAGAAACTTTACTACGTTGGCAGTAGTGATAGTGGCGAGTGCCTCGGCTTCAGCCCACTTGGTGAAGTAGTCTACCGCGACAAAAAGGAATTTCCGGCCACCTTTTCCCGGAGGCATAGGCCCGACATGGTCGACCCCCATTTTGCGAATGGCCACGGCGAAGTGATTGGGCTTAGTTTTTTCAGGGGGTTGCTTCATCACCCGGGCGAACCTCTAACATTTGTCTCCACTTTCGGACGATTTTGACTGAATCCTTATTCATTGTTGGCCAGTAGTATCCGGCTCTCATCGCTTTGTGAGCCAACATCCGAGCGCAGAGTGGTTCCCGCAGACTCCTTCGTGTATCTCCTTTAATATGTATTCCACCTCGGAACTTTTAAGACACTTCAGGAGTGGCTCGGTATATCCTCTTCGATAGAGTACCCTCCGATAAGCACGTACCGGGCTGAATGCATTTTTACCTTCCGAGCTCGCATCTTTTCCTCGGGTAGGGAACCGTTGCGGAGGTACTGAATGAATCGGTAGCCCATTCGGGTTCGTCTGATCCTTCTTCAATTTCCATCATGTCGAGTTGTGAAGGATTGAAGGCTTGGTCTGTATCACCACCCCCGTGTGGATGTTCTGACGACTGGCCCGGTACCGGAACCCATTTTGGAAGAGCGTCGGCTCGGGCATTCTCTACCCGAGGAACTTTAGTTACGGCGGTTCTTGTGGAAGTTAGATTGGCATTTGCGTACCTTATCGAGGTATTGGATCGTCTTTTCGCCTTGTGCCTCTGCCGAACCCTGCACATGGCTGACTACCACCTGAGAATCGCTTCTGATTTCTACATTCCTTGCTCCCATCTCCCGAGCTATTGAAAGCCAGGACAAAAGTGCTTCATACTCGGCTTCATTATTGGTAGTCACGAGTCCAGTTTGATCGCATATTGAAAAAGTTTCTCCATCCGGGCTTGCCAACATGACACCGGACCCCGCTCTTCTGGTTGGCCGAAGAACCATCTACATATGCTACCATGTTTCCTTCTCGGGCAGTTCTTCGCTTTCGGGAGTATTGCTAATTCTAGTAGAAAATCAGCTAGCGCCTGACCCTTGATAGAAGTACGAGGGTGGAATTCTATGTCGAAACTGCCCCAGCTCTACGACCAATTTACCAATCTCCCGGAAAGATCCGGTTTTTGTAATATCTTCTTCATGGGTGCTCGGTTAACACTCGTATTGCATGTGCCTGGAAGTATGGCCTTAGTCTTCGGGCCGAGATTATTAAGGCGAAGGCAAGTTTTTCAATCCGAGGGTACCTCTTCTCGGCTCCATGGAGTGCTTTGCTGGTGAAATAAACCGGTTTTTGAATGCCTGAGTCTTCTCGGACCAAAGCTGAACTGACTGCCGTGGGGTGACACTGTGAGATAAAGATACAAGATTTCTCCTTCCTTGGGGCTGCTCAACAGCGGCGGGTTGGTCAGATATTCTTTTAACTTCTTGAAGGCTTCCTCGCACTCATTGCTCCATACGAAGGCTTTTCTCAAAATCTTGAAGAATGGGAGACATTTGTCGGTGGATCGGGAGATGAACCGGTTAAGGGCTGCTATTCTCCCGGTCAGCTGTTGCAGTTGCTTGGTGGTCCGGGGAGGTTGCATGCTGAGGACAGCACTCACCTTCTCGGGATTCGCCTCGATTCCTCTTTGTGAGACCATGAATCCCAAGAATTTTCCTGAGGAAACGCCGAAAGCACATTTGGCCGGGTTGAGCTTCATCGTATGGCTCCTTAGTGTCTCGAAAGTTTCCTCCAGGTCGGCTATATGGCCGGCGGCTCGTGTGCTCTTGACAAGCATGTCGTCAACATAGACTTCCACGTTTCGTCCGATTTGACTTTGGAACATTTGGTTGACGAGCCTCTGGTATGTAGCTCCCGGCGTTCTTTAGACCGAATGGCATCATTTTGTAACAGTAAAGACCTCTATCGGTAATGAACGATGTTTTTTCTTGGTCGGCTTCATCCATGTGAATTTGGTTGTACCCTGAGAAGGCGTCCATGAATGTTAAAAGTTCATGACCGGAGGTAGAGTCTACAAGCAGATCGATCCGAGTAATGGGAAACTATCCTTGGGACATGCTTTGTTGAGATCGGTGAAGTCAACACAGATTCTCCACTTCCCGGTGGCTTTCTTGACTAAAACCACGTTGGCCAACCACTCTGGGTAGTTTACTTCTCGGATAAACCCAGCCCGCAACAGTTTGTGTACTTCCTCGGCAATGGCCTCTTCTTCTGGAACCCGCTTCCGTTCTTCCTTCCGAGGATTCTTCTTTTTTGGGTTCCCGGAAGTGGATGGGCGAGTAGTCTCGGGTCCCAACAGAGCTCGGAGTGTCTCCTCCTGGTTAATGTACTTCTCGGCTTTACTCATAAAGCCATCTAAATTCTGAGGGGGCTTCCTAGCTATATCTGCCATTAGTGCTCCATCTTTACGGATTCCCTGAAAGAAGCTCCGTAGATGAAATTATCTGTTGCTGCTTCGGCTTCAAGTCTAGCCTGGTTGAACCTCATAAAGAATCTCTAAGGGATTCCTCGGGTCCTTGGTGCAATGACATTAAGGATCCCGACGGCTTTCTTCTGACCTGCCGGCCATGAACTGCGTCAGGAACATCCTGCCGAGGTCCTCGAAATGACGGATGGAATTTGGCGGGAGGCTTCTGAACCAGTCACGGGCATTGCCCGAGAGGGTCAAAGGAAGGCTCGGCAGGCTACCATCTCGGGTGTTCGATGGAGATCTATGTGGGCTCTGAAATTATCTAGGTGCTCCACGGGATCTTCAAATCCCGTATAAAATGGGATCTCTGGGACTTTGAACTTCTCAGGAAGGCAAATATTTGCCACCTCCTCGGTGAATGGAGAGGTGGTCTTCTGCAAAAGGTTTTCCACCAGGGAAGCTTTTCCCTTATCGTTCCGTTGAATAGCTGCGGTCAGAACATTGCATCTTTGCTCCAACGGGCAATCATGCCTTGTACCGCCTTGCAGCCTCGGGTTGAGCAGGTGGAGGATAACCTGGGACTTCTTCTTCATTGTTCGGCTCCTCAGAGCCTTCGACCCGGCTGCCTTCCTCTCGGTTTCCTGGGTTAGTGACAGTTCGGTGAAGTTCTGGAACCCGGGCCTGGAGGACAGCATTCATAGTGGCCAAATCCTCGATGCTTTTGGCCATCTGTTCCATTCTTTCATTCAGGAGAGTGAATTGGGGATCGTTGGAGTTTCCTTCGTCTCGGGCATTTCGGTCATCCCGAGGCACTCGGTTGGTTTCTGATCGAGTATTCACCATAACAGATTTGTTTTTTAGGAAAACGATATAAGTCGTTCCACAGACGGGCCAAATTGTTGAGACAGTTTCCGGTAGGTGACGTGTCGGTCAGAAGTTGGGCTAAGTTGCTCCCGGTTGTATCTGATTCACCTGAAAAGTAAAGCTGCGTCGGGGGGTTCCGACAACCCCACTCCGATGCTTAAGTAAGTGTATGGTTCTGAGAATAAATACGCAGAATAATGCCAAAGAGACTGATTAGCATGTACCTTAGCATCTGAAGTAGTTCTTGTATTTATAGAGGTTGTGGAGCAGTTCCATTAGCTTCGCAATTCGTGCACGAGGCGGTTGAAGGAGACGTGGCTCCATGTAAACGGATGTTCCGGGTTCCGTAGATCTCGGTGGCATCATGGGGTCCCACGACATGCATCGTGTCCCTAAGGTTCCGGGTACCGCCGAGACGCATGACTTCCATGACGTGCATCGTGTCCCTTAGATTCCGGGTACTGCCGAGAAGCTTGCAGATGCGGATACCAACTAGTATTTGGATCGCCAACTCAGGCCAGTTGCAACAGACTTGGGCCCAAGTGGCCTCAATGGGCCTGGGTAGATTATGCTCTTTTTGATATTTTGGGCCTGGTCGGGTGGATCAGAGAGGGCCCACTTCTCGGATTGGGCCCAAAATCCGAGAAGATCTATATTTGTCCCAACACAACCTATTCTCCACTAGTGATAGCATGGTTAGTTGGGTAAGGTTACTAAATGAAGACGGTAGTGGCCCGGAGAAATTGCAATAAGTAGCATCAAAATATTTTAAGGACTCAAGGTTACCAATTGAATTCGGTAGCTCACCAAAGAAACTCGTGTAACGAAGTTGCAATGATTCAAGGGGACTGCTTCTGTTAAATTCTGCATAGTTCCAATGAGATTTGGATTATCTCCCACATGAAGAGACGAAAGATTGGGTAGATGGAAAATTCTAGTGGGAAACTCACCAAGCAAGCCACATTCTTCTAGAAATAGAGATGTTAAAGAAGATAAGTTTGCCAAGATATTGGGTACAGTAGATGATATGTCAACCTCACTAAGATCTAGTTCTTTCAAGTTTGTTAACTTCTGAGCTATGCTTCTGAGGCCATGCTTTTGGAGTTTCAATCCGTAATTGAATGAGAGATCTAAGGAAACTAAGTTAGAGAGCTCTAAAATTTCTGAAGTGACCTGACCAGAAAATGCGGAGCGAGAGAGATTGAGGTTTGTCAGCCTCGAAAGCTGTCTAAAAGCAGTTGGAATAGGAGAAAAATTAAAGTGATTGTAGGCAAGATTAAGGCTCTGGAGGTGAACAAGCTGGAAGAGATATATTGCTACTGGAGTTGATAGAACCATAAAGACAGCTGCTGCTGAGGTCAGGACTGATCACATGACCCGTGTCCTCATTGCACTTGATACCACGCCACCTGCAGCAATCGCCGCTTTCAGGCTTCCACAACAAAACCTTCGGATAAGCGGAGGAATCATCAGATGCAGACTTATTGATGGTAAAGCTTTCCTTGAATTTCAACAAGGCGAAGCTCTCATCATCATGGCACAGTGACTGCACAGAAGAAAAGAAGCCAGCAAATATAAGATAAAACAAAGATACTGAAAGAAAAAAGCGCATGAAGGCAAGCAGAGGAGGTGATAAACCCATAATATATATGTTGTACTGAATTTTGTTTAGCTCTTAGATAAGCATACATGGAACTCAATGTTATGAGCTTTTATAGACTCTCAAAGTCTGAACAGGAAGTCTTGTGCATTCAAAATCTTAGACGGGAGCTCCCATGGACTCCTCAAGCTTTTCAAAATCTGAAGTGGTAAAGCTTAAGAGGGCAGTGGGGCCATACGGATTAGGATTCACTAATAAAGCAGTAAGGAGTGTTTATCACACATTGACCATTCAGTTATATCCATTGGCTTTGGCTCTCGGTGGTTATGATTGATTGCGTGGCAGCAACAGTAGCCGTTGGTTGAGTCCACATGTGGAATCCTCCATGCAACCTTTTTTTTTTTTTTTTTTTTTTTTTTTTCCATTTATTTAGAAAGAAAAAAAAGAAAAAAAAAGTGGTTGAGTGAAAGCTGCTTTGCCATTCTTAATTTAATGCGTATTCTTAATATAAGAAAATAAATTTTATTTGCACTTATTTCAAAATTATCATTTTTTAATCCGAGTTTCTAAGCTGAACTGAAATATTACGTCCATTTTCTTGAAAGATTTCCCACTCATTTGAGTCATATATTGCTTAAGAGGGGCATTGTGCTATATGGATCAGGATTCTCTATAATTATTTGTTTGAATTTGAGAGAATTAGAGCAGGTAATTATGAGAAATCACTTATGAAACCCACCTGAGTAAATAAAAATTGGATTGACTAACAATTTATCCGGTCAGATGAGTCCCATAAGTGATCTTTCACAATCACCTGTTCGAATTCTCTCAAATTCAGACAAATAATTCTAAAAAATCTTGATCCGAGCCATACCATCTCCACCAGACGACTTGACCAGAAATGACATTAAAATAAGCACAACTGGATGGATCCCACCACCTCCTAGTGTCAATCGTGGTTAGTCTTTTTTTATTAAAAAAAAAAATAAAAAAATCATGTGAGCTTAGCATTTCTTTTCTTGACACAAATGTGGGCTCGAGTGTCCACATGGTTCACGCCTAAATGCAATATCTGAATATAAATGATTGTTGTACAACTTTCATATAACTTTTATACAACTTAAACAAATTGAAAGTCACATTATTCACATTCAGAAGAAAAAGAAAAAGAAAAAAAATCCATAAATTCATGAAATTAGTCCAATGTGCACAATTTTTTTCCAACGTTTATTTGAATTGAATGTTTAAAAAAATATTGTCAAAAAAAAATGTTTAGAAAAATATGAAAAGTCTTTAAAGTGCATAAATTCTCATTATTTGCGTTGTGCATAATAGGTAGAATTACATCATCGGTGCATCTTTAATGTCCAACAATTTTTCGCATTATGTTCTATTACAAATAAATTTTCATTTAACTTATTTCCACTTTTCTCTTTATTTTTCTTTAAATCTTATTATTGCATGTCTTTGACTCAAGTGATAAGTCATTCTATATCTAATAAGTTATAAAAAGATCGAAAAAGGTTTTAAAATACATTTTACAAATAGAAGAAAGTGTTTTAATTGACAGATTAAATTAATATATATATATATATATATATATATATATATATATATATATATATATATATATATATAAAATAATATAAATATTAAAATAAATTTAATTAATAATTAAGTATAAGAAAATAGTCTCACTTAAATTTGTGGCCTTAAGCCTCAAAATTTATCGAGTCGGCCCTATTTCCAACAACCAAACCTTTCAAGTAATTCAAGAGTTTGGGAATTGAAAAGAGAAACAATGTTGAATGGAAAACACTTTCCTTCCCCCACCCCCAAAATATATATATATATATATATATATATATATATATATATATATAATTTGAAAACCTATATTTTTTGTAGAAAAGTATAAGCAATTAAGGTCCATGAAAATGATTAATTCAAGAATCATTTATTATGGGATGACAAACATATATATATGTATGGCCGGAAACTTAGTTGTAATTGGGTTATCTGAAATTCTTTTTTAATTTTTTTGACATGTTCACATAAGAAGAGGAAGAGGGATTCGAACTTGTGACTTCCACTTTATGAAGTATAATCCCCCAGTCGATTGAGCTTCCTCTTGGAAACGGCTATCCTTAATTCCTAATATCTACCACTCCTTCCTTTGTATGTACTTGTTTTTATCTCATGACTTCAAGTCAAGTCAAGTCGTCTCAAATTAGAAAAATAAAAAATAAAAAGTCAAGTCGTCTCCGTTTTAACAAGGAATCTTTGATCAGAGATTCAGAAGCAATGAACATTGACGAAAAAAGAAAAAAGAAAAAAGGATGATGATGTTGCTGTTGGTCCAGTGGTCCTTATTATCATATAATATTATGGAGCAGTGATACATGGGGACAAACAACCGTCCCCCATCGCCTTCTTTTATTTTTTTTGCTTTAAAAAACAAAAAGGGGTGATGGGGATGGTTGTTTGTCCCCCACCTATCATTTTCCAATATTATGATACACCCTTTATATGCATGCTTATTCATTGGATAGCATAAAAAGAACACTAAAAGAAATTTTTTGGTCTAATAGATAAAAATGTAAATACATACATTAATATTTGTAAGCTAACATATATAAAATAAAACCAATTATATGAGATATTTAATTAAAACGGCAACAAAATTACTATTCAAAACTGTTGTAATCGGTCATCTTCTCATCTTTCTTTTAGACAAGTTGCCACTCGGCCCACTCTGGAGATCGACCTAATTGTTTGTACACATCCTCTTGTGATCGTCTCCTCCACGCTTCCTCCCCTTATTGCTTTCAAGTGCTTTGATTTTCTAAAGAAATAAAACAAAACGTGAAATTTAAATAATTACTATTATTAATTTAAGGGAAAAACTGCAAGATAATGAAAAACAGAAAAACAAAGGTTTATAAAAATATTCAAAACGGCTAATTAAGCAAAGAAGCATGCAAATAGATCGAAAAGGAATGAGATTTAACTGGACGTAGTCAACAAAATCCTGCAGCTGGCATTTTGATCTTTTCAAGACTTAGTAGGTAGGGTGAATGATGGAGACATAATTAGTAATGAGATTTAAGAGTTAGAAAATTAGTTGTGAAGAGATAATTATTATTATTATTATTATTTTAAGTACTACATAGGGAAAGATAAAATTAAGGAACAAAAAAGAAGAAGAAATTTCATTTCCAAAACAGGGAGAAAAGGAACTAGAGTTAAAAGAGAAAGTGAGAATGTAGGTAGATGAGAATCTAGTTGTGGCTCAATTTGTCACATTGTGGACATATAAATTTGCACTTTGATTGACATAACTAGCTGACCAACTAGTAGCATGGGGAATGGTAGATAGAATATTGGAGACAGTAGACAAAATTCTCCAATCTTGTGTGATATCAAGATGATTAAGACTTATGGTCACAATTAGAGAATCACCTTCTAAAATAACTGAAGACAGATTTAAAGATAGAGCCAAACGAGCTGCCAATAAAGCCACATTAGCCTCACCCATAATAGCTGAAGATGGCGGACTAATAATAGTAGAGCACTAAATAATAGAACCTGTAGAATCATGACGTACTGCAGCTTGAGCTGAGAAAGAAAGACGAATAGCTGTATCATAATTAATCTTGTAAAAAGGCAATTAGGAACTTTCCAAACAGCTTGATGAGGAACAAGCTTATTGTTCCAAGCTGAATGATGGTTCTCGGCAATCCTATTAATACTAGCTGAGATATCTAAAGCATTTGGAATTAAATCCTCATGAATAGCTTTATTTCTAGCAAATCAATTTGATCGCAAGCAATGTAAGCAAAAATTTGAAATAGGAATCCCAATAGTTTATGGATGCAGAATTATAGACAACCAATTAGACAAAGAATCAATACGAAGAGCAAGGCTATCCAGAGGCCAAAAATAATTCCTCCAAACCATCCGAGCAATTGGACATGTAAAAAATAAATGTAACATGGAATCAGTAGGAAAGGAACAAAGAGAGCAAGAAATGTCTGTTGGAGAAGAGGGAATGGAAAAAGAAATACAACTCTTAGTAGGGAAAATATTCCAAACCAGTTGTGAAGAGATAATTAGTAGGTCAAGACGTCAACTCCAAAAACCAAATCCCGCAAGTAAGTTAGGATCTGGGAATTGAAAGGAAAAATCGTTTTAAGATCAAGATCTCCGATGGAAGAGCTTCCCACCTCCCCCTTCCCTAAACAAAAAGCAAAAAATCAAAATCAAAACCTAAAACAGTTATTAGAAAAGTATAAGCAATTAATGTCCATGGCAATATTAACTAAGGCTACATTTGTTTCGGCGTAAAATATTTTTCGGAAAATATTTTTTGAATATTTTCGGTTTTTGGTGCGACAAAAAATAATAGTCAAATATTTTCGGTTTGACTAAAAGAGCTTCTTTAG
Organism: Alnus rubra; assembly: GCA_028654335.1. Classification (NCBI taxonomy): domain Eukaryota; kingdom Viridiplantae; phylum Streptophyta; class Magnoliopsida; order Fagales; family Betulaceae; genus Alnus; species Alnus rubra. Next base: position 31,314 of record JAJPGS010001959.1, on the reverse strand, counting down.
TTTTGAAAAACAAGTTTCACTTTTAAATTCTATAAAACATTTTCGATTGACCAGAAAAACCTTCTTTAAGCTGCATAAAATAGTTTTTTTTTCTAAAAAAAAAATATTTGTAAACAATTTTTCGAGTCTTAACCCACAGTACTCTCTCTCTCTCTCTCTCTCTCTCTCTGTGTGTGTGTTTCTCTGTTCATTAATCGTCATCTTTGTCAATAGTCGCCAAACACCGCAGTCAAAGATTGTCGGAAGTCATTGTCCGCCTCCAACTGCCGTTATCGTCATTGATTTTCTGTACGATCCAAACACCAAAAAATATTTTTAGTTAAAATCATTTTAAAAAAAATCATCTTTCAAGAAAATAATTTAAACTCAAAACATTTTTTGTCAAAATAAACTCCACTTTAGTAATGACTAAGACAAAGTAGATTGTAAATAGGATTTTGTTAATTTTAGTTTCAAAAAACTTGTTTTTATATAGGATTAAATACATTCGACCCCCCTGTGGTGTAATGACTATATTTTTTGTCTCTTGTGGTTCATTTCATATCATAGATGGCATCTCGTTTATGACTAAAGACGGAGATTGTACTTTTGTCCAAAAATTGACAGAAGTCCACGCCAATACCTTTAAGAAGCTAATACGTGTCATATGCATAATTAAAAATTAAAATACTAAAAACTTTTAAAAAAATTAAAGCTTTAAAGAATTGAAGAAAAAAGAGGGGTGGCCCACGGTCGGTTTGAGGGTGGTCGAACCATCCCCATGCGTTGGAGATCCCATGAATGGGGTTTAGTGGGAAACGAGCAGAGAGTTTTGGATGGATGGCTGTGGCTGTTTGACCGACACCTTCTAGCACTAAAGGATTTTATGGTTAACAAAACGGGTTATCATGTCGGGTTCGGGTCGACCCGCCAACCTGTTTAGGCCAACCCGAACCCGACACAATTAGCTAAACGGGTTGGGCGGGTCAACCCGTTTAGCTAAACGTGTCATACATTGGCTGTCGGGTCAACCCACGGTTTGACCCGTTTATAAATGTGTCATAAACGGGTCGTTTATGACCCGAACCCGTTTAGTATAAACTCAAGTCCTATAATTTCGTGTCGTGTTCATGTCGGATTCACAGGTCGTGTAAAAAATTGCCAACCCTAAAGGAATTTGACGGCAATACGGTACCAACACAAATGGCCCTCACTTGGGCGACTTTTTGGCTCCAGGTTGACAACATGCCAGTGGGATGCATAAGCTAGGAGGTAGGCTACATTATCGGAGCATCTTTGGGGAAGGTAGAAGTGGAGGAAGTGAAGGAAGATGGAATCGGGTGGGGAAATATTTTGAGAATTATGGTGGAAATTGACCTAACCAAGCCGCTAGAGAGAGGGAGAGCTCTCAAATTTTGAGGGAAGAAGCACTGGGTCTCCTTCAGGTACAAGAAGCTACCCAGATTTTGCTTCGTATGTGGCGTCTCAAACATGGGTTGAATGGATGTCTGGTAGAGGCCATGGAAGTAGCGAACGAGAAGCCATATGGGGTGTGGCTGAGGGCAGACTCATCGTCACGACTGGTTGGGGGATTCTCTGATGGCAAACCATTACAGACAGTAACTCCAAAAGGGCCTTCCAGCGGAGCTGGAATGGAGCAATCAAAAGGGGGCGTCAAGCAAACTGAACCAGGATTGACGAAGACAATTCTGGAAACTTCCAAAACCAGATTTGATTCGAAAATCTCTAGAGGACCGGTTGCTGTTTTTGAGACATTAGGGGATTATTGTTTGTGGGTAGCTCAAAAATGGGGCGAGATCGGGAAGAAATAAAGGAAAGATCTGGGCAGAGGTGTGATTTGGAGGTGGTTCGGCCACCCCCAAACCGGTCATGGGGGTCGCTCAGCCACCCCATTGGCCAAAATGGGGGTGGCCGGTCACCCCCATTTTGCCCAAAGGGGTGGCTCTCTTTATTTTTTTTAAAGCTTTTTTTTTTTTTTTTAAGTTGTCGTTATTATTATTATTATTAATTTTTAATTAGGCATAGGACACGTGTTAGCTTCTTAGAGGTGTTGACGTGGACTTCCGTCAATTTTGGACTGAAGTTTGGACTGAGGTATCATCTTCGTCTTTAGCCATAAACGAGGTACCATATACGATACGAAATGAACCACAAGGGACAAAAAATAAAGTCTTTAAAACTCAGGGGACAAAAACGTATTTAACCCTTTTATATAAGTAACAATAAGACGTGAAATTGAAAGAAAAAGAACATGAAATAAATTGAAGAGGTATTGAGTCGAAATTGAAGCCCAATAGGACGTGAACAAGCCTAGTTTTACCAAATTATACAAAGCTCATAGCATGATGATTATGACAAAAAAAAATGAGTAATTCTATTTGGCAAACAATCGTCCATCAAAGGTCCATCTCCAGCTGACGAGGCACCACGCCACGTCAACCCTCATTTTAAAAAAAAAAAAAAATTGAAATCCAGAGTTTAGAGCAAATAGTTCAACCTTTTTCTTCCCCAAATCTTTCCCTCCTTCCTCTCTCCATCTCCTCCCTCCACCCTATCGACTGCCACCCACGAGCTTGCCACTGTCAACCACCAGCTACCATCGCCACCCACCGATACGTCCAGCTCCATCTTTGGATCTCCAACCAAAAGGTACCGTGTGTTCTCCATCTCCGAATCTCCGGCCAAAAGGTACCGTGCATTCTCCATCTCTGGTTTGGCTCCGACGAATCCAACGACCCAATTAACCACCATACAGCCATGAGGAGCCCCAGCCGAACCACCACCACTGTCGAGGAGCCCATCCACCGTAAGGTTTTCTTAGGCCTCGTTTGGTTTTGCGAAATGAGTATTCTATTGGGAAATTGAATAATTATTACCAGGAATAGAAAATAGTGGAATGGAATGGAATAGTTATTCCTACTTTTTAGTTTAGTAACAATTCATATACTTTAATTGGAATCCAATCAAAATTACTAAAAAAAACCCCACATTATTATTATTATTTTTTTTTAAAAAAAAAACCAATGAGTGGCCGACCACCCACCAAAGAGTCAGGGGTGGCAGAATGCCTTGGGAGTCCGCCACGAGGCGTTCTGGGGGTGGTGATAGCACCCCCGGCTCCTTATGTGGCTGGCCGACCACCATAATGGGTGATCAGCCGGCCACAGTAAGGGTTTGTTTTCTTCTTTTTTCTTTTAAAAAAAAAAGAGAGAAAATATAAAATAATGAGTGATTTTTTTTTTTTTTTTTTTTTGTAGAAAATGTAGTCTATTCCTATAGGAATAACTATTTCTTTCATTTTTTAGAGGAATATATATTCATTTTCGTAAGGGAATAGTTATTCCAATGTGAATAACTATTACATGGAATAGACCCTTACCAAACAAAAGAATGACTATTCCTATAAAAAGTCACTCCATTCTAGGAGTCTATTCCACAAATCAAATGAAACCTTAGTCTTTTTTCGATCTTTCCTTTTGATTTTCTCTCCAAATCTGGTTCTTTTAGTTGTTTTTGGGTGAGATTTGGTTGCCCAGTAGATATGGGAGCATCATGGCTGAGATTCACTTCTTATTTTTGGATTTGGTTTTTTGAGTTGTTTTTTGATCTAAAAACAATCCAGTTGGGTCTGAATCTCATAATTTTAAGGTTTCTATAGAAACTTTAGATTGTTTAAATCGGCGAGACGGTTTGAAAGTGAAACCTCAAAACGATGGACTATGTGGTTAGTGATTGAATGGCAAAATGGCTTTTGAAAGTTTTGGAAGTTTGTCAAATTTTATAATCCTTGTGTAGAGAAAATATTGTAATAAATAAGGTGCAAACTAATCAAGTGTTGTGAAAATATGGCGGATGATTAGTCAAAGTGGCAAAAATAATCTAATGAAAATAAGCATTGTGCAGTACTACCATACACATGGATTGTTTGATTGAAAATCTTCTTAAACTTTCTTTTAAACAAACGTGCTTGAAAAACCACCTTTAAATATGTCTTGCATAACAATTTTTTATTTTCTTTTATTTTCTTTAATTTGTTTTTTTCTTTTTCCTTTTTTGGTTGATCCATGCCTATCAACAGTATAAAATTCTCGTGTTAGTATATGGTAATAGCATGAAATCAAAGATATAGAAAGCATTGCAAAGCTTTCCTCGGAACAAGAATCTTTGAGGCCGGTGATGTGAATCCTTTAAATTCTAACACCCCAGCCCGGTAGCCTCCATTATGATTCACAGTAAAGTTCTGCATGTTATCATGTCTGACCATTTCGTGTAACTAAGCCAATTAAATCCATAGAAAAAGATTTCACAAAGTTTTACAACAGATTTGCAAATATTAATGCAAATCTTATTGGAGAAATTTGCTCTTTGGTAATGGTAAGTATATTAATGCTTGTAAGAAATATTTGTTATATTAAAGTTTTCATTAAATTCGATCTCTTTGTTTTCTTTTTTCAGGGTTGCTGGTAACATCATCCAGATACTTGGAATAAGTGATTAAATTTTTTGAAACTCATCACAAGGTAAAACATGGTTTAATTTTTTAGGCTGAAATTTTCTGAAGATAAGTATTTATTATCTCTATTTAACTTTTCTTGTGTTGGATCTGTAAGAATTTTTGTGGGTTTGTGTGGAATATTTGTGAATTTTGAGTGGTTTACGAATTTAGTTAGGATTGCAAACGAAACTATATATATATATATATATCCTTGTTATGGTCTTTGTGAATGATTGTGATTGGGAGCTTGATACAACCCTAGAAAAGAAGGATGGGGTAGTTTTTCATGATGATTGTGTAGTGTACTATATGATAATGCAATTCATGTTATTACGAGATTCTTAAGAGTTTTGGCATCCTAACCTTCTTTTTGTACTTCGCTTATATACATTATTGAATCATTTAGAAAAGTGATGAATTGTTGCTTTCTAATTTTGTCAATGATTAAATTGAACTTTAGCTTTGTGTCTATTTACATCTCTATTTTTCTAAATGAAAAGTCCATTGGCAATTGTATATATAAAATCTAATTATTATTATTTTTTTTTAACTTTGCTGTGAATCTTTTCCAGAAGATTCAGTCTATTAAATTGACATTTGTCTTCGTAGTACATGTTTTTCACACACACACACACATAAAATGTGATGTTAAAAACCACACTTTTATCTCACTTCAATGATATGGCACTGACAATCATTTTTTAGACAAGCCCTCGTTAAAAAAAAGAAAAAAAGATTGGAAGTGTCAAATCAGTAAAAGGGGATAAAAGTGTGGTGTATAGCATTACCCTATTTTTTATTCTTACATGTAATTTTAGTAAAAACTGTGCATATGAGAATCGCATACTCTAAAAATTTAATAGTTTGATAGACTGAATTGTTCCTATTGAAAATGCATTTATAGATGATTACAACAAGATATAAGCCCTTGCAGTTTTAATTTTGTAGGCCTAACATACTCTGAGTTTTAGGTTGAGTGTAATGGTGAGGAGTAGAGCATAAATATGTGTCTAACCATTTCGTGTAACTAAGTCAATTAAGTCCATAGATGAGATTTCTCCAAGTTTTTCAACAGATTTGCAAATATTCCATAGCAAAAAAACAAAAAAAAAATACTCAACTTGTCATGAAATAAAAATAACCATGATAGTCTTACATGACATTGAAACACATAAATAAAGTACAAGAAAGATAAATTGCTCAACACCACACAGTTCACAAAATAGCAAAGCAATGGCAAAATCGTGATGAAAAACAAGGTAGCCATTTTTCCTTCAATGTTGTTCACATTCCAAGTTAAAGTATCTCACAATGGCTAATTATAAACTTAAAACCAAACCAAAAGATAAATATTACAATGATCATTTTCATACATTAGACAATTTCAGATAATTATATCATGTACAAAAAAGCTTAACAGCAGAAAAGTCCACATTGAGCAACTTCCATTCCCATTTTTTCCTTTCACTTGCTATTTTCTTTTTCCATTGTATGTGTTGTAGGATAGATCACTAATCTTCATTTACAAACCTTATTACTTTCCACCGCCGTACCATCAAATTACAGATAGTAGAGCCACTAGCAAGTGCTTGAGAAGGTGGACTATGTTCACAGATCGAACCACTAAATTGCTTCGTTAACAAATGAACATAATTTTTCAATGTCATGTAATGGTCCACGCTATTTGAGGCGATTTCTGCTAAAACATGCAAATCTTTGCACAAGTCGGAATATCTTTTTGCACTAGGGTTGCGACTACTTGAATCATAACTATTGTTGATTCGTTTATATTTTCAATTCAAGTCCTTTCTCCATCGGTTAAGAAAATATTTTTCAGGCAACGATGTAACCCCAACTCTAATCAGTACAGATATGACATGTTTGCACAAAATTCCTCTTGATTCAAACAAGCAACAACTACAATTCACTTCACATGAAGATTCATTATAGTAAATAATAAAGCATACATTTTTCGTGTACGCATAATTAATTTGTACATGTTCAGTCACTTGATAGGTACACATTGTACCTTCTCTTGTAATAAAAGAATTACTACAATACATCACCTCTTTAATCTCCTCTTGTACTTCTTTGTACTTTGCGATGGTGTAAAGTTGTTGAAATTTCTTCTCAAAAGAAAACCTGCTTAGACATGCAACTGTCTCATTAAAAGAAACGAAATTAGCAATACTCTCATTCTCAACCTGTTTACGCAAAGCATTATCGTATTGATCCACAAATTCTTTCAATGTGGTTGATGAGTGCACATAACCATTAAAAAAAGCATTCATGCTTCACTCCATTGCGTGGTAGTCATTCCAGCCCAAAATACACCTTTTAGATATGCTGGTACCCAAAAAGTACGCTCACTATATAACTCACACAACCATGCATTATCCCCCAGACTATAACAATCAAGTAGACTTTGCCAACTTGCATCAAACTCATCGCATGTCTGAGATTCATACACACAACTTCGGAAGGCACTCTTAATGGCATGGTACTGTGAATGTGATCCGAATTTTTCTGGAAGTTTTTTCAATATGTGCCATAAACACCATCTATGTCGGTTATTTGAAAAAACTTCATTAATTGCATTCTTCATAGCCCTATCTTGATCTGTTATAATTGCACTTAGCGATTGTCCATTCATGTAGTTCAACCATGCCTCAAACAACCATACAAATGTCTTTGTATCCTCACTTGATATTAATGCCGCCCCAAAAAGTATTGACTGACCGTGATGATTAACTCCCACAAAATGAGCAAATAGAATCTCATATCTATTAGTCAAGTAGGTTGTATCAAATGTAACCACATCCCCAAAATCCTCATACGATGCCCTACTTCGTGCATCAGCTCAAAACACATTTCTCAACCTATAGTCATCATCACAATCTATGGCAAAGTAGAAATCATTATTAATTGCTTGCAACCTTTTGAAATAGTCACAAAGAACTCCAGCGCCTCTTGTGCCAAGCCGAAGATGCCTTGACTTGGCAATAAAATTACGACAATCTTTTTTCTCCAAATGCAAGGTGCTCATACCCCCCTGCTTCAACTGCTAGTGAGTTATAACTCTTGCTCATACATATTCCAGCTCTATCATTTATTAAAAGCTTTCTCTTCCCAGTAAAGTCCAAATTCTTATTGCATCTAAAGTATCTAGCTTTGTCTGGGCTTAAATCATGATTATGCTTAGTAGATACACTAGTCACATACTCCATTCTAGTTGTTTGAACATGCTTACTTGAGCTGGCTTTTCTGCTGCCTTGACGTGCACATGATAGGGTGATGTAACACGTAAATCCACTTGCATGCTTTCTTTTATTTTTTTGTACCACCTCAAAACTTTGTTGCTTTGCATATGTCCTATAATGAGAAGCAAGTTCATCTAAAGAGTTAAATATCATTCCTTGCTTAGGTTCCTCCACATTTTCAACTCCATCTATGAGCTTCATATCATTCTTGCAATTGGCATCATTATCTTCTAACACTACATCATATACAGTTTCATTTCCAGCTATATCAAAACAAATAAAACAAAGTTAAGAAGAAACAACTATGAATAATAACATTCACTAATATTTGAAGCAAGATTAAAGAAAGAATGAAATACCTAACATACATTTTGAGAGTCAATTTCAAGGGGCAAAACATCATCAATTGGAAGTTGTGTCAACGAATGATCATCTTCGCATTCATTCCCTAATACCGATGGCGACAAGTCCATCTACGAGTTATTGCGTAAACATATAATTAGTTAATATAAAAAATAATAATAAATAAATATACAAACTTTATGACAAGTTAGTGGCCAAAAAACAGTTTGTTCTGTAAGGATGAACAATTCAACAAGAAACTCCTGCATCAAAATAAAGCTTTCAAACTTTTCTTCTAATCTTTCTTTCTTTCTTTTTTTTTTTTTTTTTTTGTGACAGAGAGAATTAGTGCATGATTATTTTGCATATGTTCACTCAGGACAACAAATACTTATACACAGGGGTGTTATTCAGTACCAAAGGACAAGCCAACAGATGGCGCAGGCACTAAACAATTATGTTGGAATTGTCAACTAATGGCTCCGGGTTATGCTTGACAGGAGAATTAATGGTGCGTTTGGGATTGCAATTTCGTAGACAATAAGTGCGATTTTAAACCAAATCGCAGAACATAAATCGTTTGGGAACTGCGTTTTTAAAAATTGCGATTTGAATACGCAAAAAATCTATTTTTTTAAATTGCAGGGAAGATGGTGTTTATTTGAAAATACAAAATTTTAAAGGCTAATTTACGATTTTAAATGCTAAACTGCGATTTTACCAACCGCTTAACTGCGTTTTTTAAAATTACTTTTTTCAAATCGCACATTTCAAAATCGTAATTTTAAATCGCACTTTTTGAAATCGTAAATCCAAACGGCCATAAAGGGTAAAGATTTTCTATGTTGCATATGTTCACTCTGGACAACTGATGCTTATACACTTTTCCAGAAAGTTAAAAAGAAAGGGGGCTGCTACACTTACAACCAACTTTCCACACCCAACTTCTCACAACCTGACGTGGCATGCCACGTTAGATTTTTTTTTTTTTTTTCCCCCGTTTTCCACCCTCGAGCTGCCCACCCTGAGGCCGGAATCCGGTCGGGAAAGTGCCAGATCCCGGCCAGCCGGCCAGGATCCGGCCGTCCTGGCCGGGGAAGGGCCGGATTCAGTCTTTCTTCGGCCAGTCGACCGGGATCCGGCCGTTCTGGCCGAGGAAAGAACAGCCGGCTCTCCAAATCCCGAGATGTAGTCGCCGGCCGTTCAGATCCCGTTGTCCGGCTTCATTCGCCCGCCGGCCAGAAAGAGAGAAGAAGAAGAACCAGAGAGAGAGAGAGAGAGAGAGAGCGTTGGACGACCGGCTCTCCAAATCCCGAGATGCAGTCACCGACTGTTCAGATCCCGTCGTCCGGCTTCATTCGCCCGCCGGGCCTTTCAGATCAAGTCGTCCGGAGCTTCATTCGCCAGCCGGAAAGAGAGAAGAAGAAGAACCAGAGAGAAAAAGAAGAAGAAGAATGAGAGAGAAGAAGAAGAACCAGAGAGAGAGAGAGAGCGTTGGTTGAAAACGAAAAAAAGAAAAAAAGAAAAATATATATATATCTGATGTGGAAATTCCACATTAGGTTGTAAAAACTTGGTTGTAAGAATTTGGTAGTAAGTCTAGCATTATTCAAAAAGAAAATCTTTGCACCCACATCTCAATAGATCAATTAATGAGCAAGACACAGGTTTATTCATGAGAACTACAATTATTTGGACACAGCACACACACACTCTCAGAAAAAAAGAAAAGAATGAATTTTTTCTCTTTTCCTGAACTTCAATCTCAGAAAACCCTCAAAGAAAAAGAATCAAAACAGAAAACCCTCAAAGAAAAAAGAATCAAAACAGAAAAGATGGAGAACGGTGGTTGTAAAAATCAATCTCAGACACAAGCACACAGACCGCTTAACTGCGTTTTTTAAAATTACTTTTTTCAAATCGCACATTTCAAAATCGTAATTTTAAATCGCACTTTTTGAAATCGTAAATCCAATCGGACATAAAGGGTAAAGATTTTCTATGTTGCATATGCTCACTTGGACAACTGATGCTTATACACTTTTCCAGAAAGTTAAAAAGAAAATCTTTGCACCCACATCTCAATAGATCAATTAATGAGCAAGACACAGGTTTATTCATGAGAACTACAATTATTTGGACACAGCACACACACACTCTCAGAAAAAAAGAAAAGAATGAATTTTTTCTCTTTTCCTGAACTTCAATCTCAGAAAACCCTCAAAGAAAAAGAATCAAAACAGAAAACCCTCAAAGAAAAAAGAATCAAAACAGAAAAGATGGAGAACGGTGGTTGTAAAAATCAATCTCAGACACAAGCACACAGACCTTTGGCCGGAGATGGAGAACGCACGGTGGAGACTTTTGGTTGGGTCGGCGGATTCGATGGAGAACGCACGGTGACTTTTGGCCGGAGATTTGGAGATGGAGCTGGACGTACCGGTGGCGGGATTGTGGGTGGTCGACGGTGGCGGTCGGTGGGGCTGAGGGAGGAGATGGATAGAGGGAGGGAAACGATTTGGGGGGGAAAATGGTCTGGGCCGTTTGGGGAAGAAAATGGGTTGGCAGTTGGCACACTGACTCACTGGTTTTTTTTTTTTTTTTTAATTTTATTTATTTTTTTAATAAAAAGAGTGTTGGCGTGGCGTGATGCCACGTCAGCCGTGATGGACGATTCATGGAATTTTAAGCTGCCGTGTAGAATTACTCCCCTCGCAGAGACTGAATTCAAACGGCTCCGTTGCGATAAGGCCATTATTTTTACCCAATGGCCTCGTGGTCCTCCTCCACCACAACCCCCACCTCCACCTCCTTCTCTGCCGTCCCTGCTTTCCTCTACTCCATTCGCACTCTCTCCCTAACACGCAGCCATGTTGGAACCAGAACGCTTGCCAGGAAGACCCGCACTTGCGCCAAACTCGGCGAGAAGAGCGCGTTGCAGTACAAGAAGCTCGGAGACTCTGACCTCGCTATTAGCGAAATCACTTTTGGAACTGTAAGAATCCTTCATTTTTTGTTTTATGTTATGGGTAATACTTTGTACTTGATTATTCTCAATTCACAATTGGTTTTTAGAAATGTAACTGCTACCTTTGTAAATTTTATTTCAATCAGTGCTGGTCTAATTACTGATATTGTTTTTCTTAAAACCAAGATTTGTGGGCTATTTTTCATATTACAATTGTATGTAATGTTTCAGATGACATTCGGGGAGCAAAACACAGAGAAAGAAGCTCATGAAATGCTAAGTTATGCATTTGAGCGTGGCATTAATGCTCTCGACACTTCCGAGGCTGTAAGTTCTTTCTCATAACTCAATCACTAACACAAACACAATCATACGCTTTTTGTTGGCTGGCATTCCAAATTGTTGTTTTGCAGTACCCAATTCCAATGAGGAAGGAGACACAAGGAAAAACTGATCTCTACATTGGTAGCTGGCTCAAGTCACAACCTCGTGACAAGGTATTTGTTTTTCATGCATGACTGCCCCATATTCTTTTTTGGGTTCTATATAATTCTTTTTTTATTCCACCATATCTAATTTTCTTTGAAATTAAACTTTATTGTCGAATTCTTATCTTGACGACGAAAGCTGGGATTCGTGTTATATTATGCTTAAAAATTCTTGTGGAGTTGATATTGCAATGTTAATCATGAAAGCAATAATTAAGAATCTGTAGCAATTTTTAATTGTTGGGTATTACCTGTAATGGATAGATTATTTTGGCCACAAAAGTATGCGGTTATTCTGAACGGTCAAGTTATCTACGAGACAACGCGAAGGTTTTGCGGGTCGATGCTGAAAATATTAGAGAAAGTGTGGAGAAAAGCCTCAAGCGCCTCGGCACTGATTACATTGATTTGTTGCAAATTCATTGGTATGTTTAGTTTTCCTTGGAACATAGAAGTGTGCACACTATATTCTTGTTGTGATTTGTCATTTTCAGCTGATGTATGTGATCTCTACATGCTTTAATATATGACTGCAGGCTGTATAAAGATCTTTGCAATTGCTGTGCTTTTTTGTTTGTTAGTTTCAGCAGTTTGGTGTATCAAACACCATCTATTCATATCAATTTTTGCAATCATCTATCAGCTGGATGCTCTTTGCTTATATTATGGTATATAACTAGAAAAGTTTCTCTGTGCTTAGATTCCTGATCATCTCTCCACTGGGTGCTCTTTGTTTATATTAGTGCACGCTTCATCATCCCATTAAATGAGGGATCAGTCATATTATACCTGTTCTTTGATTTTCAGAAGGAAAATTTGAATAAAAATTGTTTAAATTGTGGTTTCTGAGGTCACGCCATTCTGTTACAATCCAGGCCTGATCGTTATGTGGCATTGTTTGGTGAGTTTTCATATGATCCTTCAAAATGGAGGCCAAGCGTGCCATTTGTGGAGCAACTGAAGGCTTGTAAAGAACTTATTGATGAAGGAAAGGTAACAAATTGAAGTTAACTCTATGTTCAGGCTTTTCATACCTGTTTATGTAGTATCCCTTCTAAACAAGTTAGGTGGCTATAGATTAAAACTCCATATCTATTGTGTAGTGGTATTTGATAAATAGCATGTTGTTATTATAGTGTTCTGGAGTTTGCTTCTTATGACGATGCACACAAAGACAACATAATAGCTGTTTGGGTATTTGTATATGCACTTGTAACTGAAAGAAAGTAATGAAATTTAAAAGCTGCTGGTTCTTTTGAACCTATTTAGGTACGCTACATTGGTGTTTCCAATGAGACTTCATATGGAGTGATGGAGTTTGTGCATGCAGCAAAAGTTGAAGCACTACCGAAGATTGTCAGTATCCAAAACAGCTACAGTCTCCTAGTTAGATGTCGTTTTGAAGGTTAGTTCTTTTCTTGCACTATCTTCATATAGTTATTAGAGGAAATCCAAATTTTTTGGTTGATGTATGTTAATCGTGAATAAAAGATAGCTTATCTTACCATGTTGGCTCCCATATGTATCGGAACAAACGATTCTGTCAAAATGGTTGCTATTGCCAAGGATTTATTCAACATGGTAGCTGATGTTGGCTGAATCACTGGAGGCTATCCTTGTATTCTTATGAAGGAGCTAGGAGATTGCTTGCTTGATTTAGCCAGTTACATTGTAATATTTCCTACGATTGAGGCTTCCTGATATGTGACATTAGAGATGAAACATGGATACGCCTGTCAGCATCGTTTAGTTACAGTTTGATGTTATGTTTTAGTAGTTCACTCTCACTGGAGTATATTTAGAGAGATGCTGACAATTTGGCTATTTTTTACTGCAACTAATGCTGTAGTGATTGATATCTCATGCTGATTTTACTACGGACATAAGTTGTCTTCAACCCTTTACCACATTAGAGAATGTCTAAATCTGCATACTCTTCAATATCTATCTTCAACTAGCCAGCTTCACCTTATAAGAAAAAAGTTTATTTTGGGGTTTCTCTTCTTCTTCTTCTTTCTTTTCTTTTTTTTTTTTTTTTTTTTTTTTTTTTTGTTTTTGTGGGTAGAGGGAGGGAGGAATTTATTGTGCTAGTGAAGTTTAATTTGCCAACCAGAGCTTTATATCTGTTTGGATGACAATCCAAGGTGGTAAGCTGGCCTGGCTACTGAATGGATTTTGATCCAAGTTATACCCATTTCCACTCAACTAATTGGACTTTAAAGCTGAGATATACCGGTAAGGATTGATAGTTATGCGCCATCAGCCGACTTTGTTAAGTAGTCTTTTATTACTAATTGATATTATTTATGTATCATATTTTAATCCAATTTGCTTTATCTATATTACCTAGGGTACTCTCCAATAGTCTTGCATTAATATCTGCGGTGACAATAATCAAGGGACTAAACATGAGCTCAAACTATTGATTGAAAGGGTTAAATCCTTAACAAAACTCTAAGAAGATAACAGGTTGGTCATCTTAACAGCTAAGGTCAGGAAGGAAACAATATCTTGTATTGTGGAAATTTTAGCATCATATGTTCAATCATGCAATATAAACCATTTCACTCCAGATTTGGTTTTGTCAGCCTCTTAACTGAGGAGTTCTTCTGTCCACTTGATTCTCTGCAGTTGATCTTGTTGAAGTTTGTCACCCAAAGAATTGCAATATTGGTTTACTGGCTTATTCTCCACTGGGCGGCGGATCACTTACAGGAAAATATATAGATCTCAATTCCGAGGCTGCAAGAAAAGGAAGAATGAACCTCTTCCCTGGCTACATGGAAAGATATAACAAATCAATTGCCAAGGTACGTTAATCATTCTTTTGTTACATATGTTACAGATAGATATCATGTAGAGCATGATAATAACACTGATATTCAAATTCACACCAAGTAGTGTGCACAGGAAAATGAAATGTTGTATTTGTTATTGTGCAAGTACTCCATAATGTTGTCAGAAAGTGTGAACTAAATGTATGTGATGATATCTCTTTAATATGTCACACAACCTTTCAGTTAAGTATATAATTTTTTTTTCTTTTTTCAATTGAAAAAGGATTAAAAACAAAGGGCTCAATCAGGACTTGGAGTTTTCGGAAGTTGTTGCTTTTGCTTTGCTTGTTATCTAACTTTCAACTCTAGACCCATCAGGAAGCTTAATGTCACAGCCAACTGAATGCTGCTCTTGATGTTACAACTGAATTTCAGGAAGCGACAATAGAATATCTTGAGTTGGCCAAGAAGCATGGCCTAACTCCAGTTCAACTGGCACTTGGCTTTGCACGAGACCGCCCATTTATGGCGAGTTCAATCATCGGTGCAACCTCTGTCAAACAACTAAAGGAAGACATAGACGCTTTTCTTACAACTGAGCGGCCTTTGCCACCAGATGTAATGGCAGATATTGAAAATATTTTCAAGAGATACAAAGATCCTGCCATCCTTTGAGAGCCACAGCATAAAAGTGTACTGCATTTTTTTGTCTTTTTTTTTCGGGGTAAAATATGTACCTGCTGCATCTTATTCGTAGAAGAATGTCACGAAAGAATATCCCATCTTTTACATGGGGATTTGCAAAAAAGCATCTTACATTACCAAAAAAGGATTTATTCCCAATCGTTTTGGGAGATTGTATTTTCATTTTTCCAATATGTTGATAATTTAGTTTTTATTTGTTAAGTAAAGATAAATATTTAGAAATTTTTTAATTAGTCTTAGAAAGATAATGAATCAAAACCCATCGGAAGATGTAATTGGCCATAATATCACTTACCAACTCTAATGCGTTGTTCAGCCGAAACGAAAATAGATTAACAGAGTTTGAAACCAAACCCTTAATCTATCTTTCTGCTACAACTAATTAGAATTAGAATCGGTTTATGATCGACAAAGTGTGTACAAATATTTCTTCAAAGGCTCCATTAATATCCTACACAACTTAATGTCTCTTCTCACCACATATGTTAATGGATTTGATAAAAAAAGAAAAGAAAAAAGAATACATGTGTTCAAGTATGATCATGTTTGTAGAGAGTCTAGAGACCATGAGTTCAATCAAATACATCTCGACGGAGAAGATACAGCATTACCATGTGAGTTTGATCGAAGTTAATTAGGGAAAAATACTATTAGAAGTGTTTTAGCTTTTATCAAATTACTCATTGAGGTTCAAAAATTGATCAAATATGTCATGCTTAATAGTATTGTAACATGTGTATCGATTGCACAATCAATTTTTCACGTCAATCACATGCCTTAATAGATTCGTCACATCAAAAATATGACATTATGTATGATTAGGATACAATAATATTAAATTTTGATGATAAAATGGTTCGTCTATGTTTCTTTTCCTTAATTCTATCACCAAAGGACGTGGCAAAATCTATTTATCTTTGACTAGAAGCAGGTAACGAAGCGCGCCAATATCTCGACAACTTCCTCGTCAATGTGACCGCTTACTTCCCGCCCATTACGCCTTCTTCTCTCTCTTCTCTCTCTCTCTCTCTGTGATTGATCTGCATTGTGTTCTTGTTCGTTTTGCACGACCCAATTCGCTCAAGCACTCAGAAACCGTGCACCAAGTCCCCGACAAATGATACATGGCTCATGGTCTGTGAAATCTGTCATCCGGATCGTCCTTTTTTTGTGGATCAAAACGATACCCAGTTTGGAGCAGTCGGTGATCTTTTAGACTTGAATTTGCGTTGGGTCATTCCTTTTCTTCTTTGTTTGGCGATCTTGGCTTGAGGGCCGTGGGTATTTTGATGAGAGGCCGAGGTAGAAGAAGAAAGCATATGCATCTATGAAGACTGGGGCACGGAAATCGCGGCCGCATTACCGCCTGATGCAGTTGTCGGTTGAGCTCTTACGGTTTTTTCAGATGGAATGGCAGATCCTGCTAGCTATGGGAAACATGAGCGCGACGTTGAGCAAGTCAGTTTCCCTCACTTTTCTCTGCCACCCTTAAGTTTTTCTCTTTCCCTTAGATATTCTGTTTGGTTCGAGAAAATTGAGGACTGTCTCTTTTTTCCACAATCTAGTCTATCATCTACCTGGGGGTTTTGTGAAATACTTGTGAGTTGACCACAACTTAGCACTATAGTTTATTAGGAGGCGTTTTTGTTTCTAGGATTATGGTTTTAAATGTCTTTTTGTGTACTAGGTTTTATTGGCATTTAAACGATGCACATATGTGAAAATTTTGACAGTTTGTGGTAAGCTTGTAGAAGTATGCAGTCAAACATGTTTTAAATGAATACCAAGACATACCCGGATCAAATTTCTTGATGTATGCTTCTCTAGTACGCACATGCCTAAAAAAACGAAAAGACAATGCAAAAGGTAAGTTCTAAAAATTGAATGGCTACATGGTGATAGTAGTGTGCCAACCATTATATGGAAATTATTGGAAATATTCTTCCGTTGGGCAATCAAAAGAAATGTTGGTTGATTGAAATCCTGGCCGTTAAGTAAATTCTATGAGCAATGATAATGTTAAAATATTGATTAAATGATTAAATTCACCTCTTTTTATTAATTTAAACTTTTAGGGTAAGTGGTGATTTAACATGATATCAGAGCAAATGTCTTGAGTTTGAACCATGTCTCTTTCATTTACTTTTAATTTCAATTAAATATTCTATATATTGGGCATCACCTATTAAAATAGAGTTTGACCCCACACATGAGGGAGATTGTTAAAGTATTGATTAAATGATTAAATCCATCTCTTCCTATCAGCTTAAGCTTTGGGGATAAGTGGTAATTTAAAATATAAAGTTATGAGAAATGCTTTTCTTACAAATAACTCTCACAAAATTTTCATACTTGAAGAGTGTAGACTCTTTTATTAACTCACACCTTAGTCCGTGCATCTGGGATGCAGAGTGTGCCGCCACATCATTATGCATGGATTTTTGCATAGTTCATTAATATGCATAGTATAGCATTTCTCTAAAGTCATTACTGTCTAAAGTGAATCGTGTTGGTTGAAGAAAGCATAGAAACCTAGATGTAAGGGTTGCATATATAGTCCAAAAAAAATGTATATAGGAATTAATACTTCTAATATTAATACAGCATTGACCATGATATATAAAGCCCATAATTACAATTGAAATAGTGGAGATAAAATGATTTAGCTGTGACTATGGAACCAGAGATTCAAAGCACAAAATAAAAAACCGACACTTAAAAAAAGGGCGAAAAAGAAAGATGGGAGAACTTCCATGCGAAAATGAACAACATTAGTTACATCTGTGTTGATCAGCGAAGTCAATAATAGAAAGCTATTAATTAATCGATAAAATTCTTGATGGATTACATAGTTATGTGGTGACTGCAAAAGTATCCCTTTGGAACTCTTACTCTGAGTGTATTTGATGCTACAATGCTATTCCTGCATTCTATTTCACTAATCTAGAACTCTGACCATTAGTTATTTCTTGTAGTTACATTTTCATAAAGCTTGGGATGACTGATTCCTTTTAGCAATTTTAATATTTTAATTTTTTTTTTTACCTCTTTTGAAGGCACTCATTGCTTTGAAAAAAGGCACGCAACTAATCAAGTATAGCCGGAAAGGGAAACCTAAGTTTTGCCCATTCAGAATTTCTAAGGTCAATTATTTTCTCTGAGTTTGGATATTATTTTCATGTTTTAAAAAATATTCATTCTAGACATGATGTCCCATGCAAGTATAGGCTACTTTCAGCTAGTA
The DNA here is from genome assembly GCA_028654335.1 of Alnus rubra. NCBI lineage: Eukaryota > Viridiplantae > Streptophyta > Magnoliopsida > Fagales > Betulaceae > Alnus > Alnus rubra. Next base: position 13,035 of record JAJPGS010001959.1, on the reverse strand, counting down.
TGTTCTATGTGCATCGGCTTCATCTTCTCCACTACCGATAGTAATGGCATATCTCAAGTGAATGAATGATGTCAAATTTAGTTGTACTAACAGGATGAAACAACATTGATCTGGTACTCACATGGAGAAGAAAGGAATCTGACATTATCTTCGGTCACAAGGATTATCCCTGGACAGAGAACTGTGAGTTAAAGACTTCTTTTTGAAATTTAATTGATAATAGTTTATCATAATTTCATCAAATCATCTCCTCAAAAACTGGTCATGAAGAATTTTGTTTCACAAAGTTGGCAAGAAGTAACTTGTATTTGCAATTCTTTTTCAGGCTGTTTTTAGACGATATTTACGTCCCGAAAAGGAATACTTGTCTTTTTCACTTCTATACAATAACGGTGAACGATCACTTGATCTGGTTAGTAAAGATCACTTGTTCATTTTGACTCATTCTATGCCAGCTTGATGAGAAGTTTAATTCTAGTGATGCCCTTGACTTCTCATATTTATAGATCTGCAAGGACAAAGCTGAGGCAGAGGTATGGTTTGCAGGCCTTAAGGCATTAATATCTACTGGACAACAGCATAGTAGACGTACTAGAAGTGATATTTTTGATGTGAGTTTTCATTCAACCCAAATCCATTTTTGGATAAGTACTTCCTTTTTTTTCTTTGATATACCTTATAGGATTTTTCTTTGTTTGGGGGAAGGGGGGGGGAAGGAGGTGGTGGTCTTCTTCTATACCTACGTCATGGACATCATGTTTCTACTTTCAAAGTCTAATATAATAAGGAAATATGCTGGGCTTGCACTTAATATTGGTGTCTATCTTGATACTAGTCTACCAAGAAGAGCAAAATCGCCGACATTTTAGGCTTTGAAAATAGCCTGCCTTTTAAAAAGTTTCTGAAAAATATTTGAAATTGCTTAAATCCACTTGAAAGTTGTGTTCCTACTCTTTTACTATTCTTAAAAATTTGACATATTTATCATCAGGATAAACTGTTAATAAGCAATCTGGTTGGTAATCTTCAAGTATTACTGTGTTTTGTTGTTCAAGTTCAATTTTGTGGTAGACAAGAAACTGCATTTTGTGAGGCATTTCAATGATTCACCATCTCCTAGATTACAAAGATCTGGGATTCCCTAAGGAAAACGGATAATTACATTGACCTCCCTCGAGGTTCATGCCACTAACGTCCAACAATGAACTAACAAAATCTTTTGCTAAAAGTAAAAATATTACTTATAAATTGATTAAAATATGTAATTTTTCCTATGAAATAAAAGTGAAACTTAATTTAAAATTGTCCCATTAAATTTGTTCGTTGATGTCTTTTGTACAATGCATGCATTTTAAGCGACCATCTTGATATGAATGTAAGTGTGTACAACACGTTATTGGCTCAGCTATTTTGAACATCTGTTTGTGGTGATATCTTTTCAGATCATCTAATATTGTTATCTGTTTCTATTAGCTACATAATAGCAGCGACTTTCTTCAGAATGGCCGTCCTTCAGGTGCAACACTAGAGTTCACTTCAAGTATTGCTCGAGGCAGGGTGTCTCTTGATTCAAATTCTCGTGAATCTCCAGTGAATTCAGCAAGCTCAGATGTGGGGTCAGAACATGCAAAAATGCAACTAAGAACAAGTACTGGTGATGCTGTCCGTATTAGTGTTTCGAGCACTCCTAGCTGTTCTAGTGGAGGATCTGGACCGGATGACATAGAATCGCTGGGTGATGTTTATGTTTGGGGAGAAGTTTGGTATGATGGGATTTCACCTGATGGCTCTGTGAGCCCAATTCCTACAAATACCGATGTGCTGACTCCCAAGCCCTTGGAGTCAAATGTTGTTCTTGATGTTCACCAGATTGCTTGTGGTGTGCGACATATTGCTCTTGTAACAAGGCAAGGTGAGGTTTTTACCTGGGGAGAGGAATCTGGAGGAAGACTTGGTCATGGGATTGATAGAGGCTTCAGTCGCCCCCGTCTTGTTGAGTTCCTAGCAGTTACTAATATAGATTTTGTTGCATGTGGAGAGTATCATACATGTGCTGTATCTACATCTGGTGATTTATTTACTTGGGGTGATGGTACCCATAATACTGGACTTCTTGGTCATGGCACTGATGTTAGCCATTGGATACCTAAAAGGGTTACCGGTCCTTTAGAAGGACTCCAGGTTTTATCTGTTGCATGTGGCACATGGCATTCAGCGTTGGCAACTTCCAATGGGAAATTGTTTACATTTGGTGATGGGACATATGGTGTTTTGGGACATGGAGATCGCGAGAGTTTCCCATATCCCAAGGAGGTACAATCGTTGAGTGGACTGAAGACTATTAAAGTTGCATGCGGAGTATGGCATACTGCAGCCATTGTAGAGGTTATGGGCCAATCTGGTGCAAACGTTTCATCTAGGAAGTTGTTCACCTGGGGAGATGGTGACAAACATCGTTTGGGCCATGGAAGCAAGGAAACTTATCTTGTTCCGACCTGTGTCTCTTCACTTATTGACTATAACTTCCACCAGCTTGCTTGTGGACACACGCTGACTGTTGCCCTCACTACATCAGGTCATGTATTTACCATGGGTGGCACTGCATATGGTCAGCTAGGCAATCCAAGTTCTGATGGAAGGGTACCTTGCTTGGTACAAGATAAACTAGTAGGTGAATTTGTGGAAGAAATATCTTGTGGGGCATATCATGTTGCTGTCCTGACATCTAGAAGTGAAGTATACACTTGGGGAAGAGGTGCGAATGGAAGATTGGGACATGGAGACACAGAAGACCGTAAGTTTCCAACACTAGTTGATGCCTTAAAAGATAGACATGTAAAAAATATATATTGTGGCTCAAATTTTACTGCAAGTATATGTATCCATAAATGGGTCTCTGGAGCAGACCAATCAGTTTGCTCTGGTTGTCGGCAAGCATTTGGTTTTACTAGAAAGAGGCATAACTGTTATAATTGTGGACTAGTGCATTGCCATGCTTGTAGTTCCAGAAAAGCATTGAAAGCAGCATTGGCTCCAACTCCTGGCAAACCCCATCGTGTATGTGATGCTTGCTATGCAAAACTTAGAGCTGCTGAGGCCGGTAATGCTCCCAATGTAAATAGAAAAGTTACAGCCCCTCGTCGTTCAATAGATAGCAGGGAAAGATTAGATAGGGCAGAGGTAAGGTCTTCAAGAATTTTACTATCTCCCACTACAGAACCAGTCAGATACCTTGAGATCAAGTCAGGCAAGCCAGGGACGAGTTCGGATTCTCCTTCTATAGTCAGGGCTTCCCAAGTACCGTCACTTTTACAACTGAAAGATATTGCATTTCCAAGTTCGTTAAGTGCTCTTCAAAATGCTTTGAAACCAGTTATGCCATTATCGCCTCAGCCTTCTAACTCAAGACCTGCTTCACCATACTCAAGGAAACCAAGCCCTCCACGCTCTGTCAGTCCGGCATTTTCTAGGAGTCTTATTGAAAGTCTCAGGAAGACAAATGAAGTCCTGAGTAATGAAGTGTCAAAGTTGCAAAACCAAGTACTAATTATATTCCATTTCTAAACACCACATTCTTCTATTTCTTAGTAGTATAGGATTGTAAACCACAAAGCTGTCCCTAAAAAATAACTATCCCATTCTTTTTCTCCTCTCCTTCAGGTTAGAAGTTTGAAGCAGAAGTGCGATGCTCAAGACGTGGAGCTTAAGAAGTCATATGAAAATGCTCGACAAGCTGTTTCATTTGCTGAAGAGGAATCTTCCAAGTGTAGAGTAACAAGAGAACTTGTCAAGTCCGTCGCAAAACAGGTATTTAATTTACTGAATATCCAACTTTCTCATTGAAATTGAGGGGTCTTTCATACATTAAGGATGTTCCAGGCGTCCAGGTGGTAGCACAGCTGTAATTGTAAAAAAAATTATTAGGAATATGATTGGAAATTGCAAATTATTTTGTAAAATTTGTGAAACATATACTCATGGTTTTGGGATTCATCCAAGAATGCTTTTTTTTTTTTTTTTTTTTTAATTGTTTATATTCATAGTTAATATAGCTGGTTGATGCAGGCTGCAATGACTTCTGTAACTCTCAACTGAAAACCAAATAATCTCAGCACCCAAAAACATGATTTAGTGTTCCACCATGGAGTATTAAAAGAAACACTAAAAATGTTAAATGTGCTCTAATACCAATGAGCATTAAAACCATTTTTACTCAGTTTTTTAACAAGTTTAGGATATTCAAACTAATTTAAAATGCACCAAATATGTACAATTAGTGCCTACAAGTTACTGTATAAGTAATATTAATCCTATAACAAAGAGCAGAAATAAAATACTATAACCAATGAAATTGTTGATAAAAAAATGTATTCAAGTAGGAAAACTAAATAATTAAAAAGCTCAATTGCTCATCAAAACCTAACTAATAATTTGAAAATTAACAATTAAACTAATTTTGTTGAAGTTATTTTTTCATCAATTCAGTATTTTTCAGAGTGGTTTAAAGATATTTATTATGCCAGGTTAAATGCCTAGAAGTAATCGTCTAATTAAACTTGATTACTTGTTGGCAGGAAAAAATAAGCTGAAAGAGAAAAACCATTAAATATTTAAAGCAAATGAGTTCTATCTTTTTCTTTCGTTTCGATAAGTAATGATTTATTAAGGGCACTAGACGGGGGTGCAACACAACTAGACAGGGTATATATATAAAAGGCTACCCTGAGAAAGATAAACAAAAAATATAGGGAGAAAGAGAAACAAAAGGAAAGCACGGAAAAGTTCAGATCACTTCTTATAACCTAAACAACAAGAAACTCTAAGAAACAGGCTGATCCTGCAAATAAACCAGGCACAAGCTCCTATGTTATTTGCTTATATGTATTGAATACATGTATTTGATAGAGTTTTCTTTTTTTCTTTTTTTCTTTTTTGTTGGCCAAAGTATTTGATAGAGTTTAAATTGCTAGTTTTGGCTAAAATATTTAGTTGATTTTCCTTGTAAACAGTAAGTTTAGATAAACTCTTTTATATTGCAAAACCTGAGTGGACTGAATCATTGTCTGTAACAGGACAACTATGACATGAACTAAGCATTGTGTTTTCTTCCCCAACAGTGATTTAGGGGGTGTTTGCCAAAGTTTTGAAAAACACTTCTCAATTTTCATACAATGAAAAACACTTATTCAAAAAGGTTTTCATTGGCTCCCACCTATGACACATTTTTCAAAACAAACTACAAAATGCTTTTCAAAAAACGTCTCACACTTTCATATAGAAACGTTATGAAAGTATAAGCTCTTTCAGATGTAAATTATAGCCTCGTTACTTATAAACAAATAAAAGACTGACCACGGGTGGAAGCCACCCCTTCACCAGAGGTGTGTCTTCCATCTTTGGTGTCCACCCCCACAAAAGGAGGGGGGGGGGGGGGGTTGGACTCACCCCCCTTCGTGGGTCTTCCACCCATAAAGGGGCAGGGAGTGGAGACCCACCCTCTGCACCTCTCATGAAAGCATGGGGTGGGTCTCCACCCCTTACGCGCCACTTGCAGAGGAGGGGAGGGGAAGACCCACCTCCCTCCTCTGGTGAAAGGGTGACTGCTTAAGATCCAATATTTCTTTCTTTCTTTTTTCTTTTTTTCTTTTTTCTTTTGTTTCTTTTATGTTTTGAAAATACTTCTCAGCTTTTTACTTTTGAGAAACAATTTTCAGTTTACCAAACAAATTTTCTTCTATGGACTCCACATACCACATTTTTTAATATGGTTTCACTGAAAAAATACTTCTTAATTTTACTTTATCAAAAGGTCCCAAACCTGAAACACTTTTCAAAAACTTTACCATACAAGCTCTAGATCAGTTATTAGGTAATCATGCTAATTATACTGTTTGTGCTGCATTTCTTGATTTCAGTTAAAGGACATGATAGAGAAGCTGCCCCCAGAGGTTTCTGACAGTGAAACCTTTAAAGCCATCCATTCTCAAGTTGAAGATTTTCTAAACACAGCTGCTACATCTAATATTTCTTCTTCCTTGCCTCCAAGCTTAGAGTCTGACCAACAATATTCACTTCATAAAATTCCCTCAATCAATGAGTCTTCTAAAATGCAAGACAAAAGGATAGCCCGCATAGATGTTGCAAGAGTTGCCAACTTGTCTCAGGATGGGGGAAGTATTCTTCAGGAGAGTATTATATCACCAGGTTCTAATCCAAGAGTTGCTGTATCTCAACAAAGCTCAGAAAATGCCTCAAGATTGCCTGACTCTTCAACGATGAGGAATGGAGAAAAAGAAGTTATTGAACAATTTGAACCTGGTGTTTATGTTACTGTTCTTCTACTTCGAAGTGGTACAAAAATTTTCAAGCGAGTGAGATTCAGGTAATTGAGTAAATAGTTGATCTAATATAAAATTCATTACTTCAATTTTACATACAATGTCTGTGTGAGTGTGTTTGTTTGCATGCCTTATGTTTGTGTATTTATATATCTATGCATGTATCGTTCTCAAATCTTCCAGTATTTTCATGGCAACCTTTGTAGTATGTGTGTTTAGGGTTGACTATCCAAAACTATAATTATATTCAGTACTTTTTTTTTCCTGTCATGCAGACATGGTTGGCATGTACTAGGCTCTTGTTTAAGCATAAAAATACTGGCATTTGACATGTGACCAACATATATATCTCCGCAGCTGTGTTTGTGTATCTGTACATCTATCTTGCATTTGTCTTTGCCTATGTTTCTCCATCATTTTCAAACAAATCAATAGATTATTGATAATAATGTAATACTCAATGGATTCAATCGTTTTCATGCTTTTTTTTTCTTTTTTTCTTTTTTTCTTGTCTCACTTCATTTGTATGCGTCCCAATTTTTTTGTGCAGTAAAAGAAGGTTTGATGAGCACCAGGCAGAAGAATGGTGGAGTAAAAACAAAGATAGAGTGGTTAGGAGATACAGTCCACCAACAGCCAGTCATCCTCCCATTCATGCTCCAATGAGATCATCTAGCACTTCGGCACCAACAGATGAAGGATCATCTAGCACTTCAGCACCAACGGATGAAGGATCATCTAGCACTCCACCACCTCCTGAGGAAAATAATGAGGCATCAGCATCTTCCCAAACTTAGTTTCTAACTTAGTCTCCTGCCAATACTTTGTAAAAAGTCCATGTATGTGGCCAAGGCCAACTGCTTTTAGGGTGCGTTTGGCATTGCGATTTCGAACTTAAAAATTGCGATTTTAAACCAAATTGCAAAAAATGAATCGTTTGAAATTGCGATTTGAAAACGCAAAAAATATGCTTTTTCAAATCGCAGGCAAAGAGATATTTTTTTGAAAACGTACAAACTGCGATTTTAAAGGTTAAGCTGCAATTTTGCCAAACATTTAACTGCATTTTTAAAAATCACGTTTTCAAATTGCATATTTCAAAATCATACTTTTTGAAATCGCAAACCCAAACAAACTCTTAGATTAACGGCATTAAGTCTCCATTAGGTGTAAACATATCCTTGTTCAAAAGAAATTAGGGAGAACTTTATTTCAGAAGAATGGTACAGAAGAAGAAACTCCATATCCACAGTGGAGAAACAAGACCATGAAGGTCGTGTAATTAGATGCAGAACAGCTTACCTGTAATTTCTTTCATTCATTTTGTTCTTTTATTTCTCTTCCTCTATACTATTTTTGGCACCTAGTGATGACCATTGTGGTTGTACAGTATATGAACTTTCTAGGTTTTCTGTTTGTGATGTTCTATCCCTGTAGTGTATATGTGTATATATATATATATATATGTGTGTGTGCCTCTTTGCGTCAAAATCTCCCATGGTGTTGGAAAGCGATGAATTAAGATTTTTTTAGATAATAGACAAATAAAATAAAAAAAAATAAAAAAGGGATAGCGAAATAAATTAATCATATGTAGGAGATATAATATTTACATGATTCGGCACAAAAGCTAAGCCAAGACAAACACACAGAAATTTCACCAAGATGCTCAAACATTAGTACCAAATACATCCTAAATCCTAAATTCTCGCCCATTACAACAAAAGAGGATCCTTTTTATGTGTTCACATTAGATTTTGTTTCATCTAACAGTGTATAGGATGGTATTCACGTTATTTTTTTAAAAAAAAAATTAAATAACGTCACAAAATAATCATGATGTGACAATACATACACCATTACATTTGTGAAATCTAATATAAAGTATGAAATAATTCATCTTCATTTCAATTAAAAATGAGAGGATCCATCTTTACGGTTTTAATTCTCTTGGTGTAGCATACTCTTCATGAAGTATAAAAGTAAAAAAATTTATAAAAATGGCTCGAAATTTAACGGGTTAACTTTTTGAGAATTTGGGATAATGGGGAAAGGTGATAAATCCCACACAATCAGATTGAGAGAGCAAGAGGTTTTCAGATGAATTTACAAATTTAATTCGACACATCTCACCAAAAGGGTTTATCTTTTGGTGAGAGGAATGAGCTTAAATTAAGAATACAACAAAATTCACTTTAAAAAAAAAAAAAAGAATACACCAAAATAAAATAAATGACAAGATTTTGCATTGAAAGCAAAATTGGCAAAAGAGGAAATAATTGTCTCAATGAAATAACAGGCTTGTTTGTAGGAACAATACGGCCTTGTTTGATAACCTACGGAACATTATACAATAGTGGCTGGCACTATTCACAATTTTTTATTTTATTTTTACATTTTTCAATAACAATCAACATCAAAACATTCTCACTTTTTATATCACATCAATAATTTTTTATTACTATTCAAATAAAAAATTCACTACAATACAAAACTTTTTCACTTTTTTATACAAATTTTTTTTATTTTATATCACATCATCACTTTTTACTAATTTCAAAAATTAACAACCCACTACTTTGTTCTGTTCTGTAATGTCACTTGTCAAACAAGCCCGATTCCTCGACAAAAATAAAAAATATAGAATATATTTTTAAACGCAATTTGAAATTGGCTCTATCTTAATATTATAGATTAATGTTACTCGTCACACCTATTTATCACACTTATTTTATATTGACTAGCGTAATATGTTTTAAGTAGTTTTGATAAAAAAATAATAATAATAATAATAATAACTTAAAATATGTCACGTCAATTAATGTGAAATAGAATTAATAAATAAATATGAAGAGATGATTACTTGAAATGGTTTATCCTCTCTAGAGCCAATAATTTCGCCGACCCCTCAACCACCCTAAAAAAAAAAAAAATAATAATAATAATAGCATGTATCGTGCAAGAATTATCCATGTGGGATGGTGGAATATTTCCACATATATCATTTTAAAAATTAATTCTATAATAAGAACTAAAAATATTTATCTTCTCGCCACGAGGCCGAAGGTCACAGTTAACTACCATGGTCTCTGTTCCACCAGATCTCTGATGTGGCACCGCCGCTTAGGCCAACGCCCAACGGTATCTGTTCTAAATCAAAACTATCATTCAATGCCAAAAACATAACAATCACAATTAGTGAAAATAAAATAAAAGAAAAAACTTGGAAGTTTCTTTTTTGACTTCGTGAAACTCTTCTCTGCTAAGAAACCAAACCCAAATTATTCTAATTATTAAATATTATTTTTTATATATTTATTCTCTCCCTATTTTCGAGCCTTAGATTTTCATTTTGTGATTCTAAAGCTTTCTCTTTTATTATCTACATAAGGGTGTTTGAGCTTTTCCTTTTACGTTTGGATCTGTGTATTTTCCGGGAAGAAGGTCCAAACTTTCCTCGAAAATATAGTTAATTTTCCTTCAAAACCTGTGAAATCAAACGCTCTTGTGGGTTCAACATGGGGCAACGACAATCCAAGGACGAGCTGCTCTACCAGCAGGTCAGTTATGGCAACCCGGAGAGCATCAAAGCCCTTTGCAGAGAAGGTGCAGGCCTCGAGGTAACTATTCCACAAACATAAAGGAAATCGATGATTTTTAGTGTTTTCAATTATTGGTTTCGTGGTTATTGATGGTAATTTTGGGAAATAATGCGTAATTTGTGATAGTGATTGATGGGGATTGTGGTGGTTTGTGGTGCAGTGGATTGACAGAGAGGGAAAGACCCCTTTGATTGTCGCGTGTATGAACCCGGAGCTTCATAATGTTGCAAAAACTTTGATAGAACTCGGAGCAAATGTCAATGCGTATCGGCCTGGTACTTTTTTTTTTTCCTTCTCCTTTCCTTTTCTTTTGTGGATATGTATGTACGTTTCTTCATATAATTGATACAATTTGGTCACTTTTCTTTTTGGGTTTTAGTTATGTCTTACTGAATTTCGTTAAATGGAGAGGCTAACGCTTAAAAAAGCTAAGTTGAAGTGTATTTTGGGTTATGATCGTCTGAAAGCACTATGGCAAGTTTGTGTAGAAAACCAAGCATTAAGAAATAATGAACCATGAATGCTTCCTCCTGTTCCTTTATTATCACTATTATTGTATATTGTTGTTGTTGCTTGTTGGTTCTGGCCTTTGAGCATCGCATCTGAAAACCAATGGGTGTCCAGTGAGGAAAGCCAAAGCCTTTTATGGCATTCGAAATTGCACCCCGCAAGGCATATTCTAAGCGCCATCCACATGAGCAGACACTGTTGCATCCCAACAATCTCTCCCTCAACATGATGCTCCTGCGACTCGAACCTATGACCCTTGCTTTGATACTATTTGTTGGATAGAGTCTTTGATCATCTCATATGAAAACCAATTGGTGTCTAGTGAGGGAAGCCAAAACCTTTTTATGACATTCGAAATTGTACCCTGAAAAACATGTTTTAAGAGCCGTCTACATGAGCAGAACAGCACTGTTACACCCCAACATTGCTGTTACCATGCTAGATTATTTGGTTGAATAAGTTGCTTTTTTTTAAAAAAAAAAAAAAAAAAAAAAAAAAAAAAAAAAAAAAGAGGCTAAATTTGTGTGTAGAAAAATCATCTTTAGTTCTTACTAGCATGTGCTTGCTTTTCCTAATTAGTATTTGTGTATGCACCTGATTCATCTTGGGCTTGACTTCATCCATCTTTTTATGATGTGCTTTAGGTCGTCATGCTGGGACTCCTTTACATCATGCAGCTAAAAGAGGCCTTGAAACTACTGTGAAATTACTATTTAGGCATGGAGGTGCGGTGTACTGTCATGATATCAGCAAAGATATTTCATAGCAATCATATTTAAATCCTATGATAGAACGAAAAATATTGTGTTTCCTCCCATTTCTGGCACACTAATCAGTGATTTCTGCCAAAACTTTCAGCAAATGCATTGGTAATGAATGATGATTGTCAAACTCCTCTAGAGGTTGCTAGGGCAAAGGGGCACCGCAATGTTGTCCGTGCTATTGAGGTACACTTTAGTTCTATTGTAATGTCATTTTAATGTTATACAAATTCCAGTGTTTGCAAGATTTTTCCTTTTCTTTATCAAGTCTTTGAGTGTATACATGTATGTTGCTTTGTAGGATCACATTTGCTTATTCTCTGGTTGGCTGCGGGAGTTTTACGGGCCAGGTTTTCTTGAAGTATTGGCACCTCAATTAGTCTCGAGAAAAGTGTGAGTTTCATTGGATATCTTGTTCTTATTTTGGTGTACAAGATTTTCTTTATGTTCCCCCATTTTGCGGCAAATTTTCTTGGTAATAGAGTCTAATGGGTGGGCTTGCAGTGATGCCATTTTCAATTTACCCCTTCCTTTGTATTTTGTATAGGGATTTGTTCTCACAAATTTTTAGGTATTTATGCTTGTCATTATTGCATTTCTTGCAGTTGGGTTGTTGTTCTTCCCTGTGGTTCACGTAATCCTACGAAGCCTTTCAAGTTAGAGCTTGCCATATACCCTAGTTTGCAGGTATAACAAAATTATTAATCATTCTGCTAAAGATTTTGATTCGTATATGATTGGAATTTCTGTATTTTTCTACTCTTCCACTGCAAGCAAGAGCATTGCTTGGTTTAGGCTCTTTTGTGGGGATCCTTGTAGATAATTTCTCACGCTCTGAGTCAAGTCAACATAATTCTTCAAAACGTTTAGCACATAATACTCACTTTCAGATTCATATTTTTCTTATGTAAGTGCATTAGTCCCTCTATCCTCATCGTAATTAATATTAACTTTTGGGTTTAGCCTTTGTTGCAAGAATACAAATTATTTTCAAGCTCAGCATAATGGTTTCAAAAGCATTGGAGTTTTCCCCTATTCCCTGGAATTAGAATCTTGGAAAATGAAGGTTGGAGCGTTGCTTCTCTGTAGAAGCTAAACGGTTCTCCTTTTCGGCGAAGACAGAAGCGTCTGAACTTCGCTTGGAGGAGAGGAGGAAGGGGTTTTGTGGGTTCATCTCTTTGGGTCTCCAATGCTCAGCGTGGTTGATGGCCACTGTTGAGGAGGCATTGAAGGCTCCCGTGAAGGAGGACTTCGTCAAGTATTTCCAGGAGGATGTGAAAGCCTTGATGGTCCAAGGGGGTGGTAACAAGGCCGGCCGTTACCTAGAGGCGGTAGCCTACACTGAGGGTGGTCGAAAAGGGGCTATATGGCTCCCTGAAGGCCGTGAAGGTTGGGGTTGGTCTCGGATTGTGGGCGAGTTGTGGCAGAAGCTGGCTTTCCTTGAATCAAAGGAGTGGCTGCCAGTTTCAGAGGAGCTTATCTCGGAGGGGAAACAGAAGGGGGTATTTTGCCTGGTCGCTCCTACGCGGCAATGCTATGCTCGGTGGACAAAGATGATGAGAAGTTTGTGGGGTTGAAGCCGGTGTCCGTGACTCCTCTCGATCTGCTTCCTTCGATGTTGGTGGATGGCAGTGAGGAGGCGCGTTTGGCGGTGAACTGCTACGAGTGTGACGTAAGGGTCTCTAGGTCGTCGGCAGTTCTATCCAGCGTCGCAGCGAAGAAGATGAAAGAGATGAACGGCAGCTGCGTCTTTTACTGGTTGAAGAAGCTTCTAGGGTTTCTCGCTCAGTGAAGGTTCGGGTAAGAGGTTACATGGGTCGGTTA
>JAJPGS010001958.1:0-31518 GCA_028654335.1 Alnus rubra | reverse complement strand
ATTTTTTTATGAAACTGTTAAATGTCATGTCAGCACCAATTATATTATGGCACGTCACATATAATAAAATATTAGTTGATTTTTTTTTTTAAAAAAAAAAAAAAAACGTGAGGGGGTGGTCGAGACACCCCCTTAGCCAAATGGGGTATTTAGGGGTGGTTCCCCCCCCCCCCAACTTGGCCAAAGTGCGTGGTCGAGAGCCACCCCTCAAGTGTTTTTTTTAGGCGACATGAGTTATAATATGATTAGTATTGACGTAACACTTAATAATTTTTCATAAAAATTTGGATGAAAGGTGAATGTAAAGGCCTATTTGTTTTTTGTTCTTTTTTCTTTTTTTCTTTTATGCTTACTAGAGGGAGTTGTCGGCCAATTTTTATACTCCATTGAGCTAATTGCAAATTAGTGAAACCACATGATTTTGCATTTTCTCTATTTTTTATTTTTTATTTTTACATAGTAAATTGAAGAAGGAATTCAATATATGAGTCTGGTTAAACATAATCTAAAAAGAGTGCTTTAAGAGATCATTGCTTAGCTGAAATATAAAGAGCTAGTTCACTCAACTAAAAGTCATATGGCGTAAAAGAGCAACCATGATTTTATTATAACGAAAGTATAGTATATGAGCATCAAAATGAAGTAGAAACTCTCAAGCATGTTGTTAGAAAATGATAGTTGTCACAAAAAGGTGTTGATCAAAATGGATTGAGTTTCAATGTAATATCATCTCCAAGTTATAGAGCAGTTTCACATACATCAAAATCATAAAGTTGTGTATGTTACTTTGCTTATTCACTCAAACATCAAGTGTTTGATTGCATTTGTTGCAAATTTGCAATTATGTATATCATTTACTTCTGACATTACTTAGCTTGTTAGAAAGACTTTTCCTGTAACTCAACAATGTTATAAATATGACAGCCTACTCTGTTTGAAGTAAGGCAAATACAAACACAAATACAAGTGTTATAATTCTCTTATATGGTATTAGAGCCTTCTTGTGACCAACGTCTTTTATCATGGCTTCTTCCACCATCAGTTAATTAAGCTCTTAATCTTCAGGCTCTTCATCCTCCACCCACAACCCCACTACCTCCTCACCGTTCCTAACTCCTTTCCTCACAAGCACACGAGGGATAACTATTTAGTTTGGAAGATGGCTATTTTGTCTTACGTCAAAAGCCAAGGTCTTCATGGCTTCATTGATGGGTCGGTTACATGTCCTCCACATACTATTCTTTCTCAAGACAAAAACGTCAACATTGTCTCCCAAAATCATGATTGGTTGCAGTGGCATATGCATGATCAACTCCTACTCAGTGCCTTAATTTCATCTCTCACAGAGAAAATTATCGCTCATGTTGTCAAATGTACAACGACATGGGAATTATGGGTGACTCTGGAGAAAATGTTTACATCACATTCCTGCACTCGCACCATGCAAATTCACTATCAGCTGGCTACCTTGAAAAGGGGCAATTTGTCCATCGCTAATTATTTCCATAAATTCACTAGCCTTGTTGACACGTTAGCAACTACTGAACAACCATTAAATGACTTTGATCTCATCTCATTTATCTTGGCTAGCCTTGGTAGTGAATATAATGCTTTTGTAACTTCGGTTACCACACGCCTTGACCCAGTCTCCCTTGAAGAGTTATACGGTCACATACTTGCTCATGAAAACAAATTAGAGCAACAAAATCTTTCTCTTGATCTTATCCATGCAGGTGCGAATTTTGCTTCAAAAAGCTCATTAGCACGTGGACATGGGCGTGGTCCATCCAACTTTGCTGGTCGTGGAAATTCATACTCCACCAATTTTTCACAAAACCATGGCAGGGGTCGAGGTCGAAGCAATCAGTCTTTCTCAAAGTCTTCACGTCTCATCTGCCAAGTTTGTCAAAAAGCAAGTCATGTGGCTTTAAACTGTTACCATAGGTTTGATAACGCTTTTCAAAGTGAGGTATCATCAAATATGCAGGCTTATCTTACTTCCTCTCAGACTCCTATTGACTATAATTGGTGCCCGGACTCTAGCGTCACACATCATTTGATATTCGATCTTGCTAATCTCAATGTTAAAGCAGAAAAGTACTTTGGCACATATCAAATTAAGATTGGTAATGGAACTGGACTTTCTATCCAACATACTAGGACTACTCATCTCTCCACACCCAATTTTAATTTTCATTTACTTGATGTTCTTCATGTTCCTAATATTTGCAAGAATCTTATCTCTATCCAAAAATTTACTCAAGACACTAATACATTTTTTGAATTTCATCCATCTCATTTTCTTTTGAAGGACCGAGCTATGGAGAAACTACTACTTCACGACCCGAGTAACCATGTCTTATATCTCATTTTCTCTGCTTTCAATAAAAGTCATGCTCCTTCTACTTGTTGGATAGCGTACTTCTGCGTCTCAGTGGCATTCTCGGCTTGGACATCCTTCCTTGAAAGTCGTTCGTCGTGTATTGTCTTCATTTCATCTTCCAGTTTCCAGAAAATAATGAGTCCTATTTTTGTTCTACATGTATAGGCTCCAAAAGCAAACAACTTGCTTTTAGTGTTTCATAATCCGAGTCTCCTGTTGATTTAATTTTTAGTGATGTATGGGGACCTGGCCCAATTTGCTCCAAAAATGGACTCAAATATTATGTTTCATTTCTTGATGATTTTAGTCGATATTCTTGGATTTATCATATTTCTTGCAAAAGTGATGTTAGTGTTGTCTTTCTTAAATTTCAAAATTATGTTGAACGTTTCTTTAGTTCTAAAATTAAAGTTGTTCAATCTGATCAGGGTGGAGAGTATCATTCTTTAAATAAATTACTTCAAAATCAAGGGATTGTTCATCACCTTTCATGTCCACACACACACCAACAAATGTCGAAACTGGTATTGCGTTACTCTCTCATGCCCATCTTCTCTCTCATTTTTGGGATGATGCCTTTATCACGGCTTACTATTTAATTAATTGTATGCCCACTTATGTCCTTCATAATAAGTCACCATTCGAAGTCTTTTTCAAAGAATCTCCTGACTACTATTTTTTATGAGTTTTTGATTGTACCTGTTGGCCCAATTTGCGTCCTTACAATAAAAATAAATTTGAACCTAGATCCTTCCTTGTGTATTCATGGGTTATAGTCCTCTTCATAAAGGGTAGAAGTTTCTTCATATACCACAGGTCGTGTCTATATTTACAGAGATGTTATTTTCAATGAGTCAAGTTTTCCTTTTGCTCTAAAATCTGCGTCTCCTTCAGTGACTACGACGTCTCCTGACATGGTTACTCCTCTTGGCCCGTGCACAGTAGCAACACCACCAGCTCATTTCACGACTATCACGTCTGTAAGTACACATATTTCTAGTCTAACATGTGATCTCTTACACGCATATGGACCATCTGCATCTTCTACTACCGATGTGTCATCCCCTCTCCACAACTTCATTGTCCTACTAGTACCTCTCCTGATTTGTCTAACAATTCTCCAGTGCATTTAAGTCTTGCTGCCTCTTCCCATTACTCATCACCTTTGAGGCCTAGTTGTTCTACCCAATCATGTGAAGTCTTAAACCCAGCCTTACTATATGTGCCCAATTCGAACTTGACTCTTTCTTCAGACCCAGCCTCCACTTCACCGAACTCTAATCCTCCCACCCATCCCATGATCACTCGGTCCAAAAATCATATCACAAAACAACCGAAATCCTTCACGGATGGTACTGTTCGTTATCCCATTCCTCAAGCTCTTCTTGCTGAAATTGCTTCATCTGTAGTTGAACCCACGTGTTTTACTTTTTCCATTAAAGATGAAAATTGGCGCAAAGCTATGAATATATAACTTGATGCCTTGCTCAAGAATCAAACATGGACCTTAGTTCCTTTTTTTTCTACTCACAATATTATTGGTTGTAAATGGTTTTTTCGTATTAAACGAAAGGCTGATGGCACAATTGAGCGGTACAAGGCACGATTGGTTGCCAAGGAATTTCATCAATAACCGGGTGTCGATTATGGTGACACATATAGTTCTGTTATTAAGCCTACCATGATACTTTTGTTGATGATTTGAGTACTTCTACTTCACATGCTTCTGATTTTGAATTATATTCTATTGGTATTAAGTCTGTGATAATAGATACAGCTTATTTAGAAATTTTTTGTTTAAATAATCATGTGATGCCTAAATCCAAGGAATCAGGAACACAAGGAAAGTTTGTTCCTACTTGTCATAATTGTGAGAAGATTGATCATATTAGACCAAATTGTTATTTATTGAAATCCCATAGGTTTTTGATTAATCAGGATGTTCTGAGGAAATGTAAAGTTGAAGATACTTCATCATCTAAATATGTCAATCCTTATAGGAGACATATAAAAGGTAAGAACAATGTTATTTGTAAGAATGCTAACTATAATTTTGCAGAGAATGTCAAGAAGCATTCAAACAAAAGAAGCTTGCCCACCTGTCATCACTGCGACATCATCGGTCACATCCGACCCACATGTCCACAGCTCCAAGCTCATAAGTTGAAGGTTCAGAGGGAGTTGCCAACAAAAGCTACATCAGGCACTCTACCTCCGATGGCACATCAGACTCCACGACATCAGTAGAAGTTTGTTCTTGCCAATCAGAGTGGCAAACCAAAGAAGAACAAATCAAGGCGCTGCAAGAGAAAGCCACAGAAGCCCAACAACAACCATGGTTATGAAAGGTTGCTAAGCTTGATGCAAGGTATGCTAATGAGAATGACCAACATGGATAGACTTGCAACCACCTCCACAGTCAAGCAGGTATGGGTCAAGAATGATGACATTCACCCCTTGAGGGAGAGTGGACCACCTATAAATGGAAGTTTCACCATGCTTAGAATTTTTTTATAAATCCTAGCATTCAGGTTGTTTGCACTGCATTGTTTATCATGTCACATCTCATTATGCCTTGCATTCTGTTGAGAAACATTTATTTTATTCCCCATGTTTCTTTGTTGTCTTGAGAACTTCTGCAGGTACTATTTGGGGATGACAGCAAAAAGCACATCAAGCTGTTGCTTTCTGTCTTGGTATGTCTAAACCTCTTTCCTTAGATCAAGTTTGATCTTACTATACATGCTAGGAGTGTCATCTAGCATGTTTTTGTTGTTTTTGTGTTTTTGTTTTCATAAAATAATATAATATAATAATAATTGGGGAGAAAGATGCGGAATTTTTTTTTCTTTTAATAGCTGTGCAATATTGTATGTATTTTGCCTGATATCTCAGTCATTGTGCATTGATAACTATGTTTTATATGATTGAGAGTTTATGTCTGATATCTACTAAGTTTCATGTGAATCTTAATAGTAAATAGTTGCTTTTCCATGCGATGAAAAAATGTGCATTATCCAAAGCTCTCCTATGGTACATTTTTTTTTTCTCGATTTTTAGCTTCTGAAAATATGATAAGAATATTTTTTGCTAAGATGGTCAAATTGACAACTCGCTAGTTGAACCTAGCCAAAATTATAACATTCTTTCTAGTTGCAGTACCAAGTGATAAAAGTATTCAAAACTGAATAAATATGGAAATAAAAAGATCCACTACTTTTGTATTATAAATTTGTTCTTGAACTTGTCCCTATAGAAACAGCAGGACCAAATCATTGCGAAAATAGATGATTACTAAAGGACTATGTAAAAGAAAGTATTGTAGCTTAGGAGGAGTGTATCAGATGAGGGTGGCTAGGCCCTACTAAGATAAGGTTTGACTGATCTATCATTGATTTTCTCTATTGTTTAAAAAATTCGGTTGCTTTAAGTCATATCAGTGAACTTCATACCTTATTGAGAAAGCATTCATACCTTGTTGAGAAAGTATTTACACACACTCGCATTGCATGAGTTAAATAATCTATTTAAAATTTATATTTGCAGGAAATTTGTGCTTATTGAATACTTAACTCTCATTTATATCTTTGCATATTTTTGCAATGCTATTTGACTACTTTATCAGTTGATTATATATGCATGTTCTGAAGCTAACTTTAGGGAAAAATATTTTTGTACAAATTTTTCTCTAGTTTCAGATTTTCAGTGTGAAGTGTTTGGATGGACCTATTCTTACGTCAGGACAAAGAAGTCTTGTTGTACGCTGACCTAACAGTAGCCATCCGACGGTTAAGTGACACGTTCGGACAAGATCTCTACAGGTTTAAGACTTGCATCTCTATCTCTGTATACACACATCTCTGCATTTTATTATTATCATGTCATGTTGGTGTTTTCTCCAGAATTCTCTCAAGTTTGACATTCTATGCATATTTCTACTCATTCCATATCTTCTTTGGTCTCCTTTGTTCTTTTAAGTTTTGTGCTTTTAGAATATTAGAATATTTTTGATTGAGATATTTTCTTGGAATATTGTGCATGAAAACCTATTCTACTTGTGTGCTGGGTTGATCTTGATATATTATACATTATGAATTGTTGCATTACTTATATTTTATTGGCATCCATTGACAACTGTCATAAATACCACATTGTTTTGAACTAATAGGATTTGATTTTCTTGGTAATGTTATTTTTGAGATATTCTATTAATCTTGGTTCATGAATATGTCATCTACGCTCCTAGCATAGTGTTTGATAGATAGATCTTTTGGAAAACAGACTGTTGTTGAAGTCATATGTTCATATTTTCAAAGTCTAGTTTTAGATGAGCTCTTCCCCTCGCTCATGCAGAGCCTTCCGTAGCATCTCCCTCAGATCGTATCAGTTAGAGGTTTAGTGGTAAATCTCCTCTTTATCTTGCAAACCAGTTGCTAGAGGATGTCAATCTGCGGATACCCAAGTTCAGTTTGCAAAATCAAGCGATTGAAGGTTTTTCAGTCCATGGTCCCGGCTTCCGGAGCTAGAAGCCGAAATAGTACAAATCCAACCTTTTGTACGGTTTCTGTCCGTTACTTGATTTTAGTGGATTAGTAGGATTGGTACTTGGATGATTTTTTTTCCCTCTCTTTTGGGCCACTTGCAACTTTTCTCTATTTTCCTATTTTTGGATTTAGAACATTTTGTCTGTAGATTTTATATACTCTGTTTACCCTGTCATGTTGAGACATCAATGGGAGTATTTTATTACTGTGGTCTTTCTATACTCTGTTTACTCTTTCCATTGAAACAAAAATGGGGAGTATGTTATTTTAGACCGAAATTGTATTTTTAAACCGATCAAGTGATTTTTGTCCCATAATGGCCAAAGTGAGAGTTTGTTAGTTTTTTGGTTGGCTGCATTCTGTTTGACAAAATCACTATCATGTAATGTTGTTGCTTTAACAGGGATGCCGTATATTTCAGAATCTTCATGTATTTAGAGTTTATGTCTCTAATACGGAAATAACCTTATCATGATAAGTTTAATGTCACAAGCATAAAGAAGGCTATTTCAGAAGTTCCAGGAAAATTCAGTGCAGATCCCAACTCAAAGAAGTCAGATCCCAAGCTTCCGTTTGGATGGCCCAGTATAACGTCCGGACGCTCATCAGTTAGCAACATCAGTTTGGACGATGTGGCAATACTGTTCAGATACCCATCAAGTGTCTATAAGCTTCAAACAGTTTAAAGTTGCATCCGTCCGGACGTCATGGCAACACGTCCAGACGATCTTCAGAAGTTCGAGAAGAATCTTGCGTTCAAGTGCATCCATCCAGACGATGTGGTTATTTCCGGACACCAGTTAGAGCTCGAGGAGAATTAGGTTTTCCTTTCGCAGACACATATATGGAAGACAACTGCATATGTCCGGACGTCAGGTCTACACCTTTCAGACGCTATCCTTGATAAGGCAAGTCGTGCAGAAGATGTTCAACCATCCAGATGTCAGACTCCATGGTCCAGACGCTCAACCCTTAATATGAAAATGCGTGCAGCTGAAGTGCAACCGTCCGGACGAGGCCCTATTCAGGAAATAATTTCAAGCGAATTTGGAAAGCCGATGCACAGTTGTCCGTCCAGATGCCCTTAGCTATCGTCCGGATGCTGCCTTGGACAATTGCATAAGACGCGATTTAGGTTTCTGTAGCCTATAAATAGAGGCCCCTAGCATGTATTTTGTAAGAATTCAGTATTAAATTCTGTAGTGCTTAGAGATAATATTTATGAGTTATGTGCTAATCCGTTCACTCTTAAGCCGTCGCCAAGTGTTGTTGCTGTGCTGAAACTAAAGTTTATCTTAAGGGTTGGCCCTAAGGTAAATGATTTCATTAAAGACCCCTTCAAGTAGGTGACTTGTTGGGAAGTGTTCGTATTGGTTACACGTCAGAGTTCAAGGTACGACCACTGCATACGGGTATGTGAGTGCTACTGCTTGTAACTAGCTTTGTTTTATAAATAGTGGATATCCTAGGTTTGGCTGCCACGTAGTGGTTTTTTCTCTTAATTGAGTTTCCACTTCATCAACAAAATATTTGTGTCATTAAATCTCGCAATTTAAATATTGTGTTGCACACTATCACTCACTTAGTAAAATAGAATCATCTTTATTTTCAGATCCGACCTTGTTTCGTAGTACATTGGGTGCTTAACAATATTTATGTATTCCCATGCTAGACATTTCTTTTTCTGTCAATGAACTTTCTCAGTTCATGCATAAGCCCACAGTCCTTCATTGGCGATTTGTCAAAAGTTATTCCGATATCTCAAGTAGACTCTTCATTTTGGGCTTCATATACGCCATCTAACAATCTATGCTTGCAAGCATTTTGTATGCTGACTAGGTAGGTGATAGAGATGACTGACGTTCCACCAATGGCCATTGCATTTTTTTGGGTGCTAATCTTATTCTTGGAGTTGCAGGAAACAACCTACTGTCGCTCGCTTGAGCACCAAATCATAGTATAAAGCTCTAGCTAACGTTGCTGCAAAAATAACATGGCTTACTTCCTTGATCTCTAAACTTGGCCTGGGACTCTCACAACCTCCTATTCTTTGGTGTGACAACATTGGGTTACAACATTGGTGTTACTTATCTTGGTTCCAACCCTGTGTTTTCATGCAATAATCAAACATGTTGAAATGATTTTCATTTTGTTCATGATATGGTGCGGCGCAAGTCTCTGGATGTTCGATTTATATCTAGTAAGGATTAGTTAGCGGATATTTTCACCAAACCAATATGCTCTTTTCGGTTTGCTTTCTTCTAGACAAACTCAACGTTGCTCCCTTACCGTTGAGTTTAAGGGGGCGTGTCAAAGACTCAACGTTTCATCTCGAAGTCATAAAGTAGTTTCAGTTACGTAGCTATTCAAGACCTGCTCAAACATTTCACATACATCCAAGTCATAAAGTTGTGTATGTTACTTTGTACTTATTCACTCAAAAATCAAGTGTCTGATTGCATTTGTTGCAATTATGTATATCATTTACTTTTACGTTACGTAGCTTGTTAGAAATACTTTTCCTGTAACTCAACAACGTTATAATTATGACAACCTACTCTGTTTGAAGTAAGGAAAATACAAACACAAATACAAGTGTTATAATTCTCTTATACGTGTAAACCTCTTATTTTGCTAGTTCATTTTAAATGAGCGGCTTAAAATACAACAATATATAGAGAGAGAAAGATTTGACGGCTTGCAACATGTGCAAGCCATATGGGTGCTGTTAAGGTGGTTTGGTCATCTCTCTGGCAAAAATTGTCATACTAGGAGTGGTCAAACCATCCTCGTGGTGAAGGGGATTGTTCAACCATCCATAATATAGCCAATATTGGGGGTGGCCGAACCACCATCTTGACCAAAGGGATTGGTTAGCCACCCTCCAAACCGACTATTGGTGGTGGTTGAACGATCCTGTGGCCAAAAGAAGTTGTTCGACCATCTGGCTCATCCCCAAGGGATATTTCAGTGGCTTGCATAGCATTTATATGCAATCCATTGATTATTTTCTCTTTTATGTGTTGCCACGATCTGAACCGTTTATTTAAAATGAACAGCCCATATAAAAGCTAGGTATTACAAAAGATCTCAGTTTAATCAAAATCATTTATGTTAAGACAAGAGTTACAAGAACTTGAGAACAAGTCATAAGAGTTACAAGCACTCAAGAGACAAGAGTTTAAAGATGATAAATTATATTTATTTTTGTTAATGTATAAATAGAAGAGACTTGTAACATTTAAACTATTTATCTATAAAGAGAGTCGTGTACACAATCAAATGAATCAATTAAATATGTAGCAAAAAAAGACTTTAACGTGTGGGCATAGGTCATAAGCCGAACCACCTTAATTCTCTGTGTCTATTTCTTGTTCTAATTTCTTTGCTAGATTATGTGTTCTTACAATTTATAACGAGGATCCTTCTTAAATTTTGACCACATGAGCTCGTAGTGATTGATGGGAATGTAAACCCGCTTGTCACTGACAAAACAAACTGAACAAGTGTGAATTGAGCTAATAATTTGTATTTTGTATAAGAACAACTTTTAACGCACTGAATTGCATAGGCTTTTACAGGAAAATCTTAGACCACCCAAACGAACACTCTTTGTGTGCATATCTTTGCTTCTCTTTTCCTCAGAAACAGAAAACTGTTCTTGAACAATGATCCAATGAGGCCCTTAGTATTTACATGATGCAACTAACTACAAGTGCACGTTGTGGTGGAACTCGAGTCACCAAATGGTAGATCTAGCTAGCAATGGACTCAATACAACTACATCTTAATCCATAGAACAACCACAAGTTCATTGACCATAAAACCTAAAGGACTTGGCTCGAGTATAGTTTCGATTATAACTAGACCGTTGGAATTGGGACACGTGCTCCAAAATAAGACACGAGCTCAGACACATTTGCCAATCTCAACCGTCCAGTTTCAACTATAACTAGATCCAAGCCGGATCTCAAATTCACCAACATGAAGATTTTTTATGTTGTTAGCATAGTGCATACACATGTTTGCAATTGGTATCCCATGTTTTAAAGAAATGCCCAAACGTTTCTTCGATGGCATTTAAACTAGCTGCAAGAGTAATTGTTGTGCATTTTACACTTTACTTATAGAAAGTCAATTTTTTGCTTAATCCTGTAAAGTGCAATAGAGGAACTATTTAGTATTGTAACAAGATAATAATTTTGCTTAATCCTATAAAGTGCAATAGAGGATTATGCATTCCAGTTATAAATTTTTGGACTCAAAAGCATACAAAGATAGTATAATATGTACCCTTACCATCTATTGAGTAAATAATGGCTCCTTATGATGTATGTAAAGCAATTTTGTTACATGAGTAATGATATACATCACACTTTTAATTTACTTTGTTGATGTATAACTATTAATCAGTTCTTGAATATTTCTATAACAAAAACCGAATCAAAGAATATTTACAGTAACATATCATTAAATATGGGATAAAAGTGAAAAAAAAAGATAGTAGTATATATCATTTCTCTTTGTTACATACATGTGAGAAAATTCATGCTTGAAAAATAATACCATGGCAATTGAATTTGTAACTTATATGCCTTCACATCATATCGCCCTAGATTTATCATTCATAATGTACAAACATAATACAAAGCGATAAACGTTTCATATTTTAGAAATTTATCGATGGGTATGATGGGTTGTTTGTTAATGTGTTTTGAGGGTGTTTTCAGATTTTAGTTTGAAAAAATGTTTGATGTGCCGTAAATGTGAAGATTATTTTTATGTCTTGGATTGTTTGATAATGTTATTCTTTTGAGATAAGAAATCAAAAGATGGAAAACAAAATTTTTAACAAACATAGCTATTGATATGTTTTACATGCATTACATCACACCTTAAGTACTATCAAACATGTTCAACTTTGAGGACATTCTAACCCATGGTATTATATCCAAATCTTGTCGGATTTTTGCAATTCTTGAACCAATAGTTTCCTTTACTAAGCTACTTTCACATGAGATACAAAAAATCCCAATTTGGTTCCAAGCATTCTCTTAAAATGGCCCAAAACCACAATAACATCATAAGAAACCCTAATCCTGACCATTGAAGCTTTAAAACCAAATTTCTTGCAAACCAAAAATCCTCACAGCTCGCATAAATACTTGTTAGAAAGCTTATATAATTCCCTACAAGATGAAAAAACCTCACGAAAATTCATCAAGTGTAGCAAAAGTTATGCCCAGATCAATCCAGCTTAAAAGCACACCTAAACATACCCAAACACCCACCCATCCCTAGACTCCCTATCCTCCCCTCCCCCATCTATCCTTCTCAACCGTCGATAACGACTTATCCAAAGGCTCACATTCAAACTTGCCAGAAGAGGCCGATCCGCGTGCTGGGCACTCCACCAATCAGAGCTCAGCTCCTGGATATTGCCTCTCACGCACACGACTATTTAAACCGTTCCATTTCCGTCATCTTCTCACGCAACGAAATTACCAGTAATCAGCGATAGATTATAGATCCAATACTTCTTCGATTCTCTCAGCTTTCCCTCTTCCAAACTCTGACCTAGATTTCCATTCGAAGCTCCTCAGCTCCTTTTGTACTCCAATGGCGACCGAAGAACTACCCCTTCTTCCCGTCGAGCCCGCTCCCGAACCGTCCCCCACCGAACAGGTCGAGGATAAACCGGCCGAAACCAACACCGGCAAGTCGAAGAAACCCAAGGAGCCCAAAGCCAGAAAGCCTGCCGCTCCGAGGAAGCCCCCCTCACACCCTCCTTACGAAGAGGTATTGCCTTTAGATTTGTTAGAAAGTCATTATTTGAATTTTACGATCAAAGTTTTACAAATTCAAGCTTGTGGGTTGGATCTGAGTTTCTGATTCTGTTGCTTTTGCTTTTGCAGATGATTAAGGACGCGATTGTGTGTCTGAAGGAGAAGACAGGTTCGAGTCAGTACGCGATCGCTAAGTTCATCGAGGAGAAGCAGAAGCAGCTTCCACCGAACTTCAGGAAGCTCTTGCTCTTCCATTTGAAGAAGCTTGTGGCCGGCGGGAAGCTCGTAAAGGTGAAGGGATCGTTCAAGCTTCCGGCTCCGAAGCCGGCAGCGTCTGCAGTGGAGAAGAAGAAACCGGCAGCGAAGCCAAAGCCGAAAGCTAAGCCTTCGAAGCCGAAGACTAAGGAGGTGAAGACGACAACTAAGGCGCCGGCGAAGGGTAAAGCGCCGGTGAAGCCTAAGGCGGCTGCTAAGCCGAAGCCGAAGCCAAACCAAAGGCGGCTGCAAAGCCCAAGCTGCTGCTCCAAAGCCGAAGGCAGCCCCGACAAAGGCGAAGCCGGTGGCAAAACCGAAGCCCGCTCCAGCTAAGGCAAAGCCAGCTGCGAAGCCAAAGCCGAAGGAGAAGCCGGCTAAGGCCTCGAGGACGTCGACGAGAACCTCTCCCGGTAAAAAAGCCCCACCTCCTAAGCCTGCGGCGAAAAAGGCTCCGGCGGCGAAGAAGACTCCGGTTAAGAGTGTGAAGCTGAGGAGCGTGAAGTCGCCGGCGAAGAAAGCTACAACCAGGAGGGGAAGGAAGTGAGAGAGAGAGAGAGAGAGGGAGCTTAGTTGTAGTAGGGGTAGTCTTGTAAATTTCTTGAGCTTTGAGGTGTATTTAGATCCATATATGCCCATGGAAAAGAAATATTTATTTTTATATTGTTATTTGTATTTTTCTTCTTTTTCGAGACAGTTTCAGATGTACTATTATTCAGTTAAGTGGATTCCGAGAAATCAATTCCGAGCTTGATGTATTTCGTGTTCATAGCCTCTGCACTCATTTTTTCCAATGTATTAGGGTTTGCATTTGCCGACTTGGCCTGGGCGATTAGGGTTTTTTTGGGTTCAATGGGGCTTGAAGATGGTGCCATCTTTATGCAAGCATTGGCGTAAGTTACTCACCATGAAAGCGGGTTTTACACGCCAGTGATTGCGTGGTAATGGAGATTCAAAGCTTGCAGTTTCGTTACTTGCTTCCTATCTAACCACTTAGGTAAACGCTGAAACATTTCAATATCTTTCTATTTTTCTATTCCTAGCGACTTCAGTTGTAACAAATTGTTTACCTGGTGTGCGCCACAGTTGACTGGAGCTCAATGGAATGTTGAGTGCCCAATTCGCGAATTTGCTTGGATCGCGGTTAGTTTCTTCATCTTCATCTCTCTTCATGCTACTGATTGATTGATTGATTTATTTATTTTTTATGTAATGTGCCCATCGTCTTTTTAAACTGTGTTTATGGAACAAAGATTGATGACTTTGACTACACCTGGAAATGAGTTATTTCGAAGTTGAAGGAGTTGCTAGAAGAATACGTAGATGGTGTGCCAAATAGTACTGTTACTCCATTGAAGATATTTCCTAGATAGAACTAAAAGGGTAATAGGAAATCTGAACGTGCCATGTAGTTGCGATGTAAGGCCCCTTTTTTTTCTTTTAAAAAAATGCGACCAAATGTGTAATTTCCTTGAAAGAGCGTTTCCCCACTTTTCTTTGATGGCCATTGACCCATTGTATCATTGAAAATTGCAGCCGACTGTTTAACTGGTAGCTTCAGTGGTTGGGATGAAAACACACAGCCCTCTAACCTGCCTGTTAGAATAATTTTCATCTTTAGTTTTCATGGCCTATCATTAGTTACCTACATTTTCTAGTCTACCTCGCCTATCACAATCTCCCTATACTTAATAGAACATGTTAATCTCATTGCATCATACAATTCAATACAATAAAGATGTATTCCGAAGAGTCCTTAATCCTTATCAATGGGGGACGCATGCCTCTAAAGCTGAATCAACCCAAATGTCATGTGTTCTCTTTCTCTATCTGCTTTCGCTATTCTTCAGATCTTTTATATTTTACATAAATTCCTATATGGTATTAGAGGCTAGAGCCATTTTTTTTTGTCCTTTAACAAACTTCTCATGGCGTTCTCTTGGCGTTGTCTCCCTCTTGCGTTCTCTTCAGCGGTCCCACAACTGTTCCAAGCATTCTCTCAAGTCGGTGACTGACACTAACCTCGAAATCTGACCTTCCAGTGCTGCCAAAATCAGTCCAATCAGAGCTTCCACACGCACTCATGCATCACTTGAAAATTATGCCTTTTAGCCCACGCATTGCCATTGGTAGCTCTTCTCAAGCCTTCATTGCAACTAATTAATTCTGGATGATTAATCCTAAAATCAATTTTGCAAGGTGCAGATCTACCGATCTGCAAAGCTGCGATAGCAATGGATCTCAAACGCACTATCACGCACCATTGTGCATCATTGTTAGTTTGTCCATGTGCCGCTGCCATATGATATTTTTTGGCCAAAACAACCACCAAAATTGGGTTTTCAGCCCTAGATTGGTGGATTTGTACAATTTTGTTGGACACCGAGTCAGCAGGCGCTCCCACACGCTGCCCATTGATGCTGACAACTCCTTCATGCACTACACGTGCCAGCAACCTCTTCTATAGTCTCCTTCACACGTGTCACTCACAACACGTGTGTTCGTCGGATCCGGTTTATCGATCCAACTCTACGAACCGGTCCATCACAAGGCCCATGGTTCTCAGGCCTTCTAGGCCCAATCAGCGGTCCGCTTTGACTTGGGTCAACAACCTAGTTTTCGGCAATCCACAGCCTAGCACTGCCTGGCTCCATCACCGGTGTCTTTCGGCCATCGTTCTCCGGCCGTTACAGGTGTCTTCCAAATGCCGTCCTAACCACCGTTGACCGGCCGCTATCCTTCGGTGTTCATTGTTGCTGCCATTCTTTGGTTGTTCCTATCGATGTCTCTTTCGACCGTTGCTGCTACCACCGCAGTATCCGACAACTGTCTTTCGTTGTGTAAGGCTACTCTCCGCTGTCTTTGGCTGTCATCGACTAGCATCTACCGGCTGCCATCCTTCTCAGCCCTCCGGCTTCACCGGATCTCGTCCGCCGCCATACTTAGTGGCTCTCTCTTTTGGCTTTATCTAAGCTGACACTCATATTTTCCTTCAGGTCGCAAGGGCTAATATAGACCTATTAGCCTTTGCAATTTTAATCAGAAGCCGTCTCTAAGTGTAACACCCCGCTCAAACACGTAGCTATACTTTTACAAAATCACCGGTTTAAGCATATGAGTATACTATTATCTTTTTAAATACATACATGTATGCTAATTTATATATATGTACCACACTTTTTATATACAAAGTAAAAGATAATGTTGTATTTGGTAAAAACCCCAACTGAGTTTCAGGGTGTTAAAATGATCAATTTAAAGACACGGTGAAATTTGGTTTTCAAAACACTTGGGTTTTTAGGTTTTCATGCAACGATTGAACGGTTTGTGAATTGTCCAACGGTGTCCCATAGAACGTTCGGATGATGATTAGTAGTGGGCAACGAAATTTAGGACAATCGTTCCAATAGTCGTGAAAAACGTTCGAACAGTTTCACTGTGCAACTTTAATACATCCAAACTTAGAGGAGAGGAACACATGAGAGGGCTTATAAAAACCCAAGGAACCTTAGGCAGCCATTTTGGCTCGCCCATAGCACCCTAGAGAGAGAAAGAGAGAGAAAAAGAAGGGTCTTCCCTGAGGGTTTTGTGCTCTTAGGGATTTAAAGCTCACACCTTTGAGGTATAAAGCTTAACTTAGCCTTAATCTATGTGTTATATAACTTATATGTCATGCTAGAGCTTTGATTTTCGTGGTAGTCTTTTTACTTGTCTTTCCTTAATGGTGGTTAAAAGCTAGGTCCTTTAACTAGTTAAGCTTGACCCTTGCATGAAAGGTTTGAACTTTGAGACCTAGCTTTCATTTTGACCCTAAATTTGTGCTTAACCACTCACCTTTCAACACATTAGAGCAATTCTAGGTGTTTAACATGGGGGTTGTGAGAATGGAGAGAAAGTTAGGACCTTGGGGGGGGGGGGGGGGGGGGTGAGTTATGGTTGAAACCTTGGTTGTTTTTAGACGTTGTTCATGTTGTATGTTCCCATTAGAAGTGTTATAACCTCTTGGAGTCGAAGGAAAGTGGTAGATCATATTCTGGTTGGGTGAACTTAGGAAAAACACATTATTGGACAAAATGTTCGAACGGTGTCGTGGACCGATTCAATGGTCCAGGCCATTCCAGCGGTCTTCGAGGAACGATCGAACGATTTCAAGATAGAATGTGCAGCTTAGGTTGTTAAGTGTGGATTAGGGTTTTTGTTTAGAACCTTGGCTAATATTTTAGAGTATAATGCAGAGTAAGGAGCTAGTAGCTTTGAAAGAAGCTTATGTGTGGAGTTGTAGCGCCCAAGGCAAGTAATCGCCAATGAAAATGCCAAAATACTTTGTCATCAAGCATGAATATTTTATTTATAAATTGTGCACTTTGATTTATATGTTTATCTTTAAATTATGTCGTGAGCCCTAGTATTTGACAAATGTTGATTTATAAATGCATTGATACTCATGTAAAATATTATGTTCTCAACTGGAAAATGTTGTCGTGTGACGTGCCATCATTGGAAAAATGGGTGAAGAATATGGGATACCTACACACTAGTATATAGACATAACCCTATGACCCATGTTTATTTTAATGTTAATTGCTTTGGATTCAATGGTTGGAAGTGACTGGCGCAACCATGTGCAGATGATGGTCATGTCCTGCAGCATCGCTAGCGGTGTGGATCATTCGAGGTTGGACTCGATCAAACAACTAGTGGTGGTTGTACCATTGTACCTTATTGAGGCATTGGTATTGTACCATATGTCCTACGGGACACGCAAACCTTACCGTAAGAGGTTTATGGGTACGGATTGTACTATATTCAATGTTAAAACTGCAATATGTTGTCCTTGGAATTATGCCTTGACTACTTTCTAAATGTACTATTTTTCCTTACTGGGCATAATTAGTGAGATAACAAATTATTCAAACCTCATAATGTTTCTAAAATGTCCACATTTATACTTCCAACTAAACTAGGCTTACTGCACGTGCTAAGTTTCGTTAACGATTTACTTACCAAGCCGTGAACTTATGCAGTTACTTTTTCACATGTAAAACATTTTTGTTTTACAGATTAGTAGGTTAGCTTCAAGGGTGCAGTTTAGAGCTATTCACAACGCTTGAGATGCTGGGCAAAGGCTTGTAGAGAGGCGGATTTATGTGTATCTTTTATGTACCGATATATTTCTCAGATTGTAGTGTACTTCAACTATTTTGTATTTTGGAGGCTCTAGTTTGTATCAATGATAGAAAAATATACTAATGTATATAGTCTTTCGGTTCAGATTAATAGTTCACTTTCCACTGCATTTTATACTAATATTTGTTGTTATAGGTAGCACTTTGAGTTAATTACCAGTTAATTAAATTTGGGGTTCTACAAGTAACACTTCGAGTTAATTACCGTTAAATCCTAACGGAGAGGTGACATTGCAAAAAATTTGAAGTTTGATACACTAAATTGAGAGTTTTTGAACTTTGGGGGGAGATTGTAAAAGTGATGGAAGTTCATGGGGTTAAGTGAAGTTTCCTATTTTTTGTATGTTAATGATTCTTTTTCCTGAATGGGTATCTGTTCTATCTGTTTGTGTTTCTTTTTTCCCCTTCTTGATGACATGATGCAAAAATATGCTGGTTCTGGAAATGGAGGAGATATTTATGCTGAGGGTTTGAAGTGTCAACTTATGTCATGTACTTCAAGATTGGTATTTGTATATAGACACAAACATTGCAGCTATCATCTTTGTTTACAACAGACTTTGCTATGTACACACATGATATGCGATTGGGAGAGAGTTAATGTAGGCGGACAGCCTGGCTTTTAGAACATGATGGGGTGATCCCTGTGCTTGAAGGATGTTTACGTTATACAATCTCAGGAAGTGGAATGAAAAAATATAGTTGATTGGTGTTGTATTTGTAAGGCTAGTTATTAAGTAGTAGCCACCTTGTTCTTCTTTGCTTGATCAACTGGGAACATTTGTCTCTCGTCTTTTCGTCATTTGGATTACATCAGTTAACCCTATGAAAGTTGAGGAGACACTGGCATATTGGAAACGGCATTCTGGTAACCATGAGTAGAGCACGCTTTAGAATTCTGATCTGTTGTGCCTAATGTGGTGAACGTAGAGAGAAAGGAATGCTAAGACCTTTGGAGGGCACCAAGCTCCCTAATTAGGCTAAAGCTCCAATTAAGTTGAGGCTTCTGTCACTTAGATCACTTTATGAGTGGGTGGTAGTGGCAACTGTTTTTCTGTCTCCTCTATAAATGGGTTTCCGAGACCTATTTGTCAACCATCTGTGTACTAAATTGTGCCCCTTTCTGCAGTTTTTTAGTAAATTCCCTCAAGGGAAAGATTCTGCATTTTATCTGTTAGCTAATCAAGAGCCAAATTTCAGTAAGATGCAGTTTTTATTAGGGGTGGGCATGGGGCGGGGTGGGGCGGGTTTCCGCATTTTTTGGCCCCGTCCCGCACCTTTGCGGGTTGGAAATTTCAACCCGCAAACCACACTTATTAAAGAGTAACCGTGCGGGGCGGTTCACTGCGGGGCGGGTTCGTCCGGGGTGGGGATTGCGGGGCGGGGCGGGTATTTTGAGTGGCATTTACGTAATTTTGATTTTATTTTGTAAAAAATAAAAAATTCAAAAAAATATTGGTTTTTTAAATAAAAAATTAAATTCATATTTCCATTCAAGAACATTTTTCATGGATTAGCCTTTTAAACTAAAAGTCCTATTAATTATAAGATAAAATTCTAAGAAACATGATTTCTATTTTCTCCCACCAACAAAGCATAATGAATAAATGACAAGAATAAAAAGCTATAATATTTCACTATTTTATGTCATCAATTTTCTTGTCTTTTTCAAAAGTAATGAAAAGATTATTTCAAATAACAATACAATAAAAATGTGTACACTTTAACATCCCATGAAATTGAACCATAAAAATTGTATTTCTCACACAATGAAATGAGTCCACTAGTTAGTAAACAACTAAACATGCAAAAATATAACAGTCCATTGGTTAGTAAATATGCAAAAATATAACAGTGAACCAAAACAATTTAAAACAAAAAGAAAAAATGAAGAAGATGAAGAGAAAGAGAGAGATTCCCTCTTCTAGCCTTCTAGTTTTCTTTCTTTTCCCTTTTTTTTTTTTTTTTTCTCCTTCTTTGTGCGGGGCGGGGCGGGGACCTGCGTTTTTTAAAAGTCTAAACTCGCAACCCGCCCCGCCCCGCATAAATTTATCAAATTAGGATCCTAACCCGCAAAAAATCTAAAAAATTCGGTCCTCTGCGGGGTGGGGCGGGTGCTGCGGGTTTTGCACACCCCTAGTTTTTATGATGCCAATCTGCATCATTTAAGAAGTTCCTTAGTCAAGGTATTATTCTAGATTGATTAGACTTCTAATAGATCTTCTAAATGTTCTTACCATAAAGCGAACCCAATCAACTAATTTGCATATTGGTGCCACCTATTACTCACACAGGATTTGTTATGTAAACCACTTCATTTGACAGGACCTTAACATCTCTTCTCTGCATTGTTAATATGCCAACTACAGTTCTCTTGGAAAATGTAACTTTTAAGTCAGAAAAGTTTTAAAGATTAAAATACTCCATGAAGGGAGCCATGTTCTTAGTTGCGTAAAATACTCCACCAACTTTTGCATAGCTCCAACTTTTGCATAGCTCCATCAATTACGGCGACGTGAAAAATCTCTCTAGGCGTAGGAAAGGCAAGGGAAAGGTAAGACACACATGTTGTAGGCTTGTTGTGCCTTGGCAGGTAGTGGGTAGTCTTGTTCTTAGTTGGGTCCTTTTGTAGTTTGTTTTTGGTTTTTTCGTTTTCTGGGACTTTGGTGTTGTGGGTTTTTGCGGATTAACTTTGGTTGTTCTTGTGCATACTTATTGTGTACTTAGAGGAGTCTTATGCTTTCTGTAATAAAGTCTTCTTACTTATCAAAAAGAAAAAGAAAAAAGGGAGCCAAATATTTTAGTGGCGCATAGGTTCATCTGTTCTAATGTCATATGCTGTGGGTATTATACCATCCAGGAAAAAAAAAGATGCTGTCTTTAGAAAGTTGTACTTGATGGCAGCAATTAATGAAGTGAGATTTTATTGATGCTTGTAATATAAATTCATAGGGATAATTTTATTAAAGAAGGGTCAAATTTGCATATTTATAATTATCCAGGCCTTAATATTTTAAGTAACAGTCCTTTCTCCCCTCCCCTTCTATCGATTCAACTTAACTAAGTCTTAATCCCAACTAATTGGGGTTGACTACATGGATCCTTTTTCTCCCTTCAGCTTTATGATCTAGAGTCATGTCCTAATTTACCTCTCTTGCAACCATGTCTTGCCCCCCCAAACCAGAGTTTGTATGTGCTGTTTTTGGACTTGCCTGATACATCGCAGAAAATTGATGTATGAGAGAATGCTTTGGATGCTGTTGCAAAATGATTTGTGAAGCCAACGAAGAACAGTGCAAGGATTTGAGGTTTTAATCAAAAAATAATTGGCATAAGTGAAGTTTCTAATCTGCTTAAATAACTAGGCAGAAAATGGACTATGTGAAATGCTAAATGAATTCCGAACATTAGGGAGAAGCAGTTGCTGCAGCTATGTAGCTGTTGAATTGAAGCTCGACAAACGAGTGAAAGAAATTTAGAGCTTGGAATGAAAAGAATGAAAAAAGAAGGGAAAAGGAAGAAGCCAAAAAAACTAGAGGATGGATAGAAGAGGCAAGTCTTTCCTTACTATCATTTATTTCTCTGATTGTTTTGCTGATGCTTGTTTTCCCAGAACCCAGGTTCTCATTGTACATTGTCATTATTGGTGAAACATCCAACATTAATTGAAGTTTCAATCAATATTTAATCGATGGATCATGATTTATGAGCTTAGAAAACCTTGACTATTTTGGCTTACTTGCTATGCCTGTGATTGCTCTTTGAATTCTTTTCTGCAATTCTAATGTTAAAAATATTATGTACATGCATTTGATTATCTGAATCACCCCCACGATCAATAGACATGTTGCCGAATCATCAGTTTTTGAAATCTTAACTGATCTTTGTCTTTGAATGGAATTCTACATATAAGATCATCAGTACAACATAGATAAACATTCTTGCTTGCAAATATTGAAATTTTGACACTCTCTCCAGCATCTGTTTCCTGAGTCATGAGAGTTAAGAAGTTTCAAACTGTATCAGCCCTGCACCCTTGATTTATCATTTCATTCTCTCAATTCTCCGGATGCAATACTTCAGCTCCTGTTGAATGTTCACCCTAGAAGGTGACAATACGATGTCTTTCCAAACTGACCCAGCTTTGGAAGCTGGGTTAGGGTGCTTGTAGAGTTCATATATGGACTTTGCATTTTCATTCAACCTACCTAACCTTTTTAAACAATCAATTTCATCTGGATCAACCAGCAATGTCTTGTCTCTGTCTTTCCATCCTATCAACTTCACAGCAATTATGACGTCAGTATGATATGCTGAATATAACAAATTGCTATAATAACTTTCTGTTGACAGGCATAGTCCTGAATGTCATGGCCTCCATACAAAGACCAAAGCCCATATAAGAAAGTATAAGATTGCATAAACATGTAACTCAGCTGAGCTTTTACCAAGTAAAACTACCCTAAATTATTGAGCCTTGGTTGGTTAAATGAAATTCTGCAGGCTCTTTATATAGGCGTGTGTTTAAATCCAAGTTCTTCTTGTTAAACTCTGAAGTAAACTTCCTATTGCTACACTATAAAAGAGGAGATATAATGGGTGTACCTTAGGTTGGCCTTCCAAAGCATTGGTGCAATATAGCCTGGCATTGTCAACCAGTTGACAGTAAGCTAGAAATGCATTTGCAAATTGCTTGCTGGATTTTAATTGTGAATTCACTCTTACAGCTCTTCTACACATGATAGCTCTCCTGTTTACATGCAGAAAACCCACTTTGATGCATCAGATACCAGAAGAGAAAACCAAATTTGTTTAAAAAATTACAATTAGATAATGTAAGACCACCAAAACAAATGTAATAATCTGTAATATACCGTATGCCTCTTATAACAGCTAGATAAGCATCACAGACAACTCCAACAAGCTCTATCCTGTATGGTTTTCTCTTTTTGCCTCCAACTTGCTCTGGTTCTTCGTTTTCAATTCGTTCCCAGTAGATTTCGTTTACAGTTCCATCTCCATTCACCCTGTAACCAGCACCCATACGATAACGGCGGCGGTGAACATTTCTGGCCATTGTTATTGTCTGCACAACAAATGGTTGCCAAGAAAGGGTGCCATCCATGATCACATCCCGCCCTTCATTAAGTGCTGTCACCAGGAGGGATGATGCTGCATCGGTAGATGATTGGTGCACCTGTTTGAAACAATATTTGTTGGGTCATATTATGAAACTCATGCTAGGATATACTATGATAATGCATATTGATGTTATGAGAAGCATTTGAATCATTATGAAATTGTTAATGCATCTGTTATAGGTATTTTGTTTGTTTCGTTTTACATCTGAAGTGGCACTAGAATGGTGTTAAGAGCGAGGAAAAGGCACAAAGTAAGGAAGCTGACAATGCTGGTTCTTGGCTTAGTTGGTAAAAGGGTGGGATGAGATTTGGGTAGATCTTATATTCAAGACTTGACAATCAAAAGTGAAAGTATCTGACTGGTGATGTATGTGGTGCGGAAGGAAGATCAAAGAAGAACCTTTAAGTTCTATATATAGAATCACCTATTTAAAGATACTCGAAGTGTTTTGGGTTATTGGTCAAAGAGTGATGGAAGAGTAACCGACAGAGGAATTGAAGAGGCAACTTCTTATCATGGGCAGCAAAGTACCTTGACCAGATTCTGTGTCAGGTATGTTTATGTAGATTTGGGCTTGTAATGTTTGTACCAGTAATTTAGCTCAAGTTTTTCTATATTGACTTTATGTTCTTCTTAACTTTTAACTGACAGAACAGAATAGGGTTTATACTGAAGCAGGTTCATTTCACAGGCTAATGTTCACTTTTGGAACTTTTAGGCCTATTAATTCTGTGCTATTATGTTCTCTAAAATAATTTCAGTGCAACTTGTAGAAAAAATGGAGTACTTCTGCATATATAAGATTGGGGAAGAGGGTGGGCAGAGAGAGAGAGAGAGAGAGTCAGTCTTATATCTCACCAGTTCAGCAGTTTGTAGCATGTCGACATGTCCATGACCTCTGGAGCTAAGGGCCCTATAGATGACGTCTGATTCTTTGAAGGCATCTGCCTCAATTATGACTGCATTCCCTGCTGCTCCTGCCCAGAATGGCCTGTTCACATTCATTCACCAACGGTCAACGTTAACTCCTTGTTGCTTGTTCTATTGCTTTTCATAATTCTAAATTCTATCGTTTTTAAGACTAAGTATCAAGATTGAGATATAGTCAATATTTTGAATAATGGCCGAAGGATTGAAATAAGACCTCTTAAACTTACCATTTTAAAGTTACATACCAATGTAGCAAATCATGTGTGGTGGTTAATTAGGAAGGGAAAAGAATTAAGAACGCTTCCCTTTAGCGACTATATTCCATTACATTTTCCTATATTCAGTACTCAGTCATGGACCTGGAAAACCTTTTGAATTCTTGAAATTTTATTCCATAGCCACTTTAACTTATGTATGAAAATCCAATGTTGATTTCACTTTTATACTTTGTTGAGTGATGCAGAAGATTCAACTGCTTTAGACTTTAGTCCTTAAACCTAGTTTTCATAGTTATCAGCGAAGAGCTCATGGATAGTTCATAGAATTGGTAACAAACTTAAGACTCAACTTCATTAATAGCTATGACATTGCTGCTTGAATTATTGACAAACAGAGAGTTTTGATCTTTGGCATTGGAAAAATTCAGCTGAGAATTTGAAATATATAGAGAATGAAATTCGACATGATGGGTTATGTACCTGCCCTTTTCCCAAGCAAGCCAGGTTTTTGGAACACATTCTAGGATAACCATGACTGTTGGACTCTGCTTCTTTCCTCTTGAAGTTTTAACTTTATCAATTAAAATTTACATAGGGAGAGTATCCGAACTTAACACAGAATTCTGAATTAGGCCAGGGGTGACTTCTAAAATGTATAGATTTTTTACTTCTTCCAGGATTTCAAACTAATCTAATGGTTAGGACTATGAAATGGACGATAAAATATTGTTCATACTCTTTCAGAATGTCCTGAAGCACAGTGCTCTTCCCAGCTCCCATCCCACCGCCCATGAGGAGGAGGACTGGACTCCTATCGCTGTGTGCCACTGGAGCCATCACCTCAGTACATCGCGAGTCATCATTCATTATCATTCCCATTGCTTTCAGCTCCTCTACTAACGTAGTGAACACTCTAGCCACCTTCAAGTTCTTTGTCACTCTCTCAAATCTTTGTTCCCTTTATCAAGGGGAAGAAAAAAGGAAATAAGTAACTCATTTCTGCAGAAAATAATATACTTACAAGAACAATAAGCTCTTTCTTTTTGTGGCTAATTGCATATATCTGAATTGACACATAATTCTGACTACTTGGGATGACATTTGTAGTTAGATAATTTATTAGTAATTATTTCAATTAAATATTTACTTCCATTGCCATGTGCTTTTTGATTGCTTCCCAGTCATCTTAGCATTCTGAACAATAAAAATATATAGCATGATGATGATGATAATAGCCACCTTGTTGCTGCCATGAAAATTTGCTTGAGCTTCCTTTTGGGCTCAGGATCAGAACTCAACACCTGAAATTATGTAGTATATATATAGCAAGAAAAAACTTCACTGATATATTTAGATGTAAAGTATGATAGAGGATTCTAATATTTTTGTTTGATTTATATCCCCTTTTAAGTCATTAGATGTTGGATATATACCTGACTAACCATAAGATCAGCTTGGCTCCAATGGAATGCAAAGTAACTAAGAGTGCACCGCTCAAACTCCTCCACAAGCTTCACGAAGAGCGAATCTGCATCCGGTTCGCTAGAAAAGAATGTATAGATGTCCTCCTCACAGCCCTCGGATTTCCTAATGTACTGAGAAGCCAGCTTGCATAGCTGTGGACATTCTCTTCTATCTTTGAATCCCATTTGCCTAGCTGCAACCAAGGGAGAGACAGAATTAAGACTAGATTGGTGGAGCCAGAAATTTATCGTTGGGAGGGCCCTTTTTTTTCTTTTATGTTCTATATTTTTACTATACACAAAAAATATAATAAAAACACAATCTAAAATAGAAATGAAATATTTTATAATATAACATGAGTATAACAAGAAATATATATGTGTGTGTGTGTTTGTGTGTGTAACAATTGATATATTAGTAAGTTAACATGTAGGCACCAATAAAAGTAAAAAATAAAGTATCTAAAATTACAGCTTCAGTTTTGTAGATAACTAAAATTATCAAGTATAGAATTTGAATTAAAGTTCTTAATAATTTTTTTTCTCATTTTTACAACTAACAAACTACAAGCTAAATTAAACTATATCATATAAAAGGTCTATAAAAGACTCACAAAAGAATTAAGAATAACTAAATACTTGTAAAAATGTAACCTAGTATTGCCTCTACGTGCAGCTCCATCAAAATCTCAAAAAGAATATGAACTAAAGGGCAACATGTGCAGAGACGACCATTAGACCTCTAATCATATTTTAATTTTTCAATTTCTTACCAAATATATATTCAAAATGGACAGACGACTAGCTAGTTTATGGTACAACAATTTAGTAACTCAAATAATTTTAAAACAAAAAGAAACAACAATAATAATAATAAAATTATCTTATAATATAAATAGTAGAAGAATCTATACATAAAAATAAAATAAAATATTAAAACAACTACAATTGGAAGTGACTGATACAATTTAGAATAAATAACTAAAACTACAAAAAAAAAAAAAAAAAAAAAAAGAGACGATATTTACTTTTGGAAGAGAAAACTAAAAAACAAAAAAAAAGAAAAAAAAAAGAAAAAGAAGAAGAAGAAGCAATTTGAAAATCAATTAGAATGAGATAAAGTAATTACCTACATAATGGGGAAACCTTTCTAACTTTTCAACACGTCCTGAGTCAGATAATCTCAGGCGTGGAGCAAGTTTGTGATCGCTTAGCTTCCGAAAACGATAATGCACTGCCGCAGCGATGATCAACCCAATGGAAGAGGCTACCAGGATCTGTGTGAAGGTGGGTTTGCTGCTATTATCTGGAGAGAAAGACAAGAAAATTAAGAGAGATATGATGGGTGCGGAATAACAACACAGTTTCTGACAATATAACCAAATTCATGAGGCTTAATTATCGACAAGATCATTTAATTTGTTCTTTGAGGCTTACCATTCTGCATGTCTCTTTGAAATCCAGGAAAAGTTGATGAGATGATGATGAGAGAAATACTGTCCTTTTTTGATTTAGTCTTGCAGTAGTACTGAGAAACAATCTTTTTCCATTGCCTTGACTCTGTAGCTACATGTTAATCGTTGTATTTGTTGGAGACACTGATAAAAGTGACAGGTAGGCCGGCCGGTGGAGTTCGTTCAAGATGAGTTTTGCATGAGATCGACCAAGATCAAGTGGCCGGCCACACGTGCGTGTAAATATATATATAGTTGGTTAACTCCTCCATGTATGCACATATATATGAATATGTTTAGCCAGAGAGATTTAAGATCATACCATGCATGTTAATTAATATCCTCTAGCTAACGAGATCGAGATGTCAATCAACTTTGGCAATGAGAGATCGACAAGAATGAAAAGCAAGCAGAAAAGATGGAGATACAAATGAGTGATATTCTGAAATAAGGAGAATAGAGATCGAGAAGAAGGAGATCGACCCCTGGATTTGAATTACAGATGGTTGGGTTGGTTCCTTGTTTTGCGTTCTTTTCCCTTTCCCTCTCCTCTCTATTTTTAGCTTCCAAAGACCACCAGACAGGCATCGGCAAATTAAATACCATCTTTTTCGTATCACTCTTGACTTGCTGCATGCATGCCTCTTCTTCCTTGCTACTCTCCACTCGTACATACACGTCCACCAACCATACCCTCTCCTTTTGCCACGTCATCCACAAGCACCCTAATGAGTAATGAGTCATCAAAATAAAATAAAAATAAAAATACATCCACAACAGAAAGCCAAATTACCCTACGCGGACGTACAAGGGTAGATACATAAAATAGTTCTGCTTGAGTTTGAAAGCTTGCTCATCATTTAAAAAAATAATAATAATACAAAATCAAATGGTTTACACTCATCATCATTATTAACCTGCTGATATTAACCAAAATGGGCAAAACTAGATGTACACAACGTGGCAGCTTGAAAGTTTGTTGTGGAATTTAGCGACAAATCACATTAAGGCCAACGGGGTCGTGGTCTCTACAATTGAATTTTATTTTTTAAAAAATATTTTATAATAAAATTTGTTAAAGTAATTCATCTACGTCTCCACTGAGATCTTAACAAGAGCTCGTCAAAATTGAAATCTCAACAAAACGAAAAAAAATGATATAAATATATATCCTACACATCTCATTTCAAATCTACCATTAGATTTATAGGACCTACATTGGGTCCCACAAATTCAATGGTGTATTTGAAACTTTATTGTATGGAGAAATGTAAAGAATGTATATAGTGGCAGAGCCATGTTAAGGCTAGTAGGGGTCGTGCCCCTGCAATTGGTTTAAAATAAATTCTTTTAAAAGAAAAATTGTTAAGTAATTTATCCACGTCTCCACACACGGTTTCTTATTAGATTTTTTATTTATTTTTATTAGCCACATAGGGTAGGTATGTAGACTTGTAGTGTCAGCTTCTTTTTAGAATAAAAAGTATTCTAGGTTATAATAGATTACAAATTGAAGAAAATAAAAGTCCTAATTAAAAAGTATAAATCTCTTTCAAATTGCATCCTTATTATTTATTTAATTATTTTATAGTTTTCTCATGATTTTGTTTTTTTGCCACGTAGAATTCTCTTCTAAAAGTAAGTATTTATTTATTTATTTTTTAGTTTTAGTTTTCTATTCTAAATTGTATTAGTGACTTCCAAATTGTAGTTGTTTTAATTTTATTTTTTATGTATACTTTCTTCTATTATTATATTATAAGATAATTTTTTTTATTATGATTGTTGTTTCTTTTGTTTTAAAATTATTTGAGTTATTAAATTGCTGCACCATAAACTAGGTAGTTTGTCTAGTTTGAATATATCTTTTATAAGAAAATTGAAAAATTAAAATATGATTGAAGATCTAATTGTCATCTCTGCACATGCTACCCTTTAGTTCATCTTTTTTGAGATTTTAATGGAGCTTCATGTAGAGGCAATACTATGTGACATTTTTTACTAGTATTTAGTATTATGTTATAAAATATATTTTTTATTTTATTGTAAATTTGTGTTTATTATATTTTTTTGTGTATAGTAAAAATATAAAACATAAAGAGAAAAAAAAACACACACACACACAACTCAGTCCTATGAAACGTTTTAAATTGCTTATTGTGTGAATTTATTTATTGATGATCCTCTGGGAATAGAATTCTTAAAATATAATTATTCTTTCTCTTAAATGGCATAAATTTACTCAACTCAATATTAATAATTTCTAAAAAAATCAATTATTTCCTTAATATTTAAGATAATGAATAGAAACTATTACTACAAATAACAATTAAAGTTAGTAAAACAAATTAACAAAATGTCATCGTCATCTCTTGTATGAGAATTGGCTCACTGCCCACAGCCACTAGACGGCGAAACAGCGCCCCGTATCGGGATATCGGCTGTGCACAGTATATCACATTCTGAAGGAACCCAAAACCAAAGCTCACAACTCTCTCTCTAGATGGTGTTCAGAACTCCACTTCTTCTTCTGCTGTTTCTCGTCACCTTCTTCTTCAGGAACTGCTCCAAAAGGTAAACTTTCCTCTTTATTCACACACCCACATGAACCCACAGCTTCAAATTCCAAATCTTCACAAAAATATTCGTACCCACATAGACGCACTTCTTCAAATCCCGAAATTCCACCAGAAAAGTCACTTCCCGATGTTCCTATTGAAACCCCACTTGAAAGATTCTTGAAAATTAACTGTAACTGTAAGTCCGGTAATATCACTCTCAGTGAAGCATTGCACTTCTCTGATCACATGCTTCGTTTGCAACCAACTCCATCGATATCATCATTCAATCATTTACTTGGAGCACTTGCTAGGAGTAAGCATTATTCTAGCGTGATTTCACTTTGCAAAAGAATGAATTCAACTGGGTTGTTGCCGCGATTTTATTACTTTGAACATTTTGCTGAATTCCTTTTGTAATGTGAATCGGGTTTGTTACGGCTTTGCTGTTATGGGAAGTATTGTGAGGAGGGGTTGTAGTCCAAATACTGTGACGTATACATCTTTGATGAAGGGGTTGTGCAAGGAGGATAGAATTGGTGAGGCCGTCGGATTGTTTAAGAAAATGGTCAAGTTGGGTTGTAGGCCTAGTGTGATTACATTTGGGACTTTGATTAGTGGGTTGTGTCGAACAGGCAATACAAGTGTTGCACTTAAGTTACATGAAGAAATGGTCAGTGGTCAATTTGGTCTGAAGTGTAAGCCTAATTTAGTTTGCTATGGTGCTATTATTGATGGGCTTTGTAAGGATGGATTGGCAGACAAGGCGAAAGAACTTTTCTTGGAAATGAAGGGCAGGGGAATACTTCCGGACGTGGTTGTTTATAGCTCTCTAATACATGGTTTGTGTTATGGGGGTAAATGGGAGGAGGCTAAAAGTCTGTTTACTGAGATGGTGGATCAAGGTGTCCAACCAAACGTGGTGACGTTCAATCTGATTATAGATGTGCTTTGCAAGGAGGGGAAGATGAAAGAAGCAAAGGAGGTGTTAGAATTGATGATTCAAAGAGGTGAGGGTCCTGACATGTTTACTTATAACACATTGATGGATGGGTTCTGCTTGGTGGGTAGGCTTGATGATGCAGAGGAGCTGTTTGACTCTATGGCAAGCAAAGAGCATGAACCTGATGTTGTAAGCTGCAATGTGTTGATCAGTGGATATTGCAAGAATCGAAAGATAGAGGAAGCTATTAATTGTTATAGGAAAATGATTCACAGGGGAGTCAGGCCAACAGTTATAACGTTTAATGCATTATTAACTGGTCTTCTTAAGGCAGGTAAGGTTGAGGATGCACGGAAGCTATTAGGTGAGATGGAACTTCATGATCTGGTACCAGATTTATCTACATATAAATATGCTTGGATGGGCTTTGCAAGAATGATTGTCTTCCAGAGGCAATGGAATTATTTAATTTTTTAGAAAATTGTAAATTTGAACCAAGCATTGAAATTTACAACTGCCTCATTGATGGGTTGTGTAAAGCAGGGAAAATTGGAGTTGCATGGCAGATATTCTGCGGATTATCACATAAAGTTCTGGTGCCAACAGTTAGAACATATACCATCATGATTCATGGGCTCTGTAAGGAAAAGGATTTGGAG
>JAJPGS010001957.1:0-42129 GCA_028654335.1 Alnus rubra | reverse complement strand
GAAAATGACATCCAGACACATGTTTTCTACCTTTTTTCTGTGTTTGGGGAAACACTGAAAATCA
The DNA here is from genome assembly GCA_028654335.1 of Alnus rubra. Taxonomy (NCBI): domain Eukaryota; kingdom Viridiplantae; phylum Streptophyta; class Magnoliopsida; order Fagales; family Betulaceae; genus Alnus; species Alnus rubra. The sequence continues at coordinate 42,065 of JAJPGS010001957.1, read as the reverse complement.
ATCAAGGAAATTATTTTCCAGGTCACCAAGCTTAAATTCTGAAAAACGACTTGCTCTTCCCAAAGCTACCCCCCCTGAAAAAAAAAAAGGCTGCTCCCAACCCTTGCAATCCTTAGTCATCCCCTGAGTATTGATAATTGTGATCTTGCTATCAACTGCTACTTTTACTCATCATACTAACAAACATCTGTCATTTTTGCAAAAAGATAAAAGAAAAACCCTTTTTACGTCCCAAATAACCAAAAATAATTAGGATAGACAAACTTATTCTCTAAATATGTTTTTCATTGAAAATATTTTGTTCCGAGGAGTTATTTTGGGAAGCAACCATAGACTTCATATGGCCCAAATTTTCATTTGTAAAGGAACACTATTTCGGTCTGCTATAGTCAGCCTTATGGTGTGCCTGCCTGGCGAGTCTATCGTCTCCACAACTTTCCTTTTTTCAGGCTGCTCCTCAAGCCTTTGAGTGCCGATCTTTGCTTGGGCTGACTCCGAGTCTCTACCCTAGCTTTTCATTGGTTCCTCCTAGGGGCCTTTTATCGTATCACGTGCACAAATTGAAGCAATTGGGGGGAGGAGGGGGGGGGAGTGGAAAATAGTTTACAAATATGCCATACAAAGCATTTTTGTACAAATCTACCATACAAATCAACTTTAGTAGTAATAACTATATATTGTGGGCCTTATAGTGATGCACCATTTGTGTATTTTTATTATCACTGTTAACCTTTTGTTTTTAAATAAATATAAGGGAAATTATACCAAATACTCCCTGTGCTTTGGCTCGATTCTATTTAAGTTCCTAGGTTTCCAACTTTTTAATGGACATCCCTTGTGCTTTTAGATGAGTCTAACTAAGGACGTCCGTCCCACATCCATCTATTTTTTTTTTTTGTTAAGTAATTGAGATATCATTTTAAGCATAAAGTGCCTCAGGTAAACATGAAGTATACAAGAGAAAACACCTAACTACATGGAGAAAAAGAATAAGGAAATCACGATAACTAATCATCAAAGGAGAAACAAAAGCAGCTGTCCAATGATACATAGTATTGGAGAATAAAAGACTTAATTTCCCTGCATAGATCATATCACCACAAAAGGCACGAAGGTATCATCTTCAACACGACACTCCGAGTGCTGCTGACAGTCCACCAACAAGCACACAAACGACTACTCGTCTAGGTATAACCCAAGACAACCCAAATCGACTGAAGAAAATATTCCATAAGGCACAAACAACCTCACAATGGAGAAGATGGTCTACAGATTCCCCATTCATTTTACACATACAACACCTATTGACCACAATGACATGCCGCTTCCTAAGATTGTCCATAGTAAAGATCTTTCATAAGGCCACCGACCAAGCAAAAAAAGTCGCCCTCAAAGGAACCTTAGTCCCCCAAACACTCTTTCAAGGAAAAAGAAATCTGCCATTCCAAACCATGACATAGTAGAATGATCTAACATTAAGCAACCTTTTTTTGGAGGGGACCCACCAAAGCTTGTCTTCACCTTCTTGTCTTACTCTGATTAAATACCATATCTTGATCCCAATTATGAGCTGATCTAGCCAAGCTTACGTTCCACTAATTGGAGCCACCAAAAAGCTCCAAGTGAGTCGTAACAGAAGCATCCTTTGTACAACAATACCATATAAATCTGGAAAGGCTTCCTTGAGAGCCATATCCTCACACCATAGATCATGCCATAATCTAACATTGGAGTTTATCTCCCACCTCAGATCTGATATGACTTGAAAACTACCCTCAACTTCTCCTAATATTCTTCCATAACCTTACCCCATACCCCCAAGAGGCTCATGATAACACCACCCACCTTACAAACTGTCAAATTTGGAGTTCACCACAATTCTCTACCAGGCCTCTCTGTCATGCACATAGTGCCATAACCATTTCCTAAGAGAGCACAATTGAAAATCAGCAAGTTTCAGACCCACCAACCCTCAGATTCTGAGAACAAACCTTGTACAGGCTTACCAAATGATCTTTGAACTATTCGCCTAGCCCACCCCATAAGAAATCACGTTGAAGCTTCTCAATACGGATTGCAACACCCACAGGGAAAGGAAAGAGGGACATGATTGATGCGAATCAAACAACACAAGAACTAAGGGAAAAGGATATGGGCTACTTTGAGGGAGCCTTGACCTCCAAGACACCAAAAGATGTTCTAGTTTTGATAAATCAAGCATGATATTTTATTTAATAGGATTATGCTTAAATAGGAGACGGCTATGTCATAAGACATAACCATTAAGTCTAGCCGTCATTTACATCATGCAAAACCCTAGCCGCCGTTTACATCATGCAACCCTAGAGGAATAATAGCTACATGTTACAAGGCTATGTTTTAGCCGTCATTGACTTAGACCCTGGTGAGAAAGAATACTCACGAATAGCCAATAACTTATTTGGAATATTTTTCCTTATTAGACTAGGAAATAAAGGATAGAAATAAATGGAGATTTACTCTTTATTAGTTTCTACTTGATCCCAAGGAACGAATACATCATGATATACGTAGATAAATAGGAAAGTGTGCTCTTAATAAGAGTAACCCTTCCACCTTTAGATAAATACATCATTTTCCAACTAGCCAACCGACACTATCTTTTAATAGCATCGTCCCAAATAGACTTGGCTTTATAGGAGGACTCTGACGGAAGACCAAGATACTTCAAGGGCAAAGAGAAAGCTCCATAACCTAGAATACAACCAATCCATCCACATCATCAACATTACCCACAAGAACCAATTTCGACATAGCCAAATTGACCTTCAAGCCCGAGACAACTTCAAACATAAGAACAAGCACCGCAAATGACGTAGATGATCTAGGTCTGCCCCGCTGAAAATCAAAGTATCATCCGCAAACAGAAGGTGAGAGATAGCAAACCCACCAACATTCCCGATCCCACAAAGAAGCCAGATAACAAGTCCCCAATCGCTACATCAAAAATCATCCTACCCAAAGCCTTCATTACAATTACAAACATCAAAGGAGAGTCTCCTTGTCTCAAGTCATAGGAGCTACTAAAAAAACCAGTGGGAGTGCCATTCACCAAAAACGAGAAATACACTGAAGAGATACAATGAGCTATCCAAGAGAATCACATCCCCCCAAAACCTCTTGAGCAATGTCTCTCATCACACAAGGCGTCCTCGATGCACTCCCCATCCACTCTCCTTCACTCTCTCTCTTCCTCCTCCACCTCTTCTTTTGCTTTGCCTTTAGAGATCTTTCCAACTTCCAAAACAATACAACCACAACCATATTTGAGAGAAAAGCTTTTGCTTGGGTTGTAGAGAAAATGGAAAAAAGAAGAATTCATGAGTACAATAATTATTTTGTTATTTTTGTTTTTAAAAAAGTTGGTTAGAAAATTCAGTCATTTTAGAAAATCATAAGAAAACACATACCCATTTCACAACTTTCACCATAATCTATAGGAGAAACCCATTAATAACCAACCAATCAACAAAAAGAATACCCATCTGCTTGATTTGGTGATGCTGGGTAAAGAAGTCCCCGAATTTGAATACACCCTGAGAAGCATGCTTATTTGCACAATCTCCTTACCATCTTCAAAGCCAAGGAAAAATTGGCTGACATTGTCTCTAAAAGCACTTTTGGCGAAAAGCTGCCGAAAAACACTTTTTGGAGTATGCCTTTTGTTTGGAGGAAGGAGATAATGGAGTGGATAGATCCGAGGATAGCTATGTAAAGAAGGGTTTTGGGACAGACCGTACCTGAGGCAAAACTCATAATTTCTAGGCAGAGGATCTTTTTTATTTGGGGGGAGATGTTTGCAAGGGTTGGGGTATAGAGTGGGTGCTTTTGGAGAAGGCTTCTGGTTTTGAGGCCAAGGTGGAGGTAGTGTTTAATAGCTGGCAGTTTAGTATGGGAGACGATGGTTCTGGAGGAGAGAAGTAGTGAAAAGAATGTATTGCTGTTGCTCCTACAGTTGGCTTTGGTGCGCAAGGAGTAAGTGCATGGGTAAGAGCGACAACCGATTCTGGAAATTCTCTCCATTCTTTTACTTGTCAGAAGAAAAGAAAAATCAAAATGGAAAGCTGGGGCATTGAAAGGATAAATTATCTTATTCTTCCAGATTTTATATGGATCAAGTCACAAAATAAACTCCTCGATGCCCATTGCAGCATCGATTTGTGTGATGGAGCTGGTTTTGGTTTTTTCAGTTTTGACTGGGGAGATTTTGAAGAGAAGGGGGTTGGCTGTTTCTTGCTTCTCCCAATTTCTGCTTGACTTTTTTTTTCTCTGAAATATGGTTCTGCCCGTAGTGTTTTGGAAGTTCCAGAGACCTGTGACGGTGAAGTAGAAGAAGAGTGTGGTTGGTGAGTGCCATGAAGCCGCCGCTTGTGTCGAGTGATGTGGCTTACGACCCACTTCAGTTAGTAAAATGGACGGAAGTCTTTGATTAGAAATATCCCGAAGCACAGTGGGTGTCAATAAAAAAAATTGAAAACCCAGGGACAAACAGAATTGAACTAAAATATAGGAAGTGTTTGGTATACTTTCCTTAACTATAAATGTGACATTGAGAAAGATAGATGGGTATCGTAAAAGACTAAATTAAACAAGCAATGAGTTTTAACTCATCTTTGGCATTTGTAATCCATGCTTTTTGTGTTGTTGGCTCTCATGACATCACTTTATTTGTTATATGCAAATAGATACAATTCATGTTTTCTCATCCTATTTTAAATCTAGTCATGTTAGTTTTCTTGGAATTTTAGTCTAACCATTCCATTCTCTCTCTAGTGAGAATATTACATTTTCGGTGGAGGAGCTATTGGAGATAAAAAGAGTTTCAACTGGGCATCTTCGTCTTCTAGGATTCAAGCCATTAAGTTGCTTGAAAGATTATCACAACTTGAGGCCATCAACATTTGTTTTCCTAGTGATGAGGTTGCTTTTATTCTAATTCTTGGACGGTACTACAATATCTGTTCTTTGTGGTTGCGCTGCTTGTTTCTTTTTAGTAGTTGATTATTTGTTTTCAATAGCTTATAACAATTCTTATCTTTTAATTCCTTAAAATGTTGCTTATATGCAAATTTTCATTGTGTGAGGCACTCATGTCATGGTTCAACAAATAAGCCACATCTTGTTAATGTAGTCGATTATTAGAAGAAATTGTTTATTATTCTTATTATTGAGGGACAATGTACAGAATAGAGAATAAAAATAAATAATGGCCACATTTTGCAATCTCTCTCTCTCTCTCTCTCTCTCTCTCTCTCCTTTTCTTCTTCTTTTTGTGGCTGTGATAGATGCCATAGTCACTATCCTAGTGAACTAATCAAGGTTCTTTTTAATGCTGGTAGGATTTTAGAATCTGAGACTACAAATAAATAAACACCTACATAAATACATACAAGCATGTTATGTTTGTGCTTATGTATGCATGTTTGTATGTGCATGAGCTTATGTGGAATAGTGTTATTGAGAAGATGGAAGCTAGATTAGCGGGGTGGAAGAGGTTGTATTTATCTATGGGTGGGAGGTTGACTTTGATTAATAGTACTCTTTCAAGTTTACCTACGTATTTTCTGTCTCTCTTCCCTATTCCAATGGGAGTAGCAAATCGTTTGGAAAAACTTCAAAGAGACTTCCTTTGGGTGGTATTGGAGATGAATTTAAATTCATTTGGTTAATTGGCATACGATTTGTTCTTCAAAGGTTTCGGGGGACTAGGAGTGAGAAATATGGTTATGTTTAATAAAGCTTTGATGGGTAAATGATTATGGAGATATGCTTTGGAGAGGGATGCTCTGTGGAGAAAGGTGGTGGATTCCAAATATGGAAGTATGGGGGGTGGTTGGTGCTCTAAGGAGGTTGGGGGTTCTTTTGGGTTTGGAGTTTGGAAGAGTATTAGGAGGGAATGGGATGCTTTTGCAGCTCATGTGAGATATGAGATCGGGAATGGTTCGAAAGTTCTATTTTGGCATGATGTGTGGTGTGGGGAGATTCCTTTGAAGACTCTTTTTCCACAATTGTTTCTCATTGCTAGAGGCAAGGATGCTTGAGTGGAGGAGAATATGCAGAGACAAAATGGCACAATTATGTGGAATATGTTGTTTTCTCGCCCAGTTCGTGATTGGGAGGTGGAAGCAGTTAGTAGATTTTTTGAGATGTTGTACACTCTTAAAGTTAGAAGTGAGGGAGAGGATAAAATGTGTTGGATTCCAGCGCGAAAGAAATATTTTTTTTGATAAGTAAGAATTCATTAAAAAGCGCAGGGGGCGCAACCCTAGTACACAAGGAGTATACAAAGGAGCCCCTAATTAGAGGACCGAAACGAACAAGAAAGTAAAAAATAAGCGTACGACATACTACCCAAGCCATTCGCCGACACCCAAAAAACAACATATTAAACATATTTCTACAAAAGCCCCAGCCTGAACCTCCACATCCTCAAAAAGCCTAGAATTTCTCTCCCGCCACAAGCCCCACAAAACACAAAGAGGAACCTGTTTCCAAACACGGTGAACAGGACCACGACCCAGCAAAGTACCCCAAGCACTCAATAAGTCCAAGACGCTCCTAGCATAACCCACTCCACCCCAAATAAACCATAAAAAAACTCCAAACAACTCGAGCCATGTCACAATGGAGAAGAAGGTGATCAACGGATTCCCCATGCTTTTACACATAACACACCACTCAACCACCACAATTCCACGCCTACGTAAGTTGTCATGAGTTAAAATCTTCCCTAAAGCTGTTGTCCATACAAAGAATGCAACCCGCTTCGGAGCTTTAACACGCCATATACCTTCCAAGGAAAAGAAGCCGTCTCGTGACAAACTAAAGCTTTATAGAAGGTCTTCACTTCAAAATTCCTCCTCTTGGAAAGAATCCACACCGCCCTATCAACCTCCCATGCCGAACCCGAGTAGAATATAACTGTTCGAAAAAGGACATCACCATCTCCAACTCCCAATCCTGAGCATTGCGCGTAAGAGAACATTCCAATGAGCCACACCTCCTACCATAGACAAATTATCCACCACCCAAGCATCTGGAGAACGCGCAATAGTAAACAAAGTTGGAAAACAGAGCTTGAGAGGCCTGTCCCCACACCATAGATCATGCCAAAAGCGAATATGGGACCCATCACCCACCTCATAACGCAAAAACTTGGCAACATTATCCCACCCCTTACGAATAAACTTCCAAACACTGACACCATAAGGCCCTGTCACCGGTAAAGAACACCAACCTCCCCTCACACTCCCATACTTCACCTCAATAACCGATCTCCACAAAGCATCGCACTCCTGAGAAAACCTCCAGATCCATTTCCCCAATAAGGCTTGATTAAAATTAATAACATTACGAACTCCCAGTCCACCAGCCTTAATTGGAAGACAAATACGATGCCAATTGACTAAATAAATTTAGTCTCATCACCCATACCATTCCAGAGAAAATTCCTTTGAAGCCGATCCAAATTTTTAGCTACACTCACAGGAATAGGGAACAAAGATAAATAATAAGAAGGAATGCTAGAAAGAGTACTGTGAATCAATGTCATCCTACCTCCCTTTGGATAAATAAAGTTCTTCCAACTAGCCAACCTTCGTTCCACCTTCTCAATAACCCCATTCCAAATAGAAATAGATTTGAAAGACGCTCCCAACGGCATACCCAAATATGTCATCGGCAGAGACCCAATTCTACACCCTAGAATATGTGCCAAAGACTCCCACATCTTCCACCTCGCCAATAGGGACCAATTCGGATTTGCCTAAATTGATCCTCAACCTTGACACCGCTTCGAAACATAAGAAGGTACACCTCAAATTTCGAACGTGCTCGGCTTGTGCTCCACAAAAAATTAAGGTATCATCCGCATACAATAAGTGATTCACCACTAAAGCTTCATTACCCCTAATGCCCACAGAGAAACCTGACAGCAAGCCTTGATGCATAGACGCATACAACATCCTGCTAAGCGCTTCCATAACCACTACAAACAGCAAAGGAGAAAGAGGATCACCTTGCCTAATCCCTCGCGAACTCTGAAAGAAACCATGAGGGGTACCATTAATCAAAATGGAAAATTTTACTGTAGAAATGCACTATTTAATCCAATCCCTCCACCTCTCTCCAAACCCACATCTCTGAAGCATGTAAAGAAGGAAATCCCAATCACGTGATCATAAGCTTTCTCCAAATCCAGTTTGCATAATAACCCAGCCTCCCCTGACCGCAGCGCGAAAGAAATCTTATCAGGTAAAGTCTTACTATAAGGTTTTATCTAGTCCTATTAGTCTTCTTTTCCGTGGAAAAGTATTTGGAAAGTTAAGGTCCCTCCGAGAGTGGCATTCTTTGTGTGGACGGCAACTTTAGGGAAAATCTTAACTTTGGATAATTTACGAAAGAGAAACATTATTGTGATGGAGTGGTGCTATATGTGTAAGATTTCTAGAGAGTCTATTGACCATTTGTTTCTGCATTGTATGGTTGCTATAGAATTGTGGAGGACGATTCTGCAAATGTTTGGGGAGGAGTGGGTAATGCCGCGATCGGTGAAAGATATGTTGGGGAGTTGGAGGGGCCAAAAGGGTAATCGGACTTTGATACCGATTTGGCGCATGGCTCCATTGTGTTTGATGTGGTGTGTATGGAGGGAACGAAATGCACGCTGTTTTGAAGATTGTGAGACTGATTTGATGAACTTGAAGAAAATGATGCTACAAACGTTGCTTATGTGGAGAGATAAAATTCAGTTTATGCATGAGTGTTCTTATTTTGAATTTATAGATAGGTGCTCTCTTTTTTCTTTGAATTAGGGGCTTCATGTATACGTCCAGTGTACCATGGGTTTTGCCCCTTTGCGCTTTTTGAATATACTTTACTTTTCAAAAAAATGTTTGTATGTGCATGAGCAATACCCACATTTTGCATTCTCTCTCTCTCTCTCTCATGGTTGCTATAGATGCGATAGTCACTATTCTCATGAACTACTGTGATCAATTAAGATTCCTTTAGTGCTTGTAGAAATCTAGGATCTGTGACTGCAAATACATGTACACACAGAGAAACGTGTCAATATGTGTATGATGTATGTATATAATCTGCCATTGACTATAATGTTATTTATATTGGTTACATATAACTACTAGGTATTTACTAATTCAATTTCAAGATAATGGTCTTCCCTTGTCCTTTCAGTTTTTGCTGGCATTAAAACATTTTAATTATAGAGTTCTCTTCAATATTTGAATACTATAGGGGTGATCTTTTGTGCTATAATCAATTATATAGTGTTGAAAATTGAAACTTCTGATATGCTACGATTTTATTCAGATTATATTTCTATTAACGTCTTTTCATAATAGTTGGTATTTTTCTTCTATTTAAACCAACGCTGGAATAAAACAGTTTTCTTCTGCTTTCAATTACTTCACTTCTTCCCTTCTTCTTTCAACTTGGTATCAGAGCATTTTTTTTTTGGTTGATTGCTAGTATTCACTGTTCTGCACAGTGGTTGACGTTAGCCCTATTGCTGCTGACGTCAGCATAGATCTAGGAGTATCTAGTGAACCCGACGTGTCGAACTGGAGTAGAGGACCTTTGATTGACGAACTCTGAGTTGCTCCACCGGTGAACGGTGGAGATCTGGTGCACTTCACGTTTGGCGAAGCAGGTGCAGTGTGTTATTCCATTGATCATCAAGACTGGTCTCATGTGGTTCTTCGGAGCTGTCTGGGTTTTTTTCTTATGTTTTTGAGGACCACTAATGTATTTCATTTGCGGCGGTGTGATCTCTGACAGCTGGGTGCAGAGGCTGTGATCGGGGGTGCAAAACGGCAAGTTGTTTTGGGTATGATTGCAATGGCAGGTTGTACAGACTTGCTCCAAACGGTCTATCATTTCAATCTAGGCCAAACGACAGATCGTTCAGCAGCTTATCAAACAAGTCGTTTAGCGAAAAAAAAAATGAAAAAGAAAATAGAGATGCTACTTTGCCTTTGAAATTGACGGTTGAATTCTAGTTTTTAATTTTACTGCTATTTAATCTCTCTTGAGCCCAAGTGTTGTGTATTGGAGGTATTTGGTTGGGTGTCTGAACTTAAGATGTTGGAAATGATTCAGACCTCAAAAACTCACAAAAAGGGGATAGAGAGTCAGGTGACGTCCCATAGTGAGAATCCAACTCTCCAAATCACAATTGCGGAGCTAGATGGGTGAGATACCTTTCTCGGTCGCAGTGCGCAATGCAATATAGTAAAAGAGTCGAGGAAAGAAGGGGTTACTTGAATGGGAAAGTATCCAAACCTGGGGTAGATGATCCTTTTTAAGACAAGTGGGAGGCCGAAAATTCGATGATTATGTCATGGTTATTCTACTTTATGCTACCAAATATTAGTCAGGGATATTTGTCTTTCTACACGGCAAAAGAGGTTTGGGATGCAACATACATGCTTAAAAATGGGGAATGCCACACAAATTTTATGAATTGAATCGATAGATACATAAAACAATCAAAGGTGACTGGTCTGCAGCTGCTTATTTTCATAAACTTCATGGTTTGTGGCAAGAGTTGGATTATTATCAAAATTTGCAGACTGAGTGTGCAGCAGGTGCAATCAAGATTAAGAAGATGATAGAAGAGGAACATATTTATGAGTTCTTAGCTGGTTTGAACTCGGAGTAAGATCCAATTTGCGTTTAGATTTTGGAAAAGGATCCTCTTTTGTCACCGAGGGAGGTATTTTCATATGTCCAAAATGAGAGTCGTCGCAGCACAATGTTCAATTCCGGTTCACAGTCTCAATATGCTCTAGTAAGTGCATCTCAACACAATCTGAAAGCTGAGTCGGGATGGTGGTAAAACCGATGCGACTACAGATGACATGGACAAACTTTTTTGTGACCACAGTAATAAATCTTGTCGTACTTGGAAAACTTGTTGGAGACTTCATGGTTGTCCTACTTGAGGTCATGGGAGTCGTTTAGGTGGAGGAACCAGGCCTCGTGCAAATCATATTGCTATGGTAGAGACAATTGTTTCCACGCTAGATACTAGTTCTCCTTCTGTTGATACAAGGGGCTTTAGTAAGGAAGAGGTAGAAACATTTCGTAAGCTTATGTCTCGATTGGAAACATCTGCTATTTTATCCTCCTTCGCTTATATAGTTAATTGAGCTACTGCGCTGAATGCATCTGCTACTCACTCTGATGATCCTTGGGTTATTGATTTCGGTGCCTCAGATCATCTAGTTGGTATGTCTTCCTTGTTTTCTCCGTATAATCCTTGTTTCGGTAAGGAAAAGTTACAGTAGCTGTTAGTTTTTTGTTGCCATTGTCTAAGCTCCATTACTATAAAACCCTATATGACATTGTTTTTTGTCCTTCATGTACCTGATTTTGCCACTAATTTATTATTCATTGTGCATATCTCCTTTGTGTTAAATTGTCGCGTCATTTTTTATTCTCATTACTATTTTTTTTTTTCAAATCTTAGTCACTGGTTGGATGATTGACAATTGGAACTTGAGGGATGGTATGTCTACCTGGATTCTCAGCTTACGACATAAGATCGACTCACACAGGCTTATCACATTGTACTGGCGGATGACTTTGCAACAAGAATTTGGCTTTGACATCAACGATTAGGGGATCCTTCTTCCTTGTTGTTGCAACGCATGTTTCCTTTATTTTTGTATAATAATGTTTCTAAGTCATTCAATCCTTAATGCTTGATATCCATGTTCCCACATCTTCTTGGGGGGACGCCTTACTCACTACTGCATATCTCATCAATAGGATGCCCTCTCGTGTCTTAAATTTCAAAACACCCCTAGAGGTGTGTCCCCATCTTTCTCTACTTCAAAAGATGTCTCGTATTCATGGTTAAGCTCGTGGTAAGTTAGATCCTCGTGCCCTCAAATGTATCTTTGTGGGTTATTGTCCTACACATAAAGGGTATAAATTTGATCATCACCCATTGCACAACCATATTTCTCCTCAGCCCAAACTCCTCTTTAGGGGAGAGTCTGAGTGAAGAGGAGTTTTCTAGACCGTTACCTATCCCTACTCCTGTGCTAAAGCAGGAGAAACGACAAGTGCTTACTAATGTGTCTCCTACTAATCTTACTGATGAGTCGTCTGTGCCACCTGTAGAAGAGTTGAGAGTTTACTCTAGATGCCAAAAAAGTAAACTATCAATGATGCTACTTACCAAACATCTGATTTTGACTCACGTAATACTACTTCTATCCTTGATCTAAATGCTTCAATAGTTGTTGTCGATGATATAAATCTTCCTATTGCGCAACACAAAGGAGTTAGGTCATGCACTCACCATTCTATATTTGAATTTGTTTCCTATCAACACCTTTCACTATCATATCGTTCTTCTGTGTCCAAATTGTCTTTTGTGTATATCTTGATAACCTACAGAAGGCACTTAGCGATCCAAAGTGGAGGGGGGCAATGCAAGAAGAGATGAAAGCCCTTCACAAAAATAATACATGGGATCTTGCCTAATTGGAAGAAAGCAATTGGATGGAAGTGGGTGTTTACTGTCAAGCATAAGGCCGATGTTTTAGTGGAATGATACAAGGGTAGACTAGTTGCAAAAGGTTTTATATGAACCTATGGAATTGACTATGAGGAAACATTTGCTCCAGTAGCAAAGATGAACTCAATTAGAGTCTTACTTTTTGTAGTAGCAAATTTGGATTGGCCTCTGCACAAAGTTGATGTGAAAAATGCATTCCTTAATGGAGACCTAGAAAAAGAAGTATACATGGAAGTTTCTCCTACACTTGAAGATTTATCCTCTATGGGTAAGTGTGCAAACTGGAAAAGGCTTTGTATGGTCTAAAACAATCTCCAAGAGCATGGTTTGAGCGCTTTTCTGAGCTATGCAGAGATTTGGTTACAAACAAAGTCTAGCTGATCATACACTCTTTATCAATCATTCCCCCTCAAGGGAAGGTGACAACTTTGATTGTGTATGTTGATAATATTGTAGTAACAGGAAATGATGATAAGGAGATACAAAACTTAGAAAAATCTCTCGCCAACAAATTTGAAATAAAAGACTTGGGCAATTTGAGTTTGAAGTATTTTTTGGGCATTGATGTTATGAGGTCCAAACATGGTGTATTTATCTTGCATGAAACATGAATGCTCGGATGTAATCATATTGATAATCCGGTATAGGTGAATGTTAAGTTGGGTGAAAGTAGTGAGAGTCCTTTGGTGGATAAATGTAGATATTAGTGATTAATTGATAGTTTGATCTATCTGTCTCACACCTTTCTTGACATTGCATATGTTAGTGTGAGATTCTCATATGAAAGCAGTTTATCGGATTCTTCATTACTTAAAATCCTCACTAGGTAAGTGATTGTTGTTTTCTTGATATGATCACCTGAAAATAGAAGCCTATACAGATGCAGATTGGGTGGGATCTATTGTGGATAGACGGTTCGTGTCAAGTTATTGCACATTTGTGAGAGGTAATTTGGTTACATGGCGTAGTAAGAAACAATCAGTTGTTACTAGGTCTAGTGCAGAAGCAGAATTTAGAACCATTGCTCATGGAGTGTGTGAAATGTTATGGTTGAAGATACTCTTGAAAGAGCTTGGGTTTGATTCCAAGGATTTAATGAGATTGTATTGTAACAATAAAGTTGCAATTAATATTGCTTACAATCTAGTCCAACACGATTTAACTAAGCATATTGAAATTGATTGACATTTTATAAAAAAAAAACTCCGAGTGGGTATTATCTGCACACCAGATGTGAAGACACAGGAACAACTCGCAAATATTTTGTCATAGGGCAAGTCTAGTAGTGTCTTTCATTTAGTCTTATGCAAGCTGGCCATGTGAGATATCTTTGCCTAAGCTTGAGGGAGAGTGTTGGAGATAGAAACTGCTGATATGCTAGGATTTTATTCTGATTGTAATCTCTATTAATGTCTTTTCATAATAGTTGGTATTTTTCTTCTATTTAAACCAATGTAAACGTATGAAGCAGAGACATGGAATAAAACAGTTTTCTTCCTCTTTCAATTACTTCTCTTCTTCCCCTCTTCTTTCAACTTATAGTAACATCACTAACGGAATATATATGTATGTGGTGATATGCGTGATTGTTATGTATGTTGTAATATGCATGATGTGCTCTTTAGTTAATTCTATGCAACTGGCAGAGCCACAAACTTTGCTTGTCCTGGTACTTTGACAACTTTTTTCTTGTCATTTATGATGCATGGCATTTTTGTTGGTTCTTTATTGCAGGAAGTGATTGGTAGCACTTGCATTTTCATTGCCTTGCATAGATCCATGTTACGGCTCAAGCGGTTAGTACTTATAACATACTATATTTACTCTATTGTGGTATTATTTTTCAAAATCTGACCATCTTCTATCACTTAGATTTGTTGCTACCAATCACTTCTATATGTTTGACATTTGCTATTATTCATCTAAATTTTGCCTAATGCTTCCATATGGATGATGCTTTTGCCCATAATGGTACTGTTTTAATTTGTGGGTTGCTAATTGGAGAGGATTTTGTAGTAAAATAAAAATAAAAATTGTGCTGGGAGTTCTTTTTAAATAAAGTTTTGTGTTTTATTCTGCACCATGTGTCTGGAAGTATCATAGCATATTTTCTACTATGAATTTCTGTGTTGAGGTATGATAGAATAAAAAATGGCAGTTATGATGCCCAGGGTGATTTTTTTCATTCAAAAATGCGTAGCCCTTTTATGCCACTGAATTCTCATTTTGTTTCCTTTTTGTTCTGTCTTCTTTTTCTATGATATTTTATTAGTGTGCTGCATACAAAATTTCAAACTTCATGTGTTCTTGATTGCCTAGCTGGTGGTTGACTTGAGTTGTATTATGACTTCTTGTTTACTTTCTTCAGTGGCTGATGTTGGATGGATTGAAGTTAAGAGTCCACGACAAGTTATTATGCATGATACTAAAACTTTTGAGGTTTTACTTTTTTCAGATTTGCACTGGCATTTTATGGCAGTTCATCTCATCCCCGTTTGGTTGCCCTTATTGCTCAAGTAAGGCTTTAATGCTTTCTGATACATAGATTATTTGAAAAATGGGCTTAATCATCATAGCCCTCTCTTAGACATTCCTTTCTATATATAGAAGCTTTGTACAATACTCTGGATAATACACAGCTCAGGCTAGGACAGGTCGCTAGGGACACCTGGAAACCATCCAGAAGTCCAAGAGCATCCCCTCCAAAGCAACCCTTGTTTTCTCGTTCTCAACTACTCTCTTCCTTTGCTGCCTTTGTATTTAGGGTTAAATAGATCAGAGGTACCTGTGGTTAGGCCCTAAATCAAATCGCCGTTTCGGTTTCAAAAAGTCTCACAAGTGGTACTTGTCGTTAATGGAAAAACCCAGTTGGTACTTTCGTCAATCCTTTGTCCATTTTTTTAACGGACCTCCATGTCACCCACCTTAAAATGCCAACATCTGTCCCAGTAGCCATGTGACCACGTATCATTAGTAATTCTGACGTGGCCACGTGGCATTGAAAGCATAAGTACCGGGACAGGTGTCGGCATTCTAAGGTGGGTGATATATAGGTCCGCTAAAAAAATGGACGAAGGACTGATGGAAGTACCAACTGGGTTCTTTCATTAACAATAGGTACTACCTGTAATGCTTTTTTAAACTGAGGCGGCGATTTAATTTAGGGCCTAACCACAGATACCTCTGAGCTATTTAACGTGAAACCTAAAGCTGCCCTCTTTTGTCCAGCCATGTAACGGACCCCCTCAAATAAAAATTAAAAGATTGCTACATGACCTCAATTTAACTGTTAATTGATTTTTAACCTGTTTAGTATTCTGAGGCCTCAATCCTAATTTTGATAACTCTACAGTCCTATTAGACCATGTTTCATTCACTTATTCTCTTCTTCCACAAGTACCATGCGACAGGCATATTGAAACAAAAATCATCAACTAGTATTCCTATTCCTATTCACATATACAATTGGGGAAACTACCTCAAGAATGTGTGGCATTACAGTAGCTGTTTCAAAATATGTTGCTTTGTATAACGTATATAAAAATGTATTAGTTTTTTAATGGAGGAAAATCAGTTTCTGGTGCTCATTCATCTTTTTGTCAGAATACTAGTTCAAGAGCTGGTGTCAAGGGGATTATAACATTACCCTGTCGTTTCTTGCTCTAAAGTTTAACAGTGTTTGAGTTGTACATTAATGGTTAGACTTACCAATCTCCTTGAACATTCTCAGGATGAGATCGTCAGCCACGGTGGTCAAATTGAGCCACCAGGAATGCACATGATAAATCTTCCATACTGTGAAGACATCAGACATGTTGAAGAGGTAACGGAAATAGTTGAGTTGGTTAGAGTAGATTTCTTGTGAACTTATCAATAACAAATACAGAGATATGTTGCAGCTTTATTCAGATTCAAGTGGTGCAACACCTAAAGCAACTGATGATCAAATTAAGAAGGCAACAGCTTTAATGAAACGAATAGATTTGAAAGATTTTTCAGTATGCCAATTTTCTAACCCTGGTATGTTGCATAACTGCATGGTAGTTCTGTGACTTAGAATAATATTAATCAAGGTGATTTTATTTTATTTTTTATCCATAGTGGCTGTTTATCATGTACCTACCTTTTAGGCATTTTTTCCTTAAAAAAGAAATTGAGGTCTTGAAGGAAATTTTTGGTGACTTTGGTGGAAGGCAAGTTATTGTTTTATTTGTTGTTTTATTTTTAAACACTAAATAGTTAAGAAATATACTGAAAGCTGTGGAACACTTTACTGCATGTTCTCATGTTCTCACTTTACTGATGAATAAGGATGCTTACTGATTTATTTATTTTTTTGCGTGCTTGCTGATGAAAAGGTATTTACTGACCAAGTAGGTAACTTGGGTAAAACACAAGTCACTGTATTCGGATCCCATTTCAAATGCATTGCCAAAAGAATACCTCTTCCTGTCGTCGACAGACTTTAACAATCACAAAGTCTCTGAGAAAATAGAAAATTTATATTTATGTTATTTAGGAAATTTGGAAGTTTTAACTTATTCAGTTAATTTTGTGAGTTAACAAAGGAGAAATAAAAAAAGGATTAGTAAAAGTTGGTCTCACTGAAGAGTCTGACTTTTGTTTAAGTTGTCATGAAAAACACCTTTAAACCTCTACCATTGAGAAGATTTTTAAGCTAATTTTTTAATCGTGATTACATTGAACTAACATTTGTAGTTTATTTCTGTTAGAAGAGTGTTAGGGTTTAGAGTATAAGGGTATTTTGGTCATTGTTATATTTCTTAAAACCTATATTATAACATTTGCGAGGTAGGCTACGTAATAGAAACGAGACTCCACCTTTTCTCTAAACCTTTCATGCAAACTACTACATGGTATCAAAGCAAGTTTAGGGTTTAGGATCTTTGGTTTAACCCTTTCGTTTGTCGCCTTGAGTTTTTTTCGCCCTTTTGGTTGAATTTCATGTCTTGGTGAGTCTCCCTTTGGTAGCAGCACCGCCTGTGTGGGCTTAAAGCCCACACGGGCAATGCCTTGATAAAGCTCTAAAAGAGCTGTTCATGGTGACCAGAAAGTCTCCGGTGAAAGAAAAGAAAAAATTCTAAGTTTTGCCCAACCCCCAACCTGCATACTTAGGATGTTGGTTTTGGTTGCTCGACAATTTCTGTGGCTATTCTCAGTCGAATCTTGGTGTTTTGTGGTGGTTGGTGAGGTCCTCCGATGGCTTTGGTGTTTCGCAGCAGACATTGATGTTGTTGTTTTTTTAAGACAATGTGGTTTTCTGAGGCTTTTGTGGTGTTTACTGGTGATTTATCCAGTCTCCAGTGACGTCTATTGTGGTTGCCGTCACTCTCGCCGTTTGAAGCGGTGGTTGGTGGCTTCTCTTGGAGGAAGACGATCCCTGTTTGGTTGCGGTAGTCATCTTTTCCTTATCCCAGACAAGGATCATTTTAATCAGCCAAGTTGGTTTGGTTTTCTAGCCTGTTCAGGATTTCAAGTTCTGGTTCACTGTGTTCCTCAATCGGTTCAGTGTCTTTTTTCCCTGCTTAGTCTAGTTCAAGACCGGTTCATCCCCTTTCTCAGCCCGTTCGGTGTCTTCTTCGACTGGTTCATTGGTTTTCTTTTTGGTTCAGATTATATTCAGACCGGTTAAGTGGTTTTCCTTTCAGTTCAATACATTCTTTGGCCGATTATTGCTATTTCTTGACTGGTTCAGATAGTTTTTCAGCCAATTTAGTTGTTTTTCGGCCAGTTCAAGCTATTTCTTAATCGGTTTAGGTGGTTTATCGCTCGATTGGGCTTCATCAAGCCACCATCGTGTTTGTTGCTAGGGGGAGTACTAGAGTAGTGTTTATAAGTTGTCATTGTTGGTTGATTGTTGTTGGTTTTTCATAATTGGTTGCATTGATGATCAATCCAATGTTGTTGGTTGTGGTTGACCATTATTGGTTGTATTGACCACAATAAAATGTTATTGTTGGTAGTATTGATCATCAATTATGGTCGTCATTTCTTGTTTGTGGTATTGATCATTGGAATCGTGATTGACGTAGTTAGTTGTCGAGATTCGACAGGCCTTGGTGTTTAGCAGTGGGTTTCGATTGACTATTGGAGTTTTCCGGCAAGATTTGACCGACCTTGGTGTATGCGATGAGATCCGACCGCCTGTTGTAGTTTTTCGGCGAGTTTTCGACCGGCGTTGAAGTTTTTGGCAAATTTTTGTTCAGTGTTGGCTTTTTATGGAATTTAAGCTTGTTTATGTTCGGTTTAACGCGTTTTCTTCATGTTTTTTAGTAAGTCTCTCTTTGTATTGTGTGCTCCAAGCTGTTCTAGCTTGAGGGGGAGCATTAGAGTATATTTTTCGTTTGCTTGTTTTCTCCCAAGCTGGGCTTATATGATATTTTTGCTCTAGCTTGAGGGGGAGTGTTAGAAGAGTGTTAGGGTTTAGAGTACAAGGGTATTTTGGTCTTTATTATACTTTTCAAAACCTATCTAATAAGATGTGTGAGGTAGGCTACGTAACATAAACGAGCTTCCACCTTTTCTTTAAACCTTTCACACAAACTTCAACAATTTCTTAGTGTTAAAAACCATTAAGCTGCAAGTAGATCTGTTAAGATATTATACTACTGGCAAACCAATAGTTTAGTGCATGGGATGCTATTTTTTATGTCTCCATGTTGTGTATGCCTTCCCCCTCCTCCCCCCACTTCTTCTATCTCGTCTGCCAGTAGTGACATATTTCAAGCAGTATTTACTGTGGATTTGCTGCCCTTAGTGAATTGTTATGGAAGATTATTGTAACTTTTCTCTCTTTTTTTTAACTGAGAGAGTGACATGAAGCTGATTGTGATGCCTGTTTCTAGCTTTAGAATTTTTTGGGCTTCCCTCAGTGTGTTACAAAGTAATTTCTTGCAGCCTTGCAGAGGCACTATGCGGTACTGCAGGCCCTGGCTTTGGAGGAGCTTGACATGCCAGAAATGAAAGATGAAACCCTCCCTGATGAGGAAGGCATGGCTAGGTACGGACTGACTTTAAGTTACTGTCTTTCCCTGCATACTCATGCGTCCCTGCCAAAAGAAAGAAAAAAAAAAAGAGAAGAAAATCCTGTACTCTTATTCTTCCATATTTGCCTGTCTTGACAAAAGCTTGTTAATGTTTGCCAACTTGAAACAATGTGTTTACGTGCATTGGGCTGCAGACCAGGAGTGGTTGGTGCGTTAGAAGAATTCAAGTGTTCTGTCTATGGGGACAACTATGACGAGGAAAGTGAACTTGTGGGTAATGGAAAAGCAAGCGAGACCTCCAAAAAACGAAAAGCAATTGCTGAAAACGCAGTGAAGGAGTCTGCAAGCTATGACTGGAGTGAGCTTGCGGACAATGGGAAGGTGATGTTGAAAGTTTATTTGTTCTCTTGCTTCAATCCTGTGGCTTCTTCTGGGCCAAAGAAGAAAAAAATTTCTCTTTGTTTTAATTTTGCTTTTTCATGCAAAAGTTCCATGTGAATATTTATTTTTAGTATGGATATTTTTGTTAAGAAGATCCATGTGTTGCAGCTGAAGGGTTTATGTTTTGCAGCTGAAGGATTTGACGGTGGTGGAGTTGAAATACTACTTGACAGCACACAACCTTCCTGTTGCTGGAAAGAAGGAAGCTTTGATCAGCAGGATATTAACACACATGGGAAAGTGAGCAACTTGAGGCTTACAAAAAATATATCCTTTTCCAAGAGTGGGGCTTTGTGTGACAATACATGCTTTGAGAAGGACAACATGGCTTTGTGTGAGGATTTTGGGTTCGATTTCAGACAAAACTAGGAAAGCTATTTTGTGAAGCTGAGCATTCCCTTTTGTATTTTTTACCCACTGAATTATATTAGAGGTAATCTTTTTCATCTTCCTCAGCAATTATGTTGTAGGTTATCAGTTTGTGTTAGTAGTGCAGTTGCTAGTCTAGCTGCTCTGTTTGTTACTTCTTACTTGGCAGATATTTTGTGTCTGCACTTTTGCTGATATGCAGCTTCTTTTGTATCTTTCTGTATTTATGGGTCTTACAATTGAATTCATTCCTCCACTAAGCTAATTTTTTTTTTTTTTTTTTTTAAAAGAATAAAAATAAAAAAATGATATGTCATAGAAGATTGCTCATATTGTCTTGTTTTTTGAATTTTCAATTGAAGCACTGCTCCATGGATATTAATGGAGGTCATTTAGACAATTCCTTCATTAAATTTTGAGCATTGTAAATCTTTATAAATTGTAAGCCTCAGAAAATCATATGCAAGTCATATGAGCTTCCATGACTATCACACTTGATCTAAGTTTTTGAGTGTTTTTTTTTTTTTTTTTTGGGCCTGAGTACTCTTAGCTGACCTTTAGCTGACTTCCAGTAGAAGTTTTTTTGCACGAAGGCCACTACGAGTTCTTAGTTATGCCCTGAAGGAGGCTGTCACCCGAGCCCCAGTTTTGGCCTTACCTAACTTTTCCCAGCCATTCGTCATCGAATGTGACGCCAGTGGGGGGGGAATCGGGGCAGTGCTGATGCAGAACAAACGCCCTATAGCCTTCCTCAGCAAGGCCCTTAAGGGAAAGGCCCTTCACATGTCTACCTACGAAAAGGAATTGTTTGCCCTAGTGACAGCCGTCCAGAAGTGGAGACCTTATCTCCTAGGGCAACCATTTGTTGTGAGGACCGATCATCAAAGCCTCAAGTTCCTGCTTGAGCAGAAAGTGGGAACACCCTTCCAGCAAAAGTGGGTGACTAAACTACTGGGCTACGACTTTACAGTAGAATATAAAAAAGGGGCGGATAATCGGGTCGCCGATGCTCTCTCTAGGAGGGAGGATTGGGATGAGGAGATAACCCTGTCCCTGCTTTCCGTTCTAACCCCTAGTTGGACAACAGGGTTGAAACAGCAGTATGAGGAAGACGAGGACCTCAAACAGCTACTATCTCGGTGGCACAGCCAAGAGTTGGACTCCCAGAGGTACTCCCTCAGGGATGGGCTGCTGCTATACAAGCACAGAATCTTATTGGGACAGTCACCACAGCTCAAGGATCAGGTGTTGACTTTCCTCCACAGTGATCCTTCAGCCGGGCACTCAGGCTACGAGAAAACACTACACCGAGCTAAGAGGGACTTCTACTGGAAGGGGATGAGAGGGGATATCAAGCGATTTGTCAGGGAGTGCGAGGTTTGCCAGAGGAATAAGTCTGAAAACACCTCCCCTGCGGGGCTGCTGCAGCCTCTTCCTATTCCTACCCGGGTCTGGACCGAAATCTCCATGGATTTCGTGGAAGGGTTGCCCCTGTCCCGGGGGCATTCGGTGATCATGGTGGTTGTCGATAGGCTGTCTAAATACAGCCACTTTGTATCCCTATCCCACCCCTATACGGCGGCTATGGTGGCCCAGCTCTTCATTTCTACTGTGTTCAAGCTCCATGGGATGCCCCAAACCATTGTCTCGGACCGAGACCCTATCTTCACTAGCTTGTTCTGGAGCGAGCTGTTCCGATTGCAGGGTTCTACTCTCAAGCTAAGCACTAGTTACCACCCGCAGACCGACGGTCAAACGGAGATCGTCAACAAGTGCCTTGAGAACTACCTGAGATGCTTCGCTCAGGATAGCCCCAAGCACTGGACTAACTGGCTACCATGGGCGGAGTACTGGTACAACACCACATGGCACTCCGCGATCAAAATGACCCCCTTTGAGGCCGTCTATGGACAACCCCCACCCCGGTTGCTATCCTATATTCCAGGAACCACTAGGGTTGAGGCCGTGGATGAGGTGCTGCGCAACCGCGAGCAGATCCTCGGCCTCCTCCAACTAAACATGCAACAAGCTCAACAACGAATGAAACGATATGCGGATCTAAACAGAACTGAAAGAACTTTTCAGGTGGGCCAGAAAGTTTACCTCCGGTTGCAACCCTATCGGCAGATGTCGGCAGCCTACCGCCGGTCTCTCAAGCTATCCCCCCGCTTCTATGGGCCCTTCACCATCCTCCGCCGGGTTGGAGAGGTGGCCTATGAACTGGATCTGCCGCGAGAGGCCCGCATCCACCCCGTCTTCCATGTTTCCCAGCTTAAACCTAAACTGGGTTCGGCTTGCACGGCGCTGCCCCAGCTTCCACCAATCGACAATCAGGGGGCGATTCGACCCGAACCAGCACAGATCTTGGAACGCAGATCACGTCCAAAGAACAATCGGGCCCTCACCGAGATCTTGGTCCGATGGGAGGGGCAGACGGCGGATGACGCCACATGGGAGGAGTTCCATGCGCTAAAGGAAGCCTACCCACACCTTGTGGGCAAGGTGTTTTAATGGGGAGGGTATTGTCACGGCCATTCCTCTGGCCATGGTCGTGGCAAGGGGAGCTAAAGGCTGGAGCTTGAAATGAGAGAGATGAAGGAGACGGCGTAAAGTGAACTAAAGAGTTCTAGAGTTTTAGAACTAACCAGCAGAGGGGCGGCTAAGAAAGGGACACGTGGCAGCAGGCTGCTGATGGAATAGAGGCAGTTGCAAAACGGTGCGTAGAGGACTTGCTGAAGCGGTGCGTTTCGAGTAGTCTGCTGCGTGTCGTTTTGGTCCAATAAGCTACAGGGGCGTTAGTTATTAGTAAGTGTCATTTTGGGGGTCTATCCCTTGTAAGGCCACTATATAAGGCCATATTAGGTTAATAGTAGGGCATTGAAGATCTGGTAATTGTAATTGGAGGCTGAGCACCTCGAATGCTCTTGGAGGACAGGCACCCTCGAAGTTGCCATATCTTAATTTCAGTGATATTTCCCTCATTCAATCCACTCTTCTTCTTCCAAACTTCCATTTCCACCTACTTAATTCCTACAAAACCTAAGATACCCGTTACACCCTAGAAGATCCAAAGAAATTAAAAATAATGGCAACACCAAAATTTCTTTTGCATATATGAGGAAAGCATTACTAGTGATCTACAACTTAAATGGGCACGAATTGACTTTAGTGCCAGAGTTTAAAACAAACTTTTTGAGAAAAATAATTTTATTTATTAGACTGTTATACTACTGTCATACAGCTTTGATAATGTGAGACAATGATCTTCTCCATTTCAAATTAAATAAATAGTATCTATTTCATGGTCAAAATTTAAAATTGATGCATTTAATCGTGTTCATGATGTCATATTTTTTAAATTATTTTAAAAGACGTATCAACATCGACTTTATATGCACAGTTAAATGGATAAATTTTAAATCTTGACCATGAAATGAATACCGTTCATTTCAAATGAAATCGAGAGAATCATCAGAATGTGTCAGTGAAAATCAGCCTTTAAATTATCACTAAATATATATATATATTCAAAGGCCGATTTTACTGTCATGTCATCTCGGTTGTATTATAACTTATTAAATAGCATTATTCTTTTTAAAATATTGGGGCGGCTAGATTATAAAGATATCCAATGATAATGATATATCAACCTCTTTAATAATGTAATTATAATTGGAAGTTAAGTTGAACGTTGCAAGTACTATCTGGTCTTCAAATATTAATAACGTCTTCAATGAGTGTTTTTTTTGACAATGATATATCAACCTCTTGTATTATATTAGTTGACAAAGCAAAAGAACTGTTCCTTTTTTTTTTCTTTTTTTTTTTTTCTTTTTTTGGGTTTAATTTGTTTATAATATTTATCAAACTTTCACAATAGGTAAAACAAGGCCAATCAAGTGTCCTTATCCACCGAGCACTTCCAGAAAGAGAGATCATTAAGCCAGAAAGATCCGCAACAGTATGGAGTAATTTTTTTTTTTTTTTTTTTTTTTTTTTTCGCGCATACTTTACATATTTGTATACAAAATTTTGCGTGGTACCTTTTGTTTTAAAAATAAAAAATAAAAAATTAAGAAATTAAAACAAATTGCCACGTAAGACTTTGTGTACAAAGCTTATATAAAGTATATGCAAGAAACATTACTTAACAGTATATATAGGTAAACCGTTAGTATAGGTTTAGATTATATATACATATATATATATATATATATATATATATATATATATTAAAAACATTTAAAAAGAAAAAAGAAAGTCCTACAAAAACAGGGATTTTTTTTTTTTTTTTTGGAATTCTATACTCTAATTTGAAAGAATTTCGACAAAATATAAGAGAGGACGCAAGTATATTTTAAAATAAAAAATTAAAGGAAAAGAAGAAGAAGAAGAAGGAGTGAATGGTGGAGGAAGTTTTAGGGCTTCAGTCTTAAATCATAGGGTAAAGATCATTTACGATTATTTGTCCAAATTTGAGAAGATAATTATGAGAGATTATTTATGGGACTCATTTGACCGGATAAGTGGTTGAGCAGTTCAATTTTTATTTAGTTAGATGAGTTTCATAAGTGGTCTCTCATAATCATCTGTCCGAATTTTCTCAAATTCGAGTAAATAATTGTAAAGGATCCTAATCCTAAATCATAATGTTAAAGTTTGTTAGTCTATTTAATTATTATTTTTTGTGTGTTTACATGTAATTTTAACATTGATTCTCATATGCCTTTTTTCAAAAAGCATGTGAAAATTATATATTTTAAAAATAAATATTAATTTAATAAATTGAATTAGAAAAATTTCTTTGTATAAGAAAACTTTGTCCTTAAAAGATTATCTTTGAATTGGGTAATCAACCTTCTTTACAAAGGAGAAGATAATTTTTTTTTTCCTTGAAAAAAGGAACTAAATTATATTTCTTTTAAATATTATATTATTGAATTTATAGATGAAAATTTGAATTCCTCTTGGAGAATGATTGAGAAACTCTCTAGTACATCAGTCTTTCTTATCGAAGTTTCACCTTCAACGTTCTTTTAACTGAGTAGTTTGGGAGATTACCTTACTGTCACCATATTTATTTAGAAATAGCTAATGAGCTTCAACATAAACAAAATTTTTGAAAATGTATCAGTAAATTACTGGTAAAATATTATTGTATAAATAATGCTATAAACCACACTTTTATTCTATTTTACTGCGGTATGTGATAGTGTCAATAAACTTTTTTTTTTTTTTTTTTTGGAAAAAATACAATTTAGCTCCCAAAACTACCACATTTTCTCCAGATAGTCCTTCAAACTACCAAAGCTTGCACTCTGACCCCCCAAACTAACAAAACCTTTGAAAAATGTTTCTTTTGACAAAATATCCCTATAATACACTTGCCACCTGTTATTTTTCAATTAAAAAAAAAATTCAAAAAGTTCAAAAAAAAAAATTAAAAAATTAAAAAAATATTTGGAAACGAAAAAAAAAAACTAAAATTTTATTTTTTTACTTTAAAAAAAATATTGCGATCAAACGGAACGACGTACTGCTTCTTTCTAGCATCGTCGTTGGGCACGATGCACGCCTGGGGGTCGGTGAACTCGTCCCCACCTCTCCGAATGCAGACATGGCTAATTTCCTATCCTTCGATGTCTATGATATTGATCTTTCCAAGGTTATGAATGATTGAAATCTCTATTTTTTTTTGTTACAAACGACGAGCAAGTCTATTTTGGTTAGGTCTAATAACGCCACCCCAAACACCCATTTTTTTGTTTTTTTTTTAAAAAAAAGAAATAAAATTTTAGTTTATTTATTTTTTTAATTTTTTATAAAAATTTTTAAAATTTTTTAATTGAAAAAAGACACGTAGCATGAGTATTATAAGGATATTTCATCAAAATAGACATTTTTCAAAGATTTTGGTAGTTTAGGGGGCTAAATTGTCCCCCCACCCCCCTCTTTTTTTTTTGAGTAATGATATATATATGTAACATTTTTATCCCACATTGTCACATCAACAAAATGTGATAGCGGTGAAATAAAAGCGTGGTTTTTAACATTACTCTTTTTCCTTTTTTTTAACCACAGCCGATTGACATTGTCACATCAACAAAATGTGATAGCTGTGAGATAAAAGTGTGGTTTCTAGCGTTACTTTTTTTCCTTTTTTTTTTTTAAAAAACAACTTATTGACTTTGTCACATCAACAAAATATGATAGCAGCGAAAGAAAAACATGATTTATAGCATTATTCTATTTAGATAAATGATACTTAAAACTTTTTTGATGCGATGTGAATATTTGTCGATTTCTTGCTAACTTGCTGATTGCAAAGTGGTTTAAGAAGCAAACTTCCAAGTTTCAAGTATTTTACTTGAAAAATGTTTTCGTATTTACAAATTGACTTGACACTCAATTATTTGTGATATAATTAATAAATGAACCACTAACTAATTAAATTAATAAATCATATTTATTAAATTAATTTGACATAGTAATGAGGCATGCACTTCTCCTACTAACTAACAACTAGTAAGAATAGACTGATGAGGTGTGTACTTCTCCTACTTCATCTGGTATTGAATTGACAGAGTGGAGCTAATCTAATCTATTGTGGTTGTCCCTATGGTTCACCACCTTCTTATCCACACTAATCAAATTGTCCTCCACTACGTTTGGCCTAACAATTATTAACTACTTTTTTTTAACTACTTTTCAGTTGTCAAAGCAACATTTCGAGCTTTTATGAATTTTGGCTTTTCCTAATCGGCCTACCTTTTTGGTGGCTGCTAATTCATTATAATTTATCGTCTTTTAAACTGGTAGGTGCACCGGAGCAATTTTCACCCAACCCCCAATCTTCGAGTTCAATTTTTTTTTTTTAATCTTTTGTTTCTTCTTCTTCTTCTTCTTCTTTTCAAAGTTCCTTTATATTACATAGATTTTTTTATTTTTTTATTTTTTTATTTTTTTTTTGAGGAATGTATTACATAGATTATAAATGGCAGAAATTTGAATATTCATTTGCATGTTTTACTAGATTTCTAAGACATGAACATGATCAAGTTATTCTAAGTTTGGGCTATAATAGGTGACTAAGCATGGAATTACAAAACCGTGGACGAGTATATGGTTGATATCCTTGTTTTTTTTTTTTTTTTTTTTGGGTAATATAGTTGTTAAAATATTAATTAAATAATTTAAATATTTTTTTTTTTGAGTATTTTCAACAATGTTATGCATTTTGACTAAACAAAAAAAAAATGATTTTTCACTTTATCTACTACTTTTTCATTACAATCTCCAACAAATTTTTTATTTCATTATCTATTTTCTTTGAATATGTTTTTTTTTTTTTTTTTTTTTTAATTTTCTTAAACCATAGAGAGATGAGAGATAAATGATTGTAGCAAACAGATAGATAAATGATTAAAAAAAAAATACATAAGGTATAGTACTGCTTACTTAAAAGTAGTTAATCAAAAAACAAAACGTGTTTTAGATAAGAAGACAAGCAGTTGGACGTGATTTTTGCCTCATATTAGCTAAAATATATACAATATGAAAGTTTTAGAGCATCTGTTGGAGATATGCAGTCTCTTACCAGCTTAAACTTTTGAGATAAATTATAATTTTTTAACATGATATTAAAACAGAAGTAATGAGTATGAACTCTAATTTCACAATTCACCTCGTTTCAATTAAATATTTCACGTGTTAGACGTCACTTATAAAGATGATGAGTTTGACCCCACATGCATGTCATATTGTTAAAATATTTTAAAATAATTTAAATTTAATCCTAGCTAGCTAGCCTGCCTATTAACGTACGATCGACGTGAACCACGTTTCGTAACAACATGAATGAAAATGATGGGATATTGCAAAGAAGCAAATTAAAAGGGACTGGCCTTACATTAATTGGAGTTCATCTTTCACTTTGGATAAGAAAATAAAGAGAGCCACACACTTTACATCAGTCAGCCATCATTAGAGTATCAATTTAGTAAATAAACAAAAAATAATAAGCCCACAAAAATTTGACCCTTTAACACCTAATTATAGAGAAGAAGGCTCTTGTTTTTGAGTGCAACATTCCACCTAACAATATATAAGATTAAAATTCAAGGCCATACTTTATTCAGCTTTGAAGTTTGATGACATTTTTTTCCATGAGCAAATAATCAACAATAATAATAATTAATTATGATAAACCCATTCTTGTCTATCTCACCTGCCTCCCATCCTACTGTTGGCAACCTCAACTGCAGCCTCAAGCTAGCTAAGATAACAATCGATCTCAGAACAAATAATTTAATGTACAAGGCAAGGAAATGGGAGATTTTGAGCTATATAAAAATCCTCACTTCAAAATTTTTAGTCAATTGTACCATCCGATCCCTTGAGATTTATCTTTAATTTGTTTCAGCTTGATTCTGATCGATCAATCAAATTTGTTATTTAAAATATTTTGTAGAGGATAAATTATACTTTATCCATCAAATTACCTACTCGATCAATTGCGTTTACACTTTCAAACTATAAATCAATATTAATTGCATTTTGGACCAATAAACTACCAAAATGTTTCGAGTTGCCACCTTTGTCAAACTTGATCATAATTTTGGATAGAAAACATTACACGTGCAAATCATATGTGCCGAGGGCTTAGAATAAATCGAGTTGTTCATGAACAGCTATAGCTTAGCTTGTATAGGCTCCACTCAAACTTGGTTTTGTTATATATATATATATATATATATATATACACAAACCAAGGGATATTATTTTACATGTTCCATGTTATATATTATTACTACGAGCGTGCTTTTATTGGTGATATGGAGCCCTAACTATTTGGATATATTTTGATACTAAATTATATTGTCATGTGATTTACACGTGTTTAATGAAAAAGAGTTTTAAGAGAAAATGATTTTAGAAAAGGGAATGAGGTTTGGAAGGAAAATTAGGCATATGATACGTTTCAGCTTCTTGAGGTGTTGACGCGTGTGGACTTCCTTCAATTTTTAGACGGAAGTACTATCTCCGTCTTTAGCTATAAACGAGATACCATCTATGATACGAAATGAACCATATGAGGCAAAGAATAAAGTCGTTAAATCACAAGGGGGTCGAACGAATTTAACCACCAAAAAAAAGAGGGAGAACTTTACTTATAACCTCTGATCTTACATCACTTTTGAAAAAATGTACTAAAATTTTAATAATTGTCAATTTATGATATTCATCTTTCAATTTTTTTCAATTTTAACAATTCGTTAGAATTTTTCGTTAAATCCTGTCAAAAATTTTAAAATATTCCTGTGTTTATTTTTTATTTTTAAAAATAATTATAAAAAAATGTGCTTAACTTTTTGTAGGGATATGAGCTAACTTATTATTTTAATGAAATAGTATACTTTTTTTTTATTAAAATACATTTTTTTTTATTAAAAAGTGACTGACAAGGGACGGTTGAACGTCCCCTGTCTATTATTTCTCTATACAATTAGTGTGTTGCTTGGAACTTAAAAGTCTTTTGGATAATTCATAATTTATTGAAATAGAATAACAAACAAATACACTATATAGCTCATGGCAGTAATGTTAGGAAACATGTGACTTGATCTTAAAATCATCACTAAATTTGGGATGGATTACTATTGAATTTTGATTCAATGATGATTTTAAAAGTCACATCATCTTTGAGAGGATAAAAAAATTGTCCTTAGCATTACTCAGCTCATGGGAATATATATAAACAGTAATGATATATACTATGTTTTATCTCACAATGTTGATATGGCCGTCTCAATTAACGCTCATTTTTTTTTCTATCTAACCAATCATACCCAACTGCATTTAAGCTAGAGGAAACGCGTTATTACAATATAATATAGAGTGATTTTTTTTTTTTTAAGATCAACCATTGAATATTTATGGCCCACATGTAAGAAAACAGATCTAATGATTGATCATAAAAATAAAAAATAAAAATATTAAAATTATACAACAATCCTTTCCTATAATATATATAATAGAGATTTGTATGCAACAGGAGACCATCATTATTAATTAATTAGCCACATGCACATGCATAGCTAGCTGAGAAGATTTGCTTGAAGTAGAAGATGCCTCAATAATAAGTGTTGGAAGAGGTACCTATCGATAAGAAGCCGTAGTTATCTTTTGCTAATTAAGGAACATACGATGCATGCATGCATGGCTCTAAGAGGCTATTATTGTTTGAATCTATCCTATCTTAATTAGTTAGTGGTTTAGTGGTTGTAGGAAATAAGGAGTATCTTAGCTAGTATCTATCTCCATCGTTATCTAGTTTTATTTATTTATTTTTGTTGAGATTTGTATATAAATTAAAAACAGAATAAAAGTCAAATAATAGTGAAAACAAGAGAGAAAAAAGAGACACATGCAATTTATGTGATTCAGTATATGACTTACGCACTACTAAAAAAACGACAATTATGGACGGTTTTTTTCTAGACGGTTTTAGGTTTTTTTCTAGACGGTTTCTAAAACCGTCTAGAAAATAAATTTTGCAGACGATTTTTTTGAAACTGTCTAGAAAAAAATTAATTATGGACAGTTTGATTAAACCGTCTATAAAATTCGAGACGGTTTAGTTAAAACCGTCTAAAAATTTTCATTTCCAGACGGTTTTATAAAAACCGTCTATAAATTTATAGACGGTTTTTTTTTAAAACCGTCGTTAAATTTTATTTCCAGACGGTTTAGTTAAAACCGTCTGGAATTTATAGACGGTTTTTACCAAACCGTCTGGAATTTTTTTCCCCCACGCCATGTCATCAATCCGTGTAATACCTCTTATTTCACCACGTCCGTCAGATTTATTTCCCAAACAAAATCAGAACCATCGATCTCTCTCTCTCTCTCTTGCTCTCTCTGATCTCTCAGTCTTCTTCTTCCCCCAAAACTCTCTTCTCCCCAGAAAACTCTCTTCTCCCCCAAATCTCTCTTCTCTCTCTCGTCTCTCTGATCCTTCTCACTAGGTGGCGATCTCGCCCGACCCAGATACGCGTCCACGGTCTTGGCGACTCTCTGCATCGTAGTGGAGCAGTGCTCTCCGAAATCGCCGGCGACCTCGTTGTCCATGGTATCGATGTTCTCGTCATCCTCGTTGACGGGGATGGACGTGACGTAGGCGTCGCGGTCGTTGCCGCCGTATAGGTCGGTGTCGAAGGTGACGGAGGTCAAGGAAGCCAGTTGCTGCTCCATACGCCTCCGCTCTTCCTGGGTCTTCGCGATCTTCGGGTCCATGGCGAAATGGTCGAAATTAGGGTTTTCAGATTTTGGGTCGTAATCTTGAACTTGAAGGGATTTGTAGTTGGTCTCGACACTCCAGTACGAACTACGAAGGGCTGGATACGAACGATTGAGAAAAAATTTGTCAAGTCGAAGTGCTTTGGCATATGTCGTGTAAAAACCACACGTGCGGCGATGAAAAAAAACCAGAGCATGCCGGAGAAGGCAGCAGGGGAAGTTGAAAAAAACCAGAGCATGCCGGCGGTGAAAAAAAAAAAACCAATGAGAGAAATAATGGATATTAATATATAAAACAAAAGGAAATAAATGGAAACAAGAAATTTTTTTTTTTATAAAAAAGAATAAAGTCTAGACGGTTTTGCCCAAACCGTCTAGAACTGCTTATGGACGGTTTATATCAAACCGTCTGGAATTCCGGACGGTTTTTCCCAAACCGTCCAGAAATTCATTTAGCGACACTATATCCTAGACGGTTTAAAACCGTCTGGAATTGATTCCAGACGGTTTTTTTGCATTTCTGGACGGTTTTAAACAGTCCAGAATTTGCTTTTTTTTTTTGTAGTGACGTCTACAGAATAAAGCCCAAAAAATTGTATTGTGCTCAATAACTTAATTTTTTACAATATATTTCTAGCTTTTCTCTAATGCAGTAGGACCAGTAACATTAGTGCAATAGGAGTACTCTAGTTAAATAAGGAGTATGTTTCCATTTCTTATCTTAATTAGTAGCTTAGGCGTTATGGTTTTTTTTTTTTAAAAAAAATAAAAATAAAAAAAATAAAATCATCTTTTGGTTCCAATTGTTATCCTTTCAATTGTAGCTCTATTTAAATCATGATTGAATAATAAAATCTATAAAAATGTTTAATCCCTTTATGTTTGTCAAGAGGCCAGGCTTAAGATCCTTTATATTTTACAATTTTAGTATCTTTTCAATAAGAAGAGGTTAGATCCAGCTTCTTTCCTATTGAAAAGAAAGTGACATAATCCGTTATGAATTCTCGTAACAAAACGCCAAATAAAGTTTAAAAAATCATAAGAGAAAAAAAAAAATATGGTTAAGGTCTTCGATCTGGATGATACCCTAAAGATGCATGAGCTTGTCTTGTGAGTTGGGTCTATCCCATATTGCTAACTAAAGGATCATAGAATATTACCTAGGAAATAACCCTTTTACGTCAAACAAGGTGGTGCATGCCAATAGTGCTTGATGGAGGTCCAGTGATAAATACCTGCCCTTTTAATTCTATATCTTCGAGAGAAGCGTTTGGTTTAAAGGTTTGAGGATGTTATGTGGCTAGAGAGATAATTAAGCATTAATTAGTTGAATAAGATATTATCTCATTGTATTTTCTTATTTTTATGAATAGTACATTGTTAAGTGTTAGCGATAGAATACACCTCGATCTATGAGAGTACATAGTTTAATTTATATACCTTTATCATATATATATATATATATATATATATATATATATATATATATATATATATATTTGTAATGCTATATAAATTTATAGGGTTGATGAATAAGAAAGCAAGTAATTAATAATCTCAACTTTATTAGTTGTTTTGAGACGTTTAGAGTTCTTCGAACTACTCTAAATTTATCGGTTAAGTGCTTGAAAAATTAGGCATGTAACATAGTAGCAATGGAACCGGCCGGAAACCATATATATATGTCTTGCCAATTGCCATATAAGGGAAGGGGCCATTTCCAGCCGGAGCCCTCCACAAAAACCACCACTTCATTGTTTTCACACGTACCAATCCATGCATATGGGGGGGGGAGGGGTGGTGTTGGGGGAGGCAAAGAGTGTCAATTCTCGAACCACAAAGGCTTACCACCAGATTGATACTTTTCTTATAGCATTATTCAAAGAATTCGAAAGCTTTTGTCTTAACGATAATCTCAATCCATGCATATGGGGATCGGAGGGGGGGACAATTCTCGAACCGCATGCAAATTAAGGCTTACCAGATTGGAACTTTTCTAATAGCATTATTCAAAGAATTCGAAAGCTTTTGTGTTAACGATAATCTCAATGTTTTCTTGTATAGATCTATCACTGCTTGTGGGACTGTTTCGAGCCACAAACTTGAAACGCCCCACGGTAGACCCCATGGATGTTTTCCATTAATTATACTTACAGGGCCATATATATATATACATATCGGTTAGCTTTTCTAATCAATATTAATCTCTATCAATGAAAGATTGTCCATCATGTGTATTGTAGAATAATTAATTATCTCTATCAATGAAATTTCTTTTCTTTTTTTCTTTACTCATTTTAATAATTTACGTTATGCTTTCTCTTTGCTTTTGCTTACACTTAATTACCCACCTAAGTTGTTGCTGATGCACTCTAGCTATATCGTTGATGCACTCTTACTTAGGAAAATTTTTACTTAACCCTTTGAACTTTTATCATATTTATAATTATCCTCATAAATTTTAAAAACTCTCAATTTAGTGTATCATTCTCTTAATTTTTTTTCAATTTCACAATTTTGTTACATAAATCCTAACGGAAGAGTGTCGAAATTCCCAAAATACTATTTTTTTTTTGAAAAAAAAAAGAAGGAAAAAAAATACAATGATTTAGGCATTGGTCACGCATGAATCTTTGAATTTTTTTTAAAAAATATATATATATAAGCAGGATTATTTTGAAATTTTTAATAGAATTTAATAAAAATCCTAACATAATGATGAAATTAAAAAAAATTAAAAGATTGATACACTATATATATATATTTATGCATCCGTGTGAATTGAAGCAATTCTTGAAAAAGAAGAGAGAGAGAGAAGAGAGAAACCGCCAAAGAAAGAGAAAAATGGCGAAGTGTTGAAAAAGAAGAGAGAATATATATGAAGATGGGAGACAGAGAAACGGATGGGGATATGTGGGCTACAGACAATTAAAGATAGTTATGTCACATATGTTTTGTATATCCAAATCACTTTTCTGACTTTTCTTATTAAAACATGTAATTCTTTATAGAATATTAAAGATAGAGGGTCTTTCTGATAATTTGAGGAGAAAATTGGTGATTAGAGCTAATAGATAGAGTTGTTCTTTAATTTGATAATATAGATAAATACATATTGACTAATTGGCAATTAAATTATATATGTCAATGTCTATTTGAGCTTCGATTATAACTCCTAAAGAGATTTAAGCATGGGCATTTTTGCATATTCCATTAAATTCTGGCCAATACCTAAATTCATACAATTTTTTTTCCTAAAAACTGAGAAGTAGTTTGAAAATTTTGACAAATTTAATGGAAAATTGTAACGGAGGGTTGAAATTGAAAAAAAAATAAAAATTGAAAGATGGATAACCTAAATTGATATATTTTAAAGTTTGAGTACTTAATTACAAAAGTGATGAAACATCAAAGGTTATGAGTGAAGTTAAAAAATAAAAAATAAAAAAAATAAAGAAATGAAGGCAAAGGGAATTTATCATGTCAAGAGAATTTAATTATTATTTTTATTTTGGATGAATGGTAATTAATTAAAGAACAAAAGAAAATACAAGAGTCAGTTGATCCTAAAAAGACCGCAAGGTGACAGCAGCAACAAACCAATAAACAGTAGAGAATCAAACAAAAGAGAGGTCCTCAAAGGCGCCTGAAAACAAACGGGAGCTAGCTAAAAGCTACCTAGAAAGCAAAACATTATCCATAAGACCCCAAGTCAAAACAAAATCTCTTGGTTCATAATAATATGATAAAGCATTTGGGTTTGCCTTTTGCTTTTTGCTTTTTAACGAAAATGTAAAATATTTATAAATTATTTTTATTTTTATTTTTATGTCACTGCATTAACACTTTTTCAAAAAAGGAAAGAAAAAAACAAAATATATCTTCTAAAAAATTTAATCAAATAAACCCAAAAAAAGATAATAGATGCTCCTAGCCTAAGATCATTCCCAATAGCTACCCTATAGTCGTTTTCATTCCCTAAATATAAGAAAAATATTAAAAAAAATATCACAAAAAATCGTGCAGCACTTTCGTGTACGTTTGGGGAAACATTGGATATATATATATATATATATATATGCTTAAGTGCTAAGTAATGTATAGGAAAGCTAAGAGCCTCACTATATATTCTGTATTTTAATATACAAAATATCTCTCCTTTCTGATCATCTTTCTTCTCCTTGCCTTTCATTGGAACTGTATTGAAATTTTGTAAAATATTTATGGTATAAGTAAGGAACTTATTTTTGTAAAGATCGAATGAATATATAAAAAATCCGTTTATAAAATCAGATTCTTTTTATTTTTCTTTTTATTTTTTGGTCAAAATTTTCTATATTTTCATAATTCATAGCACAGCATTTTGTAGAAATTGTAAAAAAAATTATGGCGTTGAAATATGTGCCATAATATTATAATTTAATGACATATAAATTTAAATTCTTGACATTTAGACATATGCCATAAATTTTTTTTCCAAAATCAAAATCCCGCCTAATACTAATTCTGCTTTCGCGCTTGATAGTCTAGCCAGTCATTTTTCCTTTACTAACTGATGCACATGCCTGTTTAATAGTTGGGATTGTTAGATGTTTCTTAATTAATAGTTTGGATTATTTGATGCTGTTTTGTTATATTAATCAAACATATAATGTGTTTTCCCTTGATTATTTTTCAATTTTGATTATACTGGAATAAATTAATTCCAGTATAATCAAAAATTTTAAATTGGGAAACAGGTTTCTTGACAAATGATATATGTGCCAGAAAACTAATGGACACCAAGGTTAACTTTGTTTCACGGCACATGATATACGTGTCCGAAAATTTGGTTTCTTAGCACTTATATCATGTGCCAGGAAACACGGTTTGCTAGGAAATTTGGTTTCCTGGCAAATATATTATGTGCCAGGATACCAAATTTCTTGACATATAGCTTATGTAACAGGAAACAAAGTTTCTCGACTGTAGTCCTGCGATGTCAGTCTTAGGTAAGGAAGTAAAGGTCAAGAATGGTTTCTTGACTTTTAATACCTACTTCTTGACACATAATAAACGCCAAGAAAGACCATTTTTTTTTTTGTAGTGGAAGGTCTGACATGTTTAATTAAACGGGTCGCGTCAATGTCGTTTTTTTTTTTTGTTTTTTTTGTTTTAGTTTTTATTTTTTAATATAAGGACATAATTGTATTTGGATAATGCTAGAAATTACATTTTTATTTCGAAATGCTGACTTAGCAGCCCCAACCAATTAATTATTGATTTTTTTTTTTTCTTTTCTTTTAACATACAATGACTGATTCAGGAGTTTGTTTGTGACGGTCACACAAGCATCGTGTAAAAAGAAAGTAGCTTCTAACATTAAAAATTGTATTTTTATAAATTTTAATTTATAGGAATATATGGACATTTTAGCGGACTAAGACTCTTTAAGTGATTACTAAAAGTGGCTGATATATATATTAGAAGCTCAAATTTAACTTTCTAAAGTTTAGGGAAACCTTACAAATGGCTTAATAATTAGAGAAGCAACTGAAATTTCTCCTAAAAATAATAATTAATTGAGTTTTCCATTAATATGGGTAGACAATCTAGCGGAAAAAACACGCTCCAAAATCCAAGAAGCGAGCCGAGGCTGGACCTACCAAGTCATGTTGCTTCTAGGCAACAATAAGCGATTATGATGGCAATCATCACAATTCACATGCAGGCTGAAAGTTCCAAGCTTTACCTTTATTATTATTCATCCAAAAAAAAGAAATGTACGTAAAAGGAAAAATCTAAAAAAGGATATATTTATAACCTTTTTATTATTATTGCCTCATATATATGGTGGCCAATGGCCATCTTCCAATTCCGTGAGGACACTGACAACAAAATATTCTATATATAGTAGCATGCACAAGCTTATGTTTCACGCTTACGTACCCCTTTCTCTCTCTCTCTCTCTCACACACACACAAATAAACACGATGCCAATCTCCTCTGTTTCAGTACGAGGAAATAAGTTCTTCACAATTTCACTTTCTTTGTTCTTAAGCATTGAAATCTTAATCTTTGTTGGTTTAGCAGGATCTCTGCCATTGCCAACACCTTGCGGGCGCGCCCCCACAAAGCAGCTTGTGAATACATGATGTCATCGGCCGTTACTGCTCTTCCCGAAACCCCGGGGGAGCTATTTGACCACTCGGTCAAGTTTAGCATGGGCCAGGCTCTCGCGGCTCGTGCCCTTGCCTACAACCTCAGCCTTTATTACGCAAAGGCTCGTAGCCACAGCCACTTACTTGACACCATGAACGACTGCATCGAGCTGCTCGACGACAGCCTAGACCAGCTCGCCAACGTTGTCGACCGCAAGAAAAATCCTGGCCCCATCAGCACCGATGACGTCCAGACATGGCTTAGCGCTGCTCTTACCAATCAAGCGACTTGTCTTGAAACCCTTGAAAATCGTAAGTTTCAGGTAGAGATAGGCGCGATGGATGCTGCCGCTCAAAATCTGAGCCACTTCATTAGTAACACCCTAAACATTTTCATGTCTACTAAGCAAAAGGAGGCTGGGGGCGGAGGCGGCGGCCATCGGAGATTGTTGTCCGATAGTTTTCCGTCATGGGTTTCAGCGCCGGAGCGGAAACTTTTACAAGCATCTTTGGGAGAGATAGAAGCCAGTGCTGTGGTGGCGAAGGATGGAAGTGGGACGCACAACAGCGTAGGCGAGGCAATTGCTCTTGTGGCCTCCTTGGCTGGCGAGGGTAGGGCTGTAGTTCACATCAAAGCTGGGATTTATCATGAAAACCTTAAGATTCCTACTAAGCAAAAGAACGTTATGTTAGTTGGGGACGGAAAGGGCAAAACGGTCATTATCGGTGACAGGAACTCTGAAGATGGCTGGACAACTTTCCAGTCTGCCACTGTTGGTAGGGATTTACTCCTTTTTTTTCTCTCCTTTTTCTTTTACTTCTAATCATTTTTTTTTGCCCTTTCCAGTCTATATAAGTTCAATTCATATTACATAATTTAGAATGCATGTGTGGAGTACTACAATTTTATTTTAATTAATGTTTTGAGTAAGGTTATTTAGTTGACGGTATATAATTAATTTTTATAGAACTTGATGATGTAACAATGAAAATTAGTATTTATATCAATATTTAAAATCAAATAAAAAAATTTGATAATTAATTTTTACTATAACATCACCTCATTTAAATCATAACTGTTTTATTTTCCCTTTTCCCAAAATAATTTCATAGTCCATATCAATATTACTAAGAAAAGAAATTTCTACACTTACGTGAATTAAATAGAACCAAAAGCCAGCTCATAATGTTCCGTATGAATAACAGATCGAAATTAACAGTAGAAGTAGACAGAATTAATGGCCATCTTCCTGAGAAAATAATGAACTGTACGTAAGACATGGCGAGGAGACGTTTTGACTTGATTTGGTGATTATATATGTTGCAAAGTTGTCGTCAAAATGTACGTAGGGCCTAGAGCTGTCAAATTGCTGATTGATATACCGTGCATGCATGTCTCTTTAATTGATCAGCCGCCATGGGAGATGGATTTATTGCTCGAGACATCATGTTTGTCAACAGCGCGGGGCCAGCCAAACACCAAGCCGTTGCTCTTCGCGTTGGATCCGACAAGTCAGTCATCTTCCGATGTTCCGTCGTCGGTTACCAAGACACCCTCTACACTCACTCCAAACGCCAGTTCTATCGAGAAACCGATATTTATGGGACCGTGGATTTCATATTCGGGAACTCTGCAGTGGTTTTCCAAAACTGTAGCATTTACGTGAGGAAACCTTTGTCGTCTGGGCAAGACAATTTCATTACAGCGCAAGGTCGGACCAGCCCAGATGAAATACCGGCATTTCTATCCACAACTGCAAGATATCGGCCGCATCTGATCTCGCTCCGGTCAAAAATAAGTTTTCCACATATCTCGGAAGGCCATGGAAGCAATATTCTAGGACGGTAATCATGCAGTCCTTTCTGGATGACATAATACACCCATCGGGATGGTCACCCTGGTCCGGAAATTTCGGCCTTAAAACTCTATATTATGGGGAATACATGAACTCGGGCCCTGGAGCCTCCACCTCCGGTCGGGTCAAGTGGCCGGGTTATCGTGCTTCAATCACGTCCACTGAAGCTCAGAGTTTCACAGTTGCTGGTTTTATCGCTGGACATCTTTGGTTGCCCACCACTGGGGTGTCTTTTGATTCAGGACTTCTTGGATGAACTTTGGAACTATCGATAACAGTAAAGCGACAAACAAAATCCCAACACAATCTATGTTGGTTTTTCTTCTTTTTTCGATCTGTTGTACTTTAAAGAAATGAAGCATATATAAATACTTGCCTGCGTGTATGTATATATATGTTCATTGTACAGTACGTGCAGGGCCGGCTCTTCCAGTACTAGGCGGCCGCCTAAGGCCCCAAGTGGAAGAAGGCCCACAAAATATAGGTTTGTAAGGAAGAAAAAAAATAAATAAATAAGACCTCTATAACTTTCTTTACAAAATAATGAATAAGGCCAAAAAAAATAAAAAAAATTAAATAAGGGCTCTCAACTATCTTCACAAAAGAAAGAATAAGGCCCCAAATAAAATATTAAATAAGGCATTTGCAACTTTCTTCACAAAAAATAGAATATGGCCCAAAAAAAAAAATTTAAATGACGCCTCTGCAAATATTTCCACAAAAGAAAGAACAAGACCCTATACATTGTAGAAATAAAAAATTAAGCCCCAGATGTGGTCGCATGGTCCTTCGCAAAACCCCTCCTCCTTCTTAATTTCTTCTCTTCCACATCTTTTACTACTTCTCTTGAAGAAGAAGAGAAACAGAGAGGAAATAGAATATAAAGAGAGAGAGAGAGAGAGTTGAGAGTGTGAATCTGAATTGGGTGCCGTGCGAGAGAGGAGTCGAGATAATAAGAGCTGCGTCATGTGTCATGATGTGGGGTCATGATGTGGGGTGTCGCATCATCATGACACATGACACAGGCAGCATTGTACACTTGGGCTTTACTTTTTGGCTGCATAACACTTTTTCTATTTTTTTTTTTTTCACCAAGAACGTGTGGATGTGTCACATGTTCCTTTTTTCTTGGTTTTTTTTTCTTCGGTCATTGTCATGATAATTTAGGCTTTACTTTTTTATGTTTTCCTCTTTTATTTCAGGTTTCATTTTAGACAAAAAGAAAAGAAAAAGAAAAGAAAAAAGTAGATCAACTGTGTTGTGTTTGAAAAAAATTCACAATCATCAATAGAAATACTATAAATTTATTTTGAATAATAAAATTGTTTAACAAATTTTTATTTTTATTATTTTATTTTATTTTTTGTCTTTGCTTTTATAGGTTGAGGAAATTAGATGATCTAAAGTGAAGTTGAAAATTAAAGATCTTTTATAAAGGTTCTATTCTTCTTTTATTTTAATTTTATATTATGGATAATTTTTTTTTAATGAATAATTTTTGTTATAACTGTCTGCTAGATATATGCATTTGAATATATAAAAAAAACTGTAAAAAATAGAAGAATAAACAAATTAACTGAAACTAAAAATAAATTATATAGATTTGATACTAGCAATATAATATTAAATTTTAAAAGCTATAAAAATATAATATAAAAATTAAAATAAAATATATTTATATTTATATAAAAAGGCCCCAATTAAAATTATCGCCTTAGGCCTCAAAATATATAGAGCCAGCCCTGAGTACGTGCGTGTATTGTGTATAGATTTTTGCCTTACTTTTATAAGCAATAAAAATTAAAATATCATAAAATTTTAGAAAAAT
Organism: Alnus rubra; assembly: GCA_028654335.1. Lineage (NCBI taxonomy): Eukaryota > Viridiplantae > Streptophyta > Magnoliopsida > Fagales > Betulaceae > Alnus > Alnus rubra. The sequence goes on along the minus strand of JAJPGS010001957.1, from coordinate 537 downwards.
AAATTGATTACATACCCTTCAAACATCTTTCAAATAAAGTAAAACGTTTGAGAGTGTTTTTCATCCACGTTTTGTATGAAAGTGCCTTAATTCACATCTCGATCTAGTTGAAATTCAGCTAAGCAGCTTAATCTTCGATCTCTCTCTAGGTTTGTTTATGTTCTTAATTACATTAGGGATGAAATCTCACAAACATTATACATGAGTAGAGCAACAAGCTCTTTTTCCCGATTATGAATGAAAGTATTATTTAAAAAAAAAAAAAAAAAAAAAAAAAAAAAGACAAAAAGAAAAAAGGAAGGAAAAAGGACCAAATACCTTTTATTTAATTAGTGTCCTAAATTGTCTACCCATCTAGAATCATAATTACGTGCTCTTCGACTTCCTCAAAGATTAAATTATATTTAGTGTGCATGGTTGTAAGTGTACGCTGTTTGGTTCAATGAACTATTTCATTGATCTAAAAATAAAATCCTCAAAGATTAAATTCCTCATTGAAATCCATCCGGCCGTTACAAAAATTAAAAGAAATCCTTT